>JACCIB010000036.1:1515000-1903675 GCA_018906965.1 Philotrypesis tridentata
AGCAGCAGCAGCTCCTATATGCACTTTGTTTCGCGCTGCGGCGCGCGTATTAAATTCTTTTTTCTATGTTTTTCGAGACGCTATACATACAAGACGCACTCGCACACTCACGACACGCAGAGAGATGTATATACTATAGACGCGTATACACGTATCTCTCCGTATGTATCTGGGTTAAACTATCGCGACTATAAGCGTCGTATATAATACCGGTTTGATCGATGAGTCGTGTATTATACGCGTGTATATTGGTCGGCTATGTATATACGAGTACAATATACGGGTATATGCGGGGAGAGCCGCGCGCGCTCTCGGGCGGGAGAGGAGTTTAAAAAATTTGTACTTTTAGCGAAAATTTTAACGACTCTCGCCGCGAGAGCGCAGCATCCTTTTAATGAGCCAATTAACAGGGGCTTTAGTCGCGAGAGAGATCGAACGTCGTTACGTCGATCGTTAAAATTCTCGCGCGCGGGAGATCGATGCGCACGCGAAAAAAATGACACACATGCAGCGCTGCGTGTATACGCACAGCTAAGAGCCTACCCATATATACATACACTACAGATCGTTGTGGGGAATTTTTATGCGTTCGCGCGTGGCTTATTTTCGACCGCGCTACT
Source organism: Philotrypesis tridentata (assembly GCA_018906965.1). Classification (NCBI taxonomy): domain Eukaryota; kingdom Metazoa; phylum Arthropoda; class Insecta; order Hymenoptera; family Pteromalidae; genus Philotrypesis; species Philotrypesis tridentata. The sequence continues at coordinate 1,515,621 of JACCIB010000036.1, forward strand.
GCGTGAAATCGATTATTTTACGCGACGATCGGTAATTATTATTATTATTATTTTGACCGTCCCCGCGGCAGATATATCCTGCTGCTGATGCTTGCTGCGTGTGCTCTCTTGGTGCTCAAGGTGATCCGCGAGTCTCTCGAGAGAGTGAGAGAGAGAGAGAGAGATAGAGCGGTCGATGAATTGCGTACGATGTTTCGACGCGATTCGAGCTCGTAATTTTTCAATTCTCAGCTTTTGAGGTTAGGATTGCTTTTCATGCCTTTTTCAACGATTGAACATATTTAAATTCATTGATAACTTTATAATTTATTTTGCATAATTGTAGATCTATCTTTTAGTTAATTAATGATAAAACAAAATTAGTGAATTTCAAATTTTACCGTTTATCATCCAATCAATAGGGGTTAATTTTTAGAACTACCGTACAACCATGTTTACTCAACGACGCCGTTAAACAATCAAATTTTTCATTACCATCATCAATTACTCATTAAAGGAATCTTAATTACATCACTTAAATCCAAATGAGAATCAGTAGAAGCATACAATACTCAAGTTATCGCGTGTACTGATCATACGCGTTTTAAGGTTAGCATTCCTGAAATAACGCATCTGCAAGTTGAATTCAACTAAAGAATTAATCTTTGAATTTCAAATTTTCGCGCCCTTCTTCCAACCAATCATACAGTGTTTAGCTTCACCTGCAAGCCAATCATATTTTTCCATTGACTATAGAATCAACCAATCTATTCTCTCATCCCCGAAGAAAAATCCACGAATACTTTCATCGAGGCGCAGACGCATATACTGCGCGCTTAAGAGCGATTGAAAATACTTTATCCCGCCAGTAATGCGATCGATTTCCGTCGTGATAAAGGCGGAATTTAACGGCGGCGTTAGTTACTCGAATTTATACGCCAGCGAAAATGCATTAACATCCTTGGCCACTCGCGCGCGCACGGCCGTATAACAAAAAACGAAGCCAAAAAAAAAGAAGAAGAAGCGTCCAAACGCATCGACATCGGGAGTCACGGACACGCGTCCGCGTCTGCGTCGCGTCGTCGTGGCCGTCGTCATCGCCGTCGGCCCGTGTGTATGCGCGTATACAGACGGGGGTCACCCAACGCGTGAACTTTTTGTCGGTTAAAAAACTTTTTATTATCTCACTAAATTTCGTATAAGGAAAAAGTCGTAAAAATAAAAAGTTATACGAGCGATTATAAGTTCCTCTCAGCGCGTCGCGTCTGGCGCACGTACTCGATACTCGCGATTTTTAATTTCGAAAATTAATGCCGCCGCGCGTCGGGGCTTCATAATCCAAGGAGGAGCGCAGGAGAGAGAGAGAGAGAGAGAGAGAGAGAGAGAGAGAGAGAGAGGAGCGTTAACACGCGATATGCGGAATCTTAAATATATAACTCTCTCGCTCGCGCATATATTTAAACAAATATCGGGATTATTGCTTTTTTATTGGGCCATACGTCGCCTCTGAATTACGCTCGCGCGAGTATGCGCGCATGTGTGTGTATAAATGCGGGGGCCGCGCCGCGTAAATCCATCAAAAGAAAGGAAGAGGCTCGTCGCTTGCGCTAACGTTTTTAACCGGTGAAAAATCCGCACGGCCCCGCCGAGAATCGCCGATAGGCAAATCAAACGCGCTAATCGCTCGCAAGCTCTGTATAAACAAAATACACGCTCTGTGTGTTCCACGCAGACTCTGGATTTTTATCAGCGTCTCTCTCGCTCTGCGGGTATACACGTTATGTTCCGTCTCTCTCGCTCTCGCGCGCGTTTCTGTATACATATACGTGGTGTGCAGTCGATCGAAGCTTTTGCTGCATCGGGTGACGATAAATTTCGCTCTCTACACACAGGGAGGATGACCCGCTTGGGCTGTCTTTTTCTCTCTTTCTCTCTCCTAGAATTTTTTTGGACAGGCCGTCATCGTTATTTAAGGATATATATGCGCGCGCGTTGTATTCGCGCATACGCGTCGGTCGTCGACGAATCCGTTTTCTAATGCCTCTCGAGCAGCAGCAGCAGCAGCGAAAAGAAAAATTTGTTATATTACCGTCGAAAAAAGGTTGACGTTTATTGTAGAAACCGCATACAGCGCGCACGCGCGTCCGTGAGCTTAAAAATATATCAGCAGCTTCGAAATAGTATAAATACGAAGAAGAAGTATTTACGAGCCGGGGAAAAAAAGGCGAATCGTTCGGTAGCTCGGAAACGTGTAATTTAAAATTCAATCGCTGTGCGTATCTATATACGCACGGCTCTCGAAGTCTCGGTGTATGCATGTGCGGAAAAAAAGGTACGAAACGCAGCAGCAGACACCGCATCCCCATAAAAACGGCAATTAAACTTTCCGAGTGAATAATTTGTATAAACACTCTAACAAACTAAAGAGCCTTAAATACAAGCCGTAAATCGGTAAGGAAAAAAGGGCCGCGAGTGAGCGAGAGAGGCCCACATTCCGAAAACTACGCGTAGAGGAGAGAGAGAGAGAGAAATAATAACGACGAGAGCTCGGCGATTTCCCCGCGGCGTCGCAGTGCGTCGCGCGCGTTTAAATCATCGGTTGAGAACCTGCACAGCAGCCGCCGCCGGCCGCCGGGAATTTATGCGTCATGAGTGCAAGTAACGACGCAGCGGCCGGATCTTTCCTTCTCTCTCTCTCTCTCTCTCTCTCTCTCTCTCTCTCTCTCTCTTCGTCTTCTTCTTCTTCTTCTTCTTCTTCTTGGCTGCTTTTAGCCTGTGTCTTATATGCTGCTGCTGCTGTGCTGCCGTTGGCGAGAACTGACTATCTCTCGCATGTCTGATGGAGTTTTTGGGTGGTAGAATTTTTCGTGGGTTTTATGGATGGGAGATATCGATGTGCGCCGCGGCTCGTTATCGAGATTAATCTCGATAGCCAGTGCAGATTGATGGAGACTATTTTTTTTTTTTTTTTTTTGTTTCGTTTAATGTGGGAGGGATTTATGCAGAGGTGTGCGGCTTTTTTGCTGCAGTGGAGATTTGCGAAGGGCTTGTTTTCGCGTACATTCTCGGGATATGAAAAAATGGGCGTTTATGTCGAATGGTCGAGTCGATGAAATATTTTTCAATGTTTGGATTGAAAAATAATTCAGGGTACTTGGGACTGTCGATTTGTAAGCCTGCTGAAAAGTTGGAGGGATAAATTGGATATTTTGATGTTTTATCGGTTTAACGATAATACACCTGATTGATGTTAATCTTTTACAAGGGAAAGCTATATGATTTTGGGATACAATAATATATTTCACAAGAATTTTTAGTCACGTAATTTATTCAAAATAATTTTCTCTTACAAAAATAGTTATTTTTGCAATTAATTGTAAACATTATACGTGTACGCAAGTTCATAACTCGGGGAGCAATTATTATTCATAAAATTATTTAGACAAGTATGTGTAAAAATATTGCTCAAAATTTAAGGTCAGACGCACCGCGTGTACGAACGTGTAACAATTCGAACGTTTTCACATCAATACGCACATTATCGTTGAAACATTACATTTCAAGCTCGCTTATTTCTTCTGAATCCGACTGCACCCTAGTTTCCCGTCGAAACCCAGGAGAAAATTTTTTACAATCCAGAGAGCAAAAAATGTCGCGCAATCAAATTTCAAATACGAATCAGTGATTTTCTCGCTAAAAATCCCAGAGTCGCTCATCGGTACTACGTGCACTCGAAAAAAATCCCCCAACTCCATTTTTTCCCCTCATCATCCTTATACGCGCATTACATACTCTCCTCGCACGAATAACCGATGCAGTCGCGGCGCTACATGTATAATATGCTGTCTCTCCCTCTCTCTCTCTCTCGCTGCGTAGCAGCGCGCATGATCCGCGCAGAATTTTAATATCATCAGTAGCGCGCGGACTTGCGCAACGCCTCTGTACGTACACACACATACGAGAAATACGACGACGCGCGGAGAAAATTCCATCTCGCTCTCTCCGTCTCTCTCGTCGCAGTGCACTGCACGCAAGCACGCACGTATACGCGGCTCTCTCGCGAGCGTCGCTTTGTTTTCAGATGCGAATGATTTTCGCGCGTCTCCGACTGCCGCACTCTCGCCTCTCGGACTGCTGCCGCGCATCGGGCGCATCACGGCCTCGCGAGAGCAAGGAAATGAGTAATTGCGTCAATCGAGTCGCTTGCCGCCTATATTACACTGTGCGGACGCAGAAGTGCGTCAATTTTCAGGGCGTACGTGTGTGCGCAGTGTACTTGCGTGCACTGCACAAGCAGATGCAGACGCGCGCACGGACACTCGGGCCGCGCGTCGATCCATCAAACGAATTTTATCGAGCTTCACGAAATCAATTAAAGAGAGAGAGAGAGAGAGAGAGAGAGGCATCGTACTCCGCGATAGATGCTGCTCTTTATTAATCCATCTCTCGGCGCATCGCATTCCGGAGATCGGAGCGCACAAACACACAAACACACACACACACACACTCACACAGCTGGGGAGTGAAGATATTTAGATTTTGAGATGCGAGAGATTAGAAGATCGACGGGAGCCGCTCGAAAATTTTTTTCAAATTGGATCGCGCGCAGGCAGAACGAGAGAGCGAGAGAGATAGAGAGGGGGGGAGATGTGGAGATAAGAGCAAGGGGTAAAGGAGCTTATCAAAGCTACTGCGCTCCTGTTGCTTCGGGCATACATGATCGATCGCCGTAGCAGATGGATCACCTGCCCGCCTGTACTATATACTCGTGTATATACATGTATATTCTGTATATGCACGTATGTAGGTGTATATATATATATATATATAAGCGAGAGCGACTAAGATGCATCTCTGCAGCAGCAGCGCACATAGTTGTCTTGTGTATGAGAAGCGAGATAAGGCGATCGCGTTCATTGTGCGTTTGCCTTCTCTCCTCTCCGTACTTCTTTATTTTTTTTAATTTTTATTCTCGGCTCGATATACGCTCGATATGCGGGAGATTGTTACGCTTTTTCACCTTTTCAGATACGGTATGGAGATTCGGCCGGAGCGTGTAATTACCGGGGGATTGATGATGTGTAGGCTTCTGTGCGCTGTAATGAAATGATTACGTGGCTCGATAATGTTTCGTTGAGAGACGCGTCCTGTAAGTAGTATATATTGCTCTGAAATTCGTGAAATCGTAAATAAGGGGGAGAGGATTGAGAGCCGCGCGGTACACGTGTCTCTAAGTATTAAGGTGAAAATCGACGTTTAAGATACGCTTGTCGCGAATCGATGGGAAGTTTGTGTGCGCAGATTTTACGCGGATCGCTGCTGGAGTGGCTGCGTTTATGCTTTTAATTGCATATTATTGAGAAAAACAGTATGCTGTAATTTTTACGATACGAGGACTGTAAAAGTCTGGATTTTCTAATTCGTTGAACCACTTTGACATTTTCTTCACAGCGAGAGTCCCTTTAATGAGACTTTCAACATGGACCATCTCAAGCTTAAGGATACAGAGGTTCGCTTCTCCCTCTTCATTTCTTTTAATGGCTGAGAATCTATTTCTCAATGCAGTTATAGCAGTTCCCAAATCAGTATGAAATTCAGAGTCACTTCTTTTAATTTTCTCATCGACTTTATGCGAATAATTGTAAAAAATTTTATTGTCGATCGTTGCAACTCAATTTCATTCCAATCGATTTTCAATTAATCGTACTGCACTGCCACTTGTACACCACAGCCACACCGCACAAGCATTTTCAAGCCATAAAATCAATTTTTGCGACTTCACTCCCACAATTCCTTAAAAGCCAAACTCAATTTACTAAACGCACGAAGCACCGACTCTCCCCCTGCAGTCCTCCTCCCAATAAAACTCCCGACCAAGTGTGAAGAACAATCAAACGCTAAAATCCGCAATTAAAATAAGCCGCATAACAACCTGTCACCCGGACACGCCGCGGAAAAAGGAACGACAAGGAGAGAGAGAGAGAGAGAGACAGAGAGAGACATAAGTAACAGCCCAAATAAAAATAAGTCACTTCTCTCTCTCTCTCTCTCTCTCTCTTTCTCTGTCTCACGTGTAATAATCCGAACCTATAAAAGCACTTCGCGATGCAAATGATTCCCCCGGCGCGTCGTATATATAATATGGTAGCCGGGCGCGCGCGAGGCTGCATCAGGCCCTTTATATATGCAGACTCACTCAACGTCAAAGAATGCGGGCGCGGTAGCTCCAGCCAATAGAGAGGCCGAGGCGACTAAAACAACTGCAGCGAGAGAGAGAGAGGCCTCTCCCTATCTAACGAGAAATCTCCAATTAAAGGGCCTTATACGCGCTCTATACGCGTATGTATGTATGTATGTATGTATGTGTACGTATACTGTATCGCATATACTTGTACATTCCCCCTTGAGGGGCAGAGCTGTGCACGTGTATACATATATAGGATTGGGTTATATATATATACGTTCATACATATAGATATGCGCGGCAGGATCGGCTACCTGAAGCTGGACTATACACACCATCACGCGAGATTCATTTCGCTCGGGCTCTCCATTCGAAAGTCCCTTGCGTATATGTGTACTCTCGTTTCGTTTCGGCTCTCTCGCCTGCGATGTGTGCTTCATGCGGTTTTAAGTTTCCGAGCCGGAGCTCTCGCATATGGGCGGCTGGGGGGGAGCGAGAGCCTTCAATTCGATGATCTGGCGTTATTTCGGAGCCCTCGAGCCCATATAGTGTATTCATTAAAATTTTTAATCGCTTACACACACACACACACACACACACACACACACACACACACACATACATACACACACGCTGCGCAGTCGAGAGGATCGACGCGACTGATTCTGCGTTTTTCTGCTCTCCGAATGTACATAATCCTACGCGTACGTAATGGCTATTTCAAATTTCCCGCCCTCTTTCCACGCCCGCGAGCTTATCCGCGATAATTCGACCTATACCGGAGTCAATTGCGCGATAATATTTTAATCGTTCTCCGCAAAGCAACTACATACTTCGGGGAAAGCCCTGATGGGCATGAGCGCGCGGGACTTGACGTGTGTATCGAGAGAGACACGCCGATTGGACGGATGACGAGCGCGCGAAATTCAAAAGAGGAAATCAGCGCGGAGAGCGCGCTGCAAGTGTGTATATGTAAGTCAGGAGGTAATTACGTTTTTGGGCGCGGTTGCGGTGTAGTGACGTGATGTTGCGGGCCGCAGATTACCTCCGGAGTTTCTGCAAATTTGGAAGGCTTGGAGGAAGCTGGAATTTGTGGGTAATGGAGCGATTGCCGCGCTGCTCGGGGGATTGGAGAGAAATGTGTAGTTATACTTTTTTTCCCTTTTTTTTTATTTTTTTTTTCCCCGAGAGAAAGAAAGAAAATTACTCACAATCGGCTTTTGGTGCGCGCATAGCTTTTTGCGGAGTAATTTAATGTCGTTTTTTATAAATAATTGCTATAAAGAACGGTATTAAAATGCGAAGAGAAATTTATTTCCTTTTAAAACAGTGATATTTTTCGACGTTTTCGTTATACTCCAGGAATTTCACTGACTTCATGAAATAACTGAAAATTTAAATAGTCAACAATAAAATTTCAATTTAAATAGTACTAAGCCGACGTAATTCTTGACTCTTTACTGAAGCTACCGCGTTCGCTGCGTATAAAAAAAAAGAATAAACATATTTTAAAGAACCTTTTCAAGATCTAATGCATGTAATTATGTAAAATTTATACAGCTCATGTAACGTTTTATCGCCGCGATTTCTTTGAAAATTTTTGACGTTTACTTACCAAGTTATAATGTTAACCACCTTTTTGCTTCAGTTATCGCGTGCCGTAAAAAGTTTTTCCAGTTTCAGATTTTCTTTTTTCCTCGAGATCTACTTCATAACATAGTAATGAGTTCTTACACCTAACAGCATGTGGTATTTTTTCTTAATACCTGATCCTGACAGTTTTTAATACATATTCACATACTATCTAAATACATTTCATTTGCCGTAATAACAACAATTTAATACTTAAGATGTATACGAAATATATCTTAGCAAGAATTTATAAGAAATTTTTTTTCAAGTAATTTAAAAACGCTTCGTTTAAAAGTACTTGTTACGCATATACATGTTCATCATAAATGATGAAAAAGTACATAAACGCATATTCTTTCATGCAAAAATAATTTGCATAAAGGAAGTAAAATTTTTATTTCAAAGGAATACTTTCGTAAATATTATTTATTACAAGCGACTGAATAAAAGTTGAAAAATTAATTTTCACAAAAACAAGGAACGATTCTTTTTTAAACTCTTAATAAATTGCGGTACAACCAACGTTCAATCATTAAACTTTTCGCTAATTGTACGCAGAATTCTCTTTAAATTCCTTCAAAAAAAAAAGGAAAAAAAGATAAGAGTATATTGCACACAGAATATTCTTTTCCAATCACTTCATAAATTTTCTTTTACGCCATTCTCGGTGTATATACTACCTCCGTAACGCGCAGCCATGTAACTCAAAAACGAGTCGAAAAAAAGGTGTTTTTCTCTAAGTATTCGTACTGACAAAACCCTTATCCCGAAAAATCAATGCACACAAAAGAAACTTTTGAATCGGACAGTCCGTATGTCCGTCCGTCAGCGGGTCTCACTTCGCTCCCGATCCCCAAGCGTTTATCCGTGTACACATACGCAGGTGCATAAAACACGTCTTTATTCGGTTCGATTTCGCGGGAAAAACGCACATTTGACAGGAGATCGCGGAGAGGATCGCGTGCAGCAGCCGCAGCATCAGCACGGCCCTCTCGAGAGCCATATACATACATATATATAGTATATACGTATGCGTGTGTGTATATTGCCCGATGCAGCGTTTTTTTTCCTCGCCTCTCGCCTCCCAAAGAGAGATAGCTTTATCTTTAACGACGGACTCTCGCCGCGCGCGGATTGAAGTAAGTAGGGTGTGAACCTTTTCCCCACGGCTTCGTCAAAAAAAAAAAAAAAAAAAAAAAAAGACGAAGAAGAAGAAAATAACTGTCCTTTATACACACACTTATTTTCCGGCTCGGCCCCGCGCAAAAAGTTGTAGAATAACCGAACGTTTTAATTGCTCTCTCTCTTTTTCTTATCAAGCAACAAAAAGAAGCGCATCTCTCGTTGTTGGCCAAAAAATCTGGAGAAAAGTTTTCGAATCGAAAGCGGCGAGACAAAGCCGCGCGGCTCGCTCTACCCGAAAAAAGCTTCCGTCGCCGCTCTCTCTCTCTCTCTCTCTATATCTATATAGGCGACAGACTATATATACACACATATATATATAGGGACTCGCGCATACACACACCCACACACAGACACAGAAGTGCAAAAGTGCATCACCGTGAAAAGGTAAAATTAACAGGTCTGATCCCGAGGTAGAGAAAAAGAAGAAGAGGCTCTTTGCCGTATAGCTCTCTGTCTCTCTCTTTCTCGGCTGCAGCCGTAGACGGAGGAAGCAGCGCAGTGGCTGCGGCGGAGAAAAAAAAAAGAGGAGTCGCCGCAGCCGCCACCGCCGCGCGCGAGAAGAAGCTGCCGCAGCAGCAGCAGCAGCGCGGCAGACGCGAAATTAAGAAACTGCAACGTGAATTACGTACTGTGTCTCCGGTGCAATTTTAAAATTCATTACACCGACCAAAATCGCGCTACTAAGCTCTTCCCTCCCGAAAAGACAGAGGGATAGAGCGAGAGAGAGAGAGAGAGAGAGATTCGAGGCGAGACGCACGTGTGGCCCCTGGAATGTACAAGAAGTTCTGTCTGTGTGTCCGTCTGCAGCGTATTACGTACAAGAACGTGTGTGTGTGTGTCGAGAGGCAAAAGTCCTTTATGACGTGGATGAAAGTCATCCTTCCGCTCGATCTTGCCCCGCGCGCCCGCGTGTGTGCGCGCGCGTCTGCAGCTCTTTCTCTCTGCGCGCGCGCGCGCGCGTCTCGCTCTTTCTCTATCCCGAAGCGAATGAGCGTGCGAAAGCACGTTTTTGCGCGCGGAATTTCAATATGTGCTTTAGTGCCGTATAAGCGTGGCTGGGAGATCGGTTCTCTCTCTCTCTCTCTCTCTCTCTCTCTCTCCTTTTTTCCGAGGGCGAGAGAGAGGGGGGGGCGTGTGTGTGTGCGTTTGCGCGGGCGATGACAAAAATGCGCCGTTTTGGAGGAAGGGAACAGGAAAACGGTCTTGTATTGGATTTCTAGAGAGGGAAAAATCATTTTGGAGTCGGATTGTTTAAACGAATATTGGAGATCGTCGATATGGAAAGCTGGAAGTTCGGCGGTTATATGGGCTTGATATCTTTTAGTAAGGGATGCAGGGTTGTTTTTAAAAGGATTTTTCAGTGGGGAAAATTGGGAAAATTCTTCAAGTTTGAGATTGAAAAAATGTGAACAAATCACGTTTTTTCGAACTTCATTTATTTACAGTTTATTTATTTAAGATCCATGTAAATTAGAAACTTTACAAAAAAGCAGATAGCAATATAATTGCAGAGAGTCGAAATAAACGGGATAAATGGATTTTCAAAATTTTTAGGTTTCTACGAAAGATCTAACGTGTATGGCAACAGGCCTAGACAACTCATTGCATTTTTTAAGAATTCTATCAAAAATTAGAGAGAACGTCACTTTTTTTAGAGACGACTCATTAGCCTGCTTATTAAAATCGGTAATTCCCATATTTTTTTATTAAAATTGACGTTTTCACACTCATCCCTGTACGTTTTGTTTCGAAAAGCTATGTGTATATCTAAAATTAAAAAAAAGTCGATTCGAAGCGCTATTAAAGTATACTTGAAGGAAATAGGAAGTTGTAGGGAGAACAAGTGTCTCGAATTCAATAATACGAACCCATATATATATGTGTGCTCCTATATAGGAGATGGAGAGAGAAAAAAAAGAAGAAGAAAGACTCATCGACTGCACACGCGAATTATGCGACTCGAGGAGGGAAGATGAGATGTAAACGAGGAGCTTTGTACTCGTACAAGAGAGTGAGAGAAAGGCGTTATCGCTCTTGGCCAGAGATAAGAAGAGACGTCCGCTCTCTCTCTCTCTCTCTCTCTCTCTCTCTCTCTCTCTCTCTCTCTCTCTTCCTCTCTTTGCTTCTCGCAGAAATTCGCGAGCGGTGAGTTGGCGAGAGAGGGATGCGTGCATAAGTATACCCGACCGCGGCTCTCTCCCTCTGTCTATCTGCACGAGAATTAAAAAAATTATCGAGAAAGAAGAAAATCCCGCGTAATCAATTTGCAATTAAATTTTAACGAGTACGCTTTTCGGTGTTTTCTTTTGTATTTCCTTTTTTGTCTCTTCGTTTCGCTTTAATAAAAGAAAAGAAACGAGCGTCGGTGAGAGAGAGAGAGAGATAGAGAGAGAGAGAGAGAGAGAGAAAGACAGAGAGAAGGGGGCCGGATAATAACAGGGCGAGAGAGAAATGTATCAGTGAAAGAGAGAAGCCACACACGCGAGAGGAGGAAGATTGAAGTGAGAATAAGAGCGAAAGAGAGAGAATCGCGCCGGGGAAAGAGAGAGATGCCGTAGATTGATGGAAGAGAAGAGCGGAGAGGGCTCCTGCAGCCGAGATAGGCATGTGAAAGAAAGAGATAAAGCGGAATTTGTGTTTTGAAGAGATTGCTGCTCCTCGCGCGCACACATACACACACATAGAGAGTAGAATATGAGGAGAGAGAGAGAGAGAGAATACTCGCTGTTTCTGGCTCTGTGTAATTTTGCATAATTTTCGAGGTTTCCGTCGAAAATTTTTTCCCTCTCGCGTCGCCCCCGTTGCACTGTTTCTACGACATCCATCTTAATGACTTTGGTATACTTTTCTTGTTATCCAGCGCAGCTACTTTTTTTTCTCGTCTATAACATATAGCTAAAAGACTGTGGATTACACGTATTTGAAAATCCGCGCCAAAATTCTGCCTTGTGCACTTAAAAGAGAGAGAGAGAGAGAGACATAGATAGAAATAAGTTGAGTAATCGTTCTATTCGCTCTTCAATTGGCTGTTATGTTAAGCCAATCGGATCAGTTCTATATATGGCCAATATTTCTGTTCAAAGTTTCCTGTCGTAAAATAAAAGAGACGAGTAATCATTCTATTCATTCTTCCATTGGTTATTCGATTAGCCAATTAAATCAGTCCTATATATGTATAGGCATTTATAGATTGCACTTTATAGCATAAGCTATCAGTCCGATTCGAGAGGAGGTGAACGAACGTTTTTCAAATCCAGCTTTTTAATCGGTTACTTTTTTCAATCAGTCAACGCGGGAGATTGGAGCTTTAAAAAAAAAAACAGAAAAAAATGGAAAGAAAAACGTTCTCTCAGAACTCTTCCAGCGAGTGTACGTAACCTGTCGAGTAAATACTCGTCTCTCGTTTGTTCTTCTTCTGTGCGTGTGTGCTTGAGAATAAGAACTACAATTGTCAGCGTGCGCTAAGTATTCGGAAATTTGTTTGCGAAGCTCGCGCTTCGTGACATAACGTTTATTGGCGCAAAATATGTTTCGGGCACGCAAAAGCGAATAATAATCGAGGTAACCTCAAAAATGAAAATGAAAATACACGCACCGTGAGAGAAGTCGCCGCGGTATATATACTTACAATCAAGAAATTAGTCAATAAGAGTGTACACGCGCGTCACGGGCGAGTCGAAAGAGAAAACATGGCGAAGGCAAATATTAAAAGTGAAAGAGAAAGGAAGAAAGAGAATAGGAAAAAAGAAACATACAAGAGATCGCCGGGCAAACAAGCAAAGGGAAAATAAAGAGCGTTTGTATGTCGAAGCAATAAAAGAGCAGCAGCGGCGGCGACGGCGGCAGCAGCAGCAGCAGTACAAAAGGACCCGGAGAGTGAGAGAAGGACGGCAACAAGGTGAGAAAGAGAATTAGCGAACGGAACGCGACGCGCGGCGAGTTAGAAAAAAGGTCCTTAAATCGCATATTAAAAGAGAACTGCTGCTGCTGCAAAAAGAGCCCCGAAATAGAGAAAATGGACGACGAGAGAGAGAGAGAGAGAAAAAGAGAGAAGCTCTCTCTCTCTCTCTCTCTCTCTCCAAAGAAAGGACTCGAGGATCCAGCCAAGAAGGACGGTAAGAAAGCGAGAAGGAGAATTAGTGAATGAGGCGCGCAAGCGCGCTAGAGAGAGAGAGCGACGCATACGAATACACTCGCTCCTTCTCCCTCCCTCTCGCTCTCTCGTATTAAACGAAAAAATAGTTCTCTCTCTCTCTCTCTCTCTCTCTCTCTCTCTCTCTGGGCAAAAGCAAAAAGACGAGCGCGTGTGCATTAAAACCGAGAGGAGCAAAAGGGAGAGAGCCGCAAAGCGAAAAAATAGTCGAGCAAAAAATCGAAGAATAAGAAAGAGAGAGAGACGAGGGAGCAAAAGGAAGATTGTGTGTACGTGTATGTGTGTAAGGCCCCTTCTTTTCGGCCTCTCTTACTCTCTCTCTCTCTCTCTCTCTCTCTCTCTCTCTCTCGCTCTCCGGCTCGCGGAGAGCGAGTCTGCGGACGAGAGAACGCCCTTGACTCGGACTCTCCTCTCGCACATGTGCGCGTATATCTATAGAGACTAGTCTGGCGGCTGCGGCGGGGGAGTGGGACCGTCGTCGTCGCGCGTGGCCTTGGCAGAGCCGGCTTGTGAGCTGTCTCGCGGTCGCTGCTGCCGCCGCTGCTCTGCTGCTGCTGCTGCTGCTGCTGCTGTTGCTGCTGCTAGCCTGCTGTTTAACAGCGTTTCTCAATCAACGGCTCGCGCGCTTTTTTTGCAGACCAGCGCGCGCGGGGCCCCCGCTTTTTTTCGCGCATCTCTCTCTCTCTCTCTCTCTCTCTCTCTCTCTCTCGACGAGAGCGAGCGCGCGAAAAAAAACATGGATCTTCCGTTGGTTCTTTTATGCCTGTTATACTTGCATACGCGTACTTTTTGTTTTATGCGCTTATTATACAGCGGGAAAATGAAAATGTTTGGGACCGATCGGGGTGGGGATCGAGAGAGATTGAGGTTAGGTTTGGGATGGAAGCGCAATTAAAGACGTGCAGTGCGCATCGGTGCGACACGTACCGTTGCTACGGTGGATATGTGGGTTATGCAAAGGAGAAAGGCGTGCGGGAAAAAGATCGGGAGATATTGGTAGACTTTCTTCATGTGCAGTCGCGAAAAATTGTGTCTGATGGGTGTAGGCTGTACCTACTGATGTGCGGTGAAGAGGGAGAGGGATCTTTGGAAAATAATGTGGTACTTGAAGTAATTTGGATTCTTTTTCAATTTTGCAAGGATTCTTGTAAATCATTTGGTTGGTTTTATACATCTGTCAGATGTCACTTTATCTAAAATCATTCTTTGTTACAACTTTACTGTATCTTTGTATCTTATGCAAAAATTAATGGCAAAGACACGTTGAAAAATACGTATCACATGAACCTCCTTAAATTGAAGCAATATTAAATATTTATCAAAAAATTTTACAAAACTAATATACGGGACAATGATACTGATATCAAAAAAAAAGGTCAAATCAATTCACATAAAATGTTGATGCTGAATAAATTCCTACCATATCATTTTCGTATATATTTTTAACATTATGACTTCTTTCTCAAGTTTTTCAAGAATCTCAAACAAACAATAAGCACTTGTTTATAATGCGAAACAGGCATTACTCAACACTTTGCATGAATTAGTGCAAGTTTTACGTTTCCATAATCAATCCCAAATTTGCGCAAACACAATGACGAAACTCAGCATCGATTTAAAGCTACTTAAGTATTTACCGTTACAAATACAACCTCTATCCCCCCCCCCCCCGGCCAATAATGTACGAAAAAAGAAATCGCAAACAAACAACGATAACCCAGCCTCTACTTATATTCCCTCCCGCTTCATCTCCGATCTCTCGATACAATTCGCGACTCTTTTTATACACACTTCTACGTCCACGAAACGGATTCATCCTCTCTCTTTCTCTTTTCACCGCGAGATCTCAAGTCTCCAAAAGAAACGTTCGTTACGCTGCGACCACTTCCTCGGGGGTTCTCCTCTCTCTCTCTCTCTCTCTCTCTCTCTCTCTCTCTCTCTCTCTCTCTCTCTCCCGCGCAAAAAAGCCAAACAACATCCCGCAAAAACCTCAGGCTCCCCCCTCCCCCCTGCAGAAAAACAAATATAATAGCCGGCATTAATTTAAAACAAATAACGTGTACACGCCGGCTATAAGAGCCGGTAATATCGACGTACGGGCGCCTCACGGAAAATCGTTAACGGCCGACAGAGAGCTAGAGAGAGAGAAAGAGCAGCCAAGGTCACTGGTCAAATGATTCTCTCTCTCTCTCTCGCCATATCCTTCGCAGACGCGAGAGAGTCTGCCGCAGTGCTGCGAGCGCAGAGCAGCAGTATTATAGTAGCTTCATTAATGTCGCGCCGCGACGAGGGACGCGACAGGAACGCCCTGCGCGCCCCGGCCGGACGAGACGCGGCATTAGACGAAGGGAATTTGTATTTTGAGTTGGAGAATTTTGACGCATTTTTTTCGCCCGCAACGACGACGACGACGACGAGAAAACGGCTCGATGAATTACAGCTGGGCAGATTAAGTCGTGTATTATACACTAGACTCGCGTGTGTATAACTAAAAATCACCTGATATATAACGAACGTAAGAAAGTCGCGTCTCAATTTGCGAGAGGGTATATAATTTTGTTTTTTAACTTTATACCGGCGCTATACGTGCCGTAACAGAAAAAAAGAAAAAAAACGCCGGTTGATTACCGGAGATTTACGCGAGGCTTAATTGCGCGAAAGGCGCA
The DNA here is from genome assembly GCA_018906965.1 of Philotrypesis tridentata. Classification (NCBI taxonomy): domain Eukaryota; kingdom Metazoa; phylum Arthropoda; class Insecta; order Hymenoptera; family Pteromalidae; genus Philotrypesis; species Philotrypesis tridentata. The sequence goes on from JACCIB010000036.1 coordinate 1,531,420, forward strand.
TTTGTAGGAGAGACGCGCGGCTCTATTCCGCGAAATTTTCGGCTGAAAATCCGATGTGAACTTCTTTTCTCTCTCTTTCTCTCTCGGTCTCGAAAGGCTCTGGGTGTAAGTGCGCGCTTTCCCTCCCTTTCTCTCTCTCTCTCTCTCTCTCTCTCTCTCTCTCTCTCTCTCTCTCTCTCTCTCGTAATCGAAATAAAAAGCTTTGCGCACACACGTGGATTTTTGAGCGAATGAAGCAATTCAGCCTTGATTATATATATACTCTCGGATACTCTCGGAGCGCGCGCGTATCGAGGAATAAATGGCCAGAGATCGCGGTGAGAGTGGCCCGGGAATTCGAGTAAATGAAGCAATTTCATCTTGATTGGACTATCGGATTGGCCCGCTAAAAATTATACAAATTTCTCGTGCGATTGAAACGTTATATATACATACACCCCGTGCGCCCGCACCGAACCGCACTGATAAAAGCTCTCGCGGCTCGCTTTAAGCGCGAGCATATTAGCTGAGGATGACGCACGACGCGTAACAATAATAAACTGACCGATTCGCAGATGATCAGTATGTTTAGGTGCGGATAAGACGTTTTCGACGATGTAACGCGAAAGCTGTGCACATCGATGTGATGCAAATTTACTCGACGCACACTGCAGGCTCGTAAAGTCAATCTAATGAATGAATGAATTTATTAATCTAACAATAAAAAGCGCAATCAAGAGCCGATATGCCCCACCCGTCCCTTCCGCACTCCTGGAGGGTAGAGAGACGATACGTATAATAAAAAGCGTCCCGTCTCTCCAATTGAATTAACAGCCGAATAAATCAAACGCACCGAAATCGTCGCGTCAATCGGTCAATTAATGCCGAATTAGAAGAAACGCGTTTTGTACAGTACCTCTCGGAAAAGTCGAAGACTTTTCGTATACTAGCGTGGTTTCAGATAAGGATTTACGCACGTTACGCGGGCGGCTCTGGTTTTTTACTCCTGATTCCCTTTTCCCTCGCGGCGGCGACAACAAACTTCTTTCGAGTTTTTTACGGTCGACTTTTAGCGGCGATTAATTAATTTTTATCTCGCCCCCCCCGAGCTCTTGTTGTTCTCCATTTAGATGCTGGCCCAAGATACAGCCTGTTTCCGAGGCTTTAAGTATTGTGTAATACGCCGTCGAGAGAAAGAGAAAGAGAGAGAGAGAATCAGAGTATAGTCCTTTTTCTCCGATGCTTCCTCCTCGTCTCTCTATATACACATACACATATAATACGATACACTACGCAGTGTGTGTCACATCGACGCGTCTACAAAGTAGCTTCTCCGATTTTCTTTCCTTTTCTCCCTTTGTTTATCGTCGCGAAACATCTTAATTAAGCGCGACGATCCATTCGGCCCCGTAATAAAGAAAAATAATCATCCCGAGGGCGTAAAACGCATCTCCTCCCCCCCCCCCCTCCCCAACACTTTCCGCGCGAGAGAGACGCGTAATTAAGAGTCGCGGGCCGCGTATAAGCGATCGGCCACAGTTAAATTTTAATTAATTAGCGATTTCACGCGGGAGGGCCGCCCTCTCTCGCGCCCTCCTCTCCTCTTTTCGGGAAAGAAAAAAGCTCGTGCCGTCGCGCCGGCAATGATGCTGCTGCTGGCCCGCGGGGCCGTTTCCAAAAAATGCCCGCGCGCACCTCGATCTTATCGGGGCGTCGCGTCGATTCCTCTCGTGTAATTGCGTGTGTATACCTGTCCGCGACGAGTGAAGAGAGTCGAGAGCGAAAATTGCCGCAGTTTCGGGGCCGATGCGCGTCGTGTTTTTGGGGACGAAAAAAAGGAGCGAAGGGCAGGACCGTTTCACGCGCGACGAGTTGTATGGAGAGTGATTCATTAGAGGCCCGTAAGGAGCGCATGTGGCCCTTAAAGGAAAAATGTATGGACTCTCTCTTTTTCTTTGGCTCGCGATGTGGGAGAGACGCGGGATACTTCAGAGTGTGTGTGTGTGTGTAGGAGCGAGTTGGGATGGCCCAGTTTTGGGAGGTCTTTTTTCCGGGAATGTCGGCTAACTGGACTGCAGTGCAAAGTTTCGGGAGGTAGGTGAAGGTAGATGCGAGAATATGAGGGCTTTTTCTGTCTGTGGTTTTGTTGGGGGGGATTGTGGTGTCAGTGCGGGCGTTTGTGCGTCTGAGTGGAGTTGGAATGTATCTACTTATGGTGTCTCTCGGGGAGTCGACTGAAATTTCAAATTTCGCACCGTAATGGAGGTAGCGGGGAAAAAAAAGAAAACAAATTTTTGGTTTTGCGATGAACGATAAAAATGAACTGAGGCTGAAAGTGGGGTGGCTGCTGTTCCGTTACGTGATTATCTATCCTTTTGAACAGAGTGTTTATTTATACTTCTTTCTTGATTATACTGCTATAATTTTACTTTGTAATTTAAAATACGTTTGGAATGATAGAAAGAAGTTATATTATTACATATTTATAGAGATTACAGGGAAGTGAATAATGTTTTACAAAATTCTTCGTTTCTTAAATCTCAGAAAAACTGAAATTATATAAACTTGCAAAAAAAGGGGTTGCAAATATTCTTGCACATAAATTGATTTCTATGTTACATGCGCTTTATGGCGTGAAATTTGAAATTTCAATAATCGACTCGATATCCCTTAGGCACCTCACGTCGATGGCTCTTAAAAAACTATCTATCCTGAAAAGCTCAATTCTCTGCTTAATAAACACGTCGCAACGGCCCATCCAAACGGCACGCGTTTCTACGCGAATAAAGCGGCCGCTACGCGCATTAAACAACGAGTTCATAAAGTCAATTACAGTAAAAATTTCCATAAACGCGGCGAATGTAAAATTCTCATCGCGCAATCACATCCGACAAAAGCCAACGCAGAGCCGTCGTTAAAGGGCCGGACTTTAACCAATTCTAACCAAGAGTAAAACTCTCGCGCGAGTTTATAGACGGCGATGCAGAGAGCGAGAGCGAGAGCGAGAAAGAGAGAGAAAGAGCGAGATAGAGAGATATATAAGTGCTCGGAGTCGTTGACTTTCGAAACGAGTTGACGCGCACGAACGGGTTCAAGGTTCACGAACTTGGCACGTCGCGGTCGTCCGGCGGCGCGAGCGAGAGAGAAAATGCGGACGGCGACGACGGCGACAGAGAGAGAGAGGAAGAGCGAGAGAGAGAGAGAGAGAGAGTGTATAACTGCAGCAGCAGCAGCCTTCGAGACGAGGGACAAAGAGAGAATTAGAGACTACTGGCTTCTGCTGAGAGATGGACCGAGAGTGAGAGTGAGCCGATGAAAGAGCCCTTCACTATATATATATATATATATATATATATATATATATATATATATATATGTGTGTGTGTGTGTGTGTGTGTGTGTGTGTGTGTGTGTGTGTGTGTGTGTGTATAAATAGACAGTCGATTCTTTATATTTTCTTCTTTATACCAACTTTGTTCTCTCTCTCTCTCTCTCTCTCTCGATCTCGTGCTCATCAATGTACGCACAGAGTCTCTATATTTTCAGTCGCAATTGACAGACGTACTCGATCGATGAATTACAGCGTATGCACGACTTTGATGACGGACTGTGTATTTTTAGTACCAACAAAAAAAGAAAGAGAGAGAGAGGCATGCATTCGTTAACATCGCATCTGTACACGATAGGTTTTTAAAGGGATGAATTGTAAAAAAAAAATGCAAAATCGAATTTTATTTTTTATTCAGCTTCGTTTCTTTGAACAAAGTGCAGAAAATTTTTTGATGTGCAATATACCAGTTTTGGCATTATACGCAATCTGCACATCGAATAACAGTCTCACAAAAGCAAACCTATATAACCATGTAAATACATGTAGTTAAGATATATGCTCTTATACTCGTATCTCAACCACGCGTACTTAGATTAAATCTTTTTTTACGAAAACCGAAATTACTTATGAAATCGCTTTTTGCACTATTTCCAACTTTACGTCATTATTTTCACAGTCACATAAAAAATAAACGAACCAATTCTTCATCACTAGCATCATCTAATCTCCACATCTATACCCCTCCCCCCCAAAAAAAAAACAAAGATTAAATTCATTTACACACGCATACACAAACCATGAAAAAAAGGAACTCACGGCAACGTTGAAGACAAACACAGGAGAGAGAGGGGTACGATGACGAAAAAACGAGCAGCTCAACTAAATCCGATTTCTCGATTCGATTCTATCGACCCGCACGAGTGCGCGTCGTGTAACGCGATTTTTTTCTCTCTCCTCCTCCCCCCCCCCCTCTCTATAGCGGCGGCAGCAGCAGCAGCAGAGAGTGAAAGACCCTTTGCATGCGCGCGATTCGAGACACTCGCCGATAACGCGCCGACCGTCGCCACGGACAACGCGGCTGTGTGGGCATGCACACGAGGCGTAATGAGAGAAAAAGGGTGGACGCCTGAAAAAAAAGAGGAGAAGAAGAAAAATACTTCCAGTCGCGCGCACGCCGCGCCGTCCAATCGATTTTTTTTCTCGTGTTTTTTTTTTTTTTTTTTTTTTTACTTTATTACACACAACTCGGCAATAATTATCGAGACATGCGCGCACGCGCGCGGACTCTCTGCCGAGGAGCGCGCGAGGGGTGAGCGGTGAAAAAAAATACACGACATTCCGGCGAATTCAAATTCATTCAATTTTGCCGCCGAGCGAGCTTTATCGAATTTTGCGGATCTTCGGCGATCGATCGCGCGATGCGAATGTAGCTTTTTCGCGGCTGCATCTCGTGTTTAAAGTACGTTTACGTATACGTAACACACACACACACACACACATACACACGCATACGGAATACTTACGTAAAAGTCGCCTCGATTATTATTTCGCGTTTTATAATGGGGCGCCCAAGAACTTTTGTGTCCAGCTGGACGACGTGTCCCGATGTGCTTATTAAGTTGCCCGTGTGTTCGCCCCTGACTTTTTTTTGCTTCTCTCCTATATGTACTCCGCGAGAGAGCGTACTTTGCGGTCTTAATACTATGAGACACACGGAGTATGTGGAAAGGCTGTAATTAGGCGGCGAGAGAGCTTTTTTTTCTCCTCTCGCTTTTGCGCGCAAGCGCGTACACGCGCGGATTTATGCGTAATGCGATATTCTTGCGCGCGGCTCTCGCGCGTGTATGAAAAGAGCGAGAGCGAGGGAAAAATTTGAAGGATTTTCGGGGTTATAGTACGTATAACGTTACGCGTATACTTTTTCGTTTATGATGCTTTAGGGGGAGGGGGGGGGCAGTCATCAATTTGTGGGAATAATGCAATAATTTTGCAGTTTTATTTTCGTTCTCCATCCTCACGAGAAAATTAATCGTTATATAGCGCGAAATTCGAATTTGCACTTGATTCATTCATATATATTCACGGGCGGAGATCGCGCGGCGAGACCCCTTAAATCCTGCAAACGCTGATTTTTAAATATACTCTTCCGTTCGAGCAAACAGATCGAGACAAGTATCGCGCGCACACACTCGTAAATCAGCAATTCCGGGCCCCATTAAAAAAAATTTCATTGGAGACCTCCGAATTTGATAAACCAATAATTTATAATAACACACGCACACACACGTGTATTTATCATCCGCATGAATAATGCATCGTAAATCACTTATATGGCTCAAACGCAAACCTTAGCCATATTCGCATCGGTACATTCACTTTTTCTCTCTCTCTCTCTCCCACTCTGTCTCCCCTTATATACCTCTCTCGCTCTACAGCACATGCATAGTGTACTGTATAGTATACATACGCACACACACACAAAATTCCCTTTTCCCTTTTACCTCCGCTTCTTTTTACCTCCTCGCGTGCACGTCCCATTTTTCGAAACACACACACACACACTCACACGCACGCGTTTATACTACAGGTATATACATACTATACATATATATACATTAAACGCCCGACGCGCAACTGATTGATTCGCTGCGCGGATTTTCGGTTTTTCGATCGCGCTCCGCTCTTTATTTTTCCATTTCTGTCTCGCGCGCTCGCAGCCGCTGCGCGCCTGCTTTTTAACGGAGAAAAAAATCGAGGAATAATTATCTTTGCGCTTGTCGGCGGCTGCCGCTGCTGCTCTGGGGAGAGAAAGAGAGAGCTATTGAAAATTCGAATTCATTTTTCAGGGGCAAATATCCTCGGGCCTCGTCGGGCTCGCGCGGTGTGTGAAATTGCGAGGCTTTGCGCAAACGCGATGAAAATACACTTTATATAACGGCGGCTAGCGCCGATATCTTCTTTCGAAATTAAATTCCAAGTTGAATTTTACTCCGAAGCAATAAAACTGTACGCCTCGCTCGCGTCGGTGGGCCAAAAAAAGAAAGAGAGACAGAGAGAGAGAGAGAGAGAGAGAGAGAGAGAGAGAGAGCGAGGGGGGGGAGAAGAAGAAAAAAAAAGAATTTCATCGATCCCTAACGACTCCCACGCCCAGCCATTCGGCTCTACGGGCTCGCGCAGCTATATACGCCGAAATTCGCAGTCGCATGTTCCGTCGCATCATCGCGATGAATGTGGCGACGCGAAATGAGAGTGCGGCGCACGGGACCGAGACGCCGAAGCCGCCGCCACCGTCGTGCGAGGGGAGTTTCTCGGAGTTGTTTTTTTTCTCTCTCTCTCTCTCTTTCTTTTTTTTCTTTTTGCTCTCGAGGTCTTCGAGCAGTTCTCTCGGTGGCTTGGCACTTTCGAGTTCGGTTAATTTGGATATTGGCTTCTTTCGAGCGGCGAGGAAATGCAAATTTCTACGTTAATCACTGTAACTACGCGGGAGAGCCTCTCGACGAAAAGTGTTTCGACGGGTAATAGAGACTATTGCGGGGAAACAAAGAAGGAGCTGCGCCTCGCGTGCAGTGCGAGCTGCGTTCGCGGATGGATTGTGGAAAAATTTTCTCAAGATTGGAGAAAATTTCTATTCGGGTTTTGGATGAGGTTGAGTTGTGTGTATTGGCGGGAGATGGTACGAATTTTGTCAATCATTCAAGGTTTGAACTGTAAGTAGATGTAGGGATACTTTAGGCATTGAGATTTTTAACATTATTGTGGAATTTGGATGTTTCAATGATCTTTAGCTCAGAAACATAAAATAAAAAAATAAAAAATTAAAATTATAAAATAAAATAAAATGAAAAATAAATAATAAAATAATAAAGTCATATTTTGCAGTTTTTTTCGTATCGAATTTTAGTTACAGTACTATATTTTCTGAAATTTTGTTAAATGTACAATGTTTTTTTTTTAATACTGTAAATGCAAGCAGCAATTGATTTTATATACTTATCTATCAATCAATCACAAAGAAATAAATACTGTAAGGTTGTATATAATTGTTTTAATGAAAATGGACAGACAAAAACTTTTATTTGCATGAACAACAAGAATGAATCTGCAGCTTAAGATGATCGAAAATTTTCAAATTCAGCAAAAATTTAAATGGTCTCAACTTCTTTGGTTTTGAATCTCCCAAACTATACTTACGTAATCTCATATTCTCAAATATAATTCAACGTTCGATATTCCTCTCAAAAAAATCCCTAAAGTCATAAAAATTTCAAAACTAAAACAACACTGTAACACAGAAAATCGTACATTAACACGAAAAACAGCTGTACAATAGTACAATCCGTGAACTACCAATCAAAGCTTATGAAAGCCTCCACAACTCGACACTGAAAGCAACTCTCTGTATACACCTTTTCTCTCTCTGTCTGTCTCTCTCTCTCTCTTTCTAGTCTCCTCCGCTCTATCCCGAAGCTGATTATCCGGTGCGTGTAGCTCTCGTCGACGTCTCTTGTACGAAGAAAAAGTAGTTCGCCGAGATCGAGAGCCGCATATACACGCGCGCACACACGTGGTTATTCTCAATTCGAAAAACTCACTCTCCGGCTTATATTCAAAGCCCATTCACCTGCTGCCGTCCAAACGCGTCTCTATCTCACTCTCTCTCTCTCTCTCTCTCTCTCTCTCTCTCTCTCTCTCTCTCTCTTGCACGTATACAGTAAACACACACCCCTTGGAGTACAAGCGAAGAAAAAGGTGGCAAGTGCGTGCGTCGCCCGTTCAATGGGACTCTTATACTCGGGAACAAGGTCAAAGCTGTGCTCGAGTAGGGTAGAGGAGTAAAAAGGGTCTGCGAATTTAGGGCGCGCAAGGTAAAAGACTACTGCGCGCGTTCGGGGCGCGGAGCGCGGAGAGGGAGAAGAAGAAGAAAAAAACGAACTGTAGAGAGAGAGAGACGCGATTTGGAGAATTATGCGGGTTCGAGACTGCGCGGCTTTTACGGCGCGCGGGGGAAACTTGGGGAGGGAGAGTTTACGGCTGAGGAAACGAGCTCTGGTGGTCTGCGCACTTTTTTTTCTTTATTTTCCTTTTTTCTTCTTTCTGGTATGTATAGAGATCTCGGTGACAATGCATTGATTTCGAAGATCGTCGAGGGTGTTGCGGATAGCGAAATGGATCGAGGGCTGTAACGTATGCGTATAATAACGTAAACGAGACTGTCGGTATAGTTACATGGGACGTGTACGCGTGTATCGCGTGAAAATAATTCGCGTTCCGTAGAACGCGTGACGCAACGTATATGTTCATCATAATTAATATTGGCCGCGCGCGCGATCGGCTCTCGAAAAGGAGAGAAACAAGTACGAGGTCGCCGGTGACGAGACGTTTATAAATGATGATAATACACGGTGTGTTGGGAGATATCGTTGAGGGAAAATCGACTTGTGAACAGTGTGTCGAGTTTGCATTCTGTGACTGGGGATATATATGTGTGTGTGAGTGTGTGTGTGTGTGGATACATATACGCGCATACATATCGCTTGACCAAGTGCTCGACGTTGAATTTTCGTTTGTTCGCTAACGGGGTTTTTATAAAATTTCATGTAAATTGAGCTGGTGATGCAAATTTCTGGGAATGTCATGAATTTCAATGCAGGTGCATGTAGTGCTCCTCGCATGCGACATTCGTACATATAGCGCGACGCATGTAAGAATCAATGTTCTCACCAGTAGGCGACGATACAAAGTATTTGTATACTACGTATAACACATACATTTTCGTGATTTGATGCAGATTCGCGCGGCATTAAATCGAATTCAAGTTAACGCGATAAACGCTTATTTATCGTTTATTCTCATAAGTTTCGCATTGGTTTTAATGTAAATACGCAGACACGAAAGTGATTTGACGTAGCCGCCCGAAACTAGTTTCCAAAATATATATGTGTACTTGTACTGGTTATTTTCCAGCATTTATAAGAGTGTGCGCGTACAAATTCTGGTCCGTGTTGTTATACACTAATTGAGCATTAAAATTTATACATATATATTATACGAAAATTCATGGGAATTATATCAACGTATGGTTTATCATGAATCTTAACTTGTCGTACATTAAATTTTAGCATCATCGCGAGAGGTGCAGTTGAAAAGCGCATTATTATAATTAAGGTTATTTTTAATAGTGCATACACAATTTTTTTTCGTTAACACGTGAATTCTGATTCACGTCAATTGCATATGTATGACCAATTCTCTTACAAAAATGCACTTTTTGGGGGTCCAGAAATCCAAAAATATTTTTTAAAGATAGAGGTTCCGGACCGATCAGACTCTTTTCTGTAAGTCGAAAGATAATCAAAAGTGCAAAAGAACATGGGAAAAGTTATACTGCTAGTAGTAACCATATTTCTGAAATATTTTATGTTTGTTTTACAAAAAATTAATTCGTCAAAATACTGGAATAATAACTACGAATGTTCCCCAGGCACAAACAACATTTCAAATTGAACTGCAATTTTAAATTTACTGCAATAAAGTACAACAAAAGAGCTTTAATTTAAAAACAAAATGTGCCCAAATTCGATGCTCTGATTAAAAGTTATGTCTGTTTAAAAAAAAAATAAATAAAAATCCGAATAGTCCCATATTCCATGTTTTTCATATTCCTCTGCATTTTTTACTGTCTTTCTGCTTACGAAGAAAATCTGATAGGTCCGAAATCGCTATAGCTTTAAAAAAAATGTTTCGATTTCTGCAGATCTGCGAAAAGTGCACTTTTTAAAAAAGAATTAGTCGTATATACGTATACGTGAATCAGTTATCGTACGCATAAAATTTGCATTAATCAAGCATTAAAATTACGATGATTTACGCGAATGTTTTATTCAAATCACTTTGTACATTGAATGAGAGGCTTGTAAAAGTGCATTTGAAAAAGCCGTTAAAAATCAAACTCACTCGCCACTTAAAATCTCGAACACAATAAAAATAGTACACCCTCAGCCATCTCCAGATTACTCGAGACACAGAAAATCTCCTGCACTTGGAATTTCGCGGTGCGGGGAAACGCATCGAACGGCCATATCCTACAGAGCGCAGCAACCCCCGCTAACATTGCCTGAATAAATAAAAGCAGCTCGAAAGACACGATCGTCCGGCTCCATAAACAACGGGCCGTACTTGGGACGTAGACTCGCGATGCACCGCAGAAAAAGCGAGTGTACACAGACATGCGTGTACACGTGCGCCTCCACACAAAGATCGGAGCTGAGCGTATACACACCTCGAAGCGCCGGTGGAGCTTATATACCATCATCCTTCCACTTGGCCTACTACTCCAGTGCGGGAGTACGTATATATATGTATAAGTGCGCGCGCGAGCGCGACGAAGAAAGGAGAGTAAAAAGGATTCTCTCTCTCTCTCTCTCTCTCTCTCTCTCGCGTGTATAGTCGTGCATTTCTGAGCTTTCCTTTTTCCGCGGCCGCTTCCTGCACCAACTTTTTCGTCCCTCCCTCTCGTCTGCTGCAGCCCTCCCCCTCCTCGGTTAAGCTCGCTCGCTCGCGCGACGTTTTCCTCGAGGAATAAGACTCGCTGCGGTGAGTCGTCGATGGATTTTTTGGCTTGAGGACACTGACGTCAGACGGCCTGAGGGGAAATAAGGACGCGGATAATCGTGTATATTAAACAGTAGTCGACGAGAAAGAGGGAGAGAGAGAGGGATGAGAGGAAAAAGGACGGCGCGAGTGCGTAAACGCGAGAAATAAAAGAGAGATGGGGAGCTGCCGGGAGACGGAGAAAAGAAAGGAGTGCGATATACCCGTTGCGTAACGCTTGCACGCGGGGTGTAGTGTATAGAGAGACAGGTTGTCGCTGCGCGAATATAATGCGGATTTTTCCTTTTTCTCCGCGTCTCTATACACTCAGTCATGGGCAGTTGGATAGCTTGTCCAGACGAGATGATAGATAGTATCTCGTGCGCGACGAAAAAGACGCGGACGTTGTTTATTTTTATTTATTTATTTATTTTTTTTTTTTTTTGGCTTGAAAACAGAATATCTGTGCAGCTATTCATACAAATTTTTACTTACATTAACTATGTAGATGTATTTTCCTAAAAGATGCATGGGTATCTCGCATCTTATTAGCACATCTCGGAGGTTATTGAACGCTCGTCTTTACCATTCGCACATTTATCCATCCGATCGCTAAAGTAACTGTTCTTTTATTTTTATAAAAATAGTTTTTTGCGCATCCAGATGCATCTACATACTCGTCTATGACCGAATATACACTCGATGCGCGTAGAGCGCTCTCGTTTATTTTCGCGACTAACGCACGCGATAAATCTCGGCGCAGACTCGGCCTTCTTTCCTCTAAACTTTACGACGAATATCCTCGTGCGGAGTTAGTTTCTCTATAACCACCCCGGCCGCGCACATACTTCTCTCTCTCTCTCTCTCTCTCTCTCTCTTACACGACGTCCTCCCAATCGTTAAAACACTACACCTCTGAGCCCCAACAAAAACTCCCCTGCCCGTCCGTCCGTCCGGCCAACCGGCGCTATATACCACTCCTCAAAAAGAATATTTAATTTCCCATTCTTCATTACACCCAGAAGCTCGGGCGCAGCAGCGCAGCTCAGACTGCCGCTATTAAAGTCCAGCCGCCGCCGCCGACGGTAGGAGAGAGAGAGAGAGAGAGAGAGAGAAGAAAAAACAAAGGCCACAGCCGAGGAAAAAGCGAAGCGCGCGCGTCCGCGCGTTATACAGACCACTGTAAAATTAGCAATTAAACAAGGGCAAAAAGCAGCGGCGCATAAACGAGAGCGAGACGACGACTCGGATTTGCATATCGAGATGAAACGAGTGAGAGAGAGAGAGAGAGAGAGAGAGAGAGAGAGAGAGAGAGAGAGAGAGAGAGAGAGAGCAGAGCGGGAGAGAAAAACTGTGGGCTGCGCCTACGCCAATGAAAAACGAGACTCGACCTTCGGAATCGCGCCGACGAGTGTATGACCGTTTTTGTTCCCGGTTATACGGTCGCAGAAAGAGAGAGAGAGAGAGAGACAGAGAGAGCCTGCGCCGCCGCCGCCACGAGGAGGTATAAGAAAGAGCGAAAGACGTAGGATGTGCCAAGCCGAACATGGAATGGGTGGATGGGAAATCGATCGGTGTGTTGAACTCGCGCGGAGATATTGTTTAACAATGCCGCGTTTACAAAAGCTGCGCTACGAGCGCGGAGGATATACATGTATAATGGGCCGGTGATACTTGTCGTAAAAAGGGGGAGATTGGCGATGCCAATTTTTTTTTATCGAGGCAGTAAAATTTAGATTACCATATTCATTGTCAATCAATTAAAGAGGCATAAACGACTAATGAAATGACGATTCGGAGAATTGGCCTGATGTACGGTAATGAGCGCAATTGCAGCGAGTGCGGCCACGTAAAAACCCGACCCGCAGGGTAAACCGAGTTTTATCCTCCAAATAATCACGAGGTGTGCGCACGTATATTTTTCAGAACTTCCTTGTTCTAGATTCAGTTTAGTGCGTAAGTTGAGAAATTAATGTTTCAATTTTTTTGCGTCTTAATACGCGCGCTAAACTTTGGATTGAGTGATGTTTTATGCTGTTCATGAATTTCAATTTAAAATTCAAATTTCGCGCCACAATGCTGTAGCCCGCGCGCAGACGAAAAACCGGCTAATTTGCTTACTGCGTGTAATAAAAGCGGAATTACGAAAAATCACGACTTTGTTGTGCAAAGTTTCAAGTTCACGTTGCGTTACACGTCCACGAATAAACTTTGAATTGGACAATGCTATTTTATTGTTTACAAAATTCTAGTTAACATAACACTGTGTGTAACCTTACAACTTTGCAACAAACACTCATTTAATTCTCCAGAACTTTGCTTTACAACTACCTCTTTTAAGCAAATCACTTGGTCTCATCGTTTGCCCGATCGTGGCGCCCCGCTGCCTCCCCCAATCTCCCCTCCAACGCGAAGATTACACGTCCGCGTGACTTCCAGCACGTTAAACCATCTCTGACATTCATCGATAAACCTTTTTCGAAAGGAAAAATCTCTGGACAAGGTGACGTCGCGTGAAATTAAGTCTGATTTTTTTCTCCCCCTCGATTCTGCAAAATAAACGTACCCCCCTCCCCCGAAAGAAATCGAATCTAAACGCAGAGAGAACGGCTTTATCGAGGAATCCACGCTTTATATATTTTTCGCGCGCGAGCGTTAAAATAACTCCGCGGAATATCCAATATGATTTATTAAATATTTTCGCAGATTTCGAAAGCGCGGCGCTCGAAAGAGAGAATTTCAAGAGAATGCACAGCGTGTATATATACGGGCGAGGGTGGGGGAGGGGGGGGGGGGTGGAGCCAGAGCACACAACACGGGGGGCAAATAGAATATCTAAAAGAAATAGATTCTATTTGCGTTGGCTGGTACAGACGCGGGGGCGAAAAAAGTTTTAGACTAAAATACACAAGGGATGGATGGACTTCGAAGAAACAAGTTATCGGGAAAAAATAGATTTGTTTTTCCATATAGCTCTCTCTCTCTCTCTCTCCCTCGCCTGCTCCCGAATTCTTACAAAATACACGCGCACGCGAGTATAGATGAAAAAAACGGCATATTTATAAATGAGCGCATTCATTTTTTCAGGTGCGCGTCGTGGCATATTGTTGTGCGCGCATATATAGCTCTCGGTAAATTTTCTAAAACGCCAGCATTTCTCTACAGCCGAAGTTTAAGATACTCGCATTCAAATCTAATATTTATTGCTCAAGACGGCGCGTACCGGCGTACGCGAACCTATACACATATATATACAAAATGTCTCTCCTGTACACACACACACACACGCACACGCACACGCACACATACAGCGGGCACTTTTATTGCCCAGGCCTGGGTGTCTTGCGAAATAAAAAATGTGTCTTTTGCTGCACAGAGACATACGAGCGGCGCGGATGCATCGTTTCTATGCTTTTTGCATCGAGAGATGCATATTCTCTCGGCCACGAGAGCTAGCCTCTGCTCACGTGTCTGTGTGCGTGTGTGTATGGGTATAGTTATACATCACGCTTATGTTAGAGGCCTGTCCTTAACACGACACTATATACACACACTGATCGTTAAAAGTTTAACGATATATTTACGTAAATAGCACGTAGAGAGATACGAGAGAGGGACGTATAATTACGCGGGACTAGGTGTGAACATTAGAATAATTATGAAGAGATTTTGACACGAGCGCGAATCTGATGCGCGTTGTTGCGCGCAGCTTTTTTTCACGCAATTTATCAGCGCGATAAACCTCCTTGAATCGATCCTAATTTACGACATAGAACATTGGAAGGGAGACATAGGGGGGGGGGGAGTGACGTTTCATTCGTCTTTTGATTGAAAAAGAGGTTTTTTTGTGCATTTTTTTTATTGAAATTCCATTGGGACCTGCACGACGTAGAAAAAAGAGTCAACAATTTTTATTTCTCGTGCCGAATAGTCAACATGCAATGTCACCCCATGTACGTAGACTGGTGCTATTCGAGAAAATATAGTCATTTTAATTTGCCATTTTAAAAAAAAACCACGAGGGTGAATTATCGAGGTTCTGATGAGCTTCAAGTATACGATTCGTCTATTTATTTAAGCTTATCAAATCCTGGATATTATTTTTCACTTCCTTGACTTTAAAAATGACAAATGGAAATTGGCCGTTTTTGAAGCGAGCTATACAGTCTTTGTAGGGGGCGACGATAAGTATATATACTTGGATCGAAAGAATTACTGTCGCATTTAGAATAATTTTACGCATAATTTCAAACGTTATTTCAGATCCTACTTTTAAATATTTTAGGCTCATTTCGAATGCACATTCATTAACCCCATCTCGAGATCTTTTATCCCAAACGAACCTCTCTCTCGCTCTCTCTCTCTCTCTCTCTCTTTCTCTATCTATTTCTCTCTCTCTCTATCAGCGACGGAAAAATCGTCACTCCGTTTATAAACCCTCGTCGTTCGCAAGACTCGTCTCTTTTTATTATTTCCTTCGCTCGCGCTGCAAGTCCGTGAGTTGAATATTAGGAACGATTCTTGACCGTCGGCTGTATTCTGTTGTAGTGTGCGCGAATTTATTTTTCAATTTCATGTTTTAAACAGCAGAGGCTTTGAATATTAAACAGTGGCTCTATACGGCGAAAAATCTGCGATAGAATTGTCCAAGCCTCCACGAGCTCACGTATACCAGGTGAGAAAGGAAGAGGTTATGCTGTGGTAATTTTTTTGTGCAGTGCTATTATCTTGGCGCGTTCGAATTTGACGCCATGAAAATGATAGACGAATATTGATATTTTTTTTGTGCCGGTGCAGCGTAAAGTAAAACTTTACATAAGAGTGGGAAACGTTGATTTATTTACTACTGATGTGCGATGCAATTTTTATTATCATCCGCTTTCAGTGAACAAAGTAATGTTGAACTTTGTGCAGTGAAAACAGTGAGAAAAAGGCTTACTTTGCATACGAAATTAGAAAAAGACGTCTATTTCGCCCGTAAACAAAATCAAATTACAAGAAAATATGACGATAAATTTCCGAAATTCGAAGTTAATAATGTTGCTATACAAATTTTGTTAATTAAAATGTATTACAATGTAAACTTTGAACTTTGTAAAATAATAGATTATTACACAGCGGAAGTTATAACCAAGCAAAATAATCGTATTTTCACTCGCTCCATCATGGCGCGAAATTTGAATTAGCCGTAACCCTATTTAACATAATTCTCATTGTTCACAGGAAGTCACATCGATCCAACAATCAAACAGTACAATAATCTTACAATCATCAAAAGTGCAGTGTATTTTTATCGCAATAAAATATTATACATTCTAATATTTTACTTTTCAGGCTATATATCCGCGTGTATGTATTACAATCGTCAAATCAAATCAATTATATCATTATTCACTCTGAATTTTTCTCCGCAGCAGGTGCAGCGTAATCGAGACTTGGCTAACGAAAGAAAAGCCAAGGCGATTATCGTCGCCCAACCGATTCGACAGCGAACTTTCGAAATACTTATATATCCTGCGCAAAATACGCGACGATACGACGCTCCTCAACGACTCGGCGCGGAGGCATTAGGTCGTTTTGCGCGCATAAGCCGGCGCGGCGCCTGGCCGCTTTTCTCGAGAGCCGAGCGCGCGAGAGCGAAAAAAGAGATAAAAGGCCGATTGAGCATTCTTCATCCCTCCGTTTGAAAAAGTTTTCCCCGTGGGCGTCGCAAACTCAATACGTAAAGTCGCGAGAGCGACGAGAGAGAGCCTCTCGCGCGTTTTCTTCGCAAAAGCTCGTACAAAGCACATGGGATTCCGCCATCGTATACACACACACACACACACACACGCACACATACACATGCGCGCATCTATACACATAGGTATATATACAGGTATATAGGTGTATATATATGTATACGCGGAAGCATAAGATATATATATATGTATACACAACAAGAGAGAAAGAGAGAACCCTCGCGCGAAAAAACACTGGGCCAATGCGCTCGTCTCCGTATGTGTATACACGTTATATGGTAAATTATGCGAGCAGTAGAGCGCTCTCGTCGCGGGAGCGCGGAAAAAAGGCGGTGGAAAAAAGAAACGCCCGCGCGTATACGTGTGGTGTATTATACAATGAGCGATTCCGCTTAGAACGAGCTATAGACACGCGCCCAGTGTTTTCTCGCCCGAGGGAGATTAAACCGAACATACGTACTGTAGTGTGACTTAAAAACTCGAAGCGACTATAGAAAGAGAGGGAGAGAGAGTGCGAGCGAGACAGATAAAAAAAAAGTTGCGAGAATAGAGGTGAGCAGGATCGAATAATAAGGCGAAATGAGGGTTTATAGAAAAAAAGAAGCGAAAGACGGCGCGCGCAAATGATTTACGAGGCATCTCTATATATTCGTTTATATATACATAAACTATATATATATCCGCACACAACTCGTGATAATCTCGTACCATAGCTGCCTATACAACGTATTCAACCCAAATGAAATAAGAAAAATAAAATAACAAAACGACATTATACGCCAAAACAGTCGGCGGAGAGGGGAAGACGCGCGACTTTTACGCATTTGCACATTTTCCATCGGAAAAAAAAATTGCAACTCAACGGTAAATAAAAGCTCGCGAATCCCTCTCCGCTCGCTCCAGTGTTCCCTGCGGAAAGCGCGCGGTAATTCAACCCCTCCTCCCCCCCAAAAAAACCCCCTTTCCTCCGCAACAATCGAGCGTGTGTGATCCATATACATCATTGCATCCCCTCGATCTGTACACATTTATTTTTATCGCTCAATACGCATGCACACCGGATGTCCTCCAAAATGTCCCGCGAACAAATTTTCGGCCGTCCCGAGGAAAGATTATAAGCCGTAACGCACGCGGGCGTCTCCACGATATTATAGCTGCGCGTGCAGCAGCGGATTATACGCCGGTGCAGGGAAAGAGAGAGAGAGAGGCGATAGACACAGGCGCGCGCGTGATGTCGAAAAATTGCAGACACATAAATTTCGCGGCGACCAGCGCGATGGGATTCGAATGTAAAATAGCCACACGAGGATGTGCGTGTGTAAGTATTTCTCGAAACGCGAAACTTCCTTTTTTTTCCTTTCTCTCTCTCTCTCTCTCTTTCTCTCTCTCTCTCTCTCGCTCGCTCGAACGAGAGGGGAAGGAGAGAGAGAGAGAGAGAGAGAGAGAGAGAGAGAGAGAGAGAGAGAGAGACGAGGGAGAGAAGATATCGCGTTATTTTAGTCGGTTCTTAATTAAAACGACGCGTGTATTACGCTCCGCTACTGCGGGACGGCCGAAGCATGCAAATAGACTGTTTACTTGTGCAAATTTCGCACTCGAGTATACGAATCGAAAATATATATACCGACCCTATATTAGTATGTACGTGTATGTATATATTACACACACACTCAAGCGCACACACACATATATGTATATATAATATATATATGTGTATACACATCGCGCGCGCATTTCCATGACAATCCTCGTCGCGGATCATGAAGTTGATTATATAGAGGGACACAACCGCGTGTAACGCCTCGTGGATTTTCACAGCGAATGGCTTGTCTCTATATGTTTATGTGTGAGCGTACAAGTATGCGAGTGGGTGAGCCGATGCGGTATAGGTAAAAATGTGAATTTTTCGTGATTTCTCCGTATGTATAGGTATATATATAGAGGAGAAGCGAAAGTTGCAGCGCGGGGGGTGCGATTATAGACTTCTCTCGTTTTTTCCAAAGATTCTTTCCGGACTTAAATCTCGTGGACGTTTAGCGTAAAAAAAATCTCTAGCCCAAGCATTTATAGCCAAAGTGGAAAAGTGGAAAAAGTGAAAAAAATGAAAAATGCAAAAAAAAAACACGTAAAGTAACGAGTAATAATATTCACTGTCATTGTCATTTATCGAATTGCTATTTACGTCGAAGGGGGGAGTGCGAAGGGTAGGTGTGCTGCTGGTGGTGAAAAAACAAGCAGGTGGTTAGAAATTAATGAATGGTTAAGATTAACGAAAAAAATTTCTTCTCTCGTAGTAGTAAAAAGTAAAAAGTTTAAAAAAAAAACAAAATACACGATGTATACCTAGGTGTCGTCAAAAGTCTTCTTCTCGAGAATAAATAAAAAAGCAAAAAATACGTCTGATGATGTAGTGAGGGGCGAAAAAAAGCGTCTTTTTCGGTCGAGGTGCGTACACGAAGCGAACAGCTGGAAAAAGAATTGCCGATGTAATAGCGCAGCGGGTAAAAGCGACAGGACAGAATAAAGCAAAATTTTTCCGTTACAGGACGAGTCGGATATCACAAGTACAAATGGGTATTAACGTTTTTTCGTAATAATAACCGGATATATAGTCTGTTGGGACCAGACTGTGTATACTACGCGTTATGTACCGATTTTTCTTTCCTTTACGAATCATTACTCGATCGAATATCGAATATTCGACTTGTATAATTGTAATCAACTCTCCGCATACGTACAACAATAGATTTGATTTCTCCGATTTCACGAAGAAACAATACAAGTGCATACTTAAATAAATACGAAAGGATTTTATCGCAATAGTCAAACGATTAGCGCAAGTTATTATCGCTTTTAGGAGAAATCGCAAAGCTCGAATTGCGCGCGTGTGCGAGCTTTTCGCGCGAAAACGGGTCACTTAAGCGCGCGCGACGAGAATAAAAAAATTAACAAATAAACAAAATGAACAAAAGCGAAATGAAAAAAACGATGATAGGGAAAGAGAGAGAGAGAGAAGAGACATGGACCGGCCGATTAAAGCCGCCAGAGGAGAGATGAGAGACGAAGACGCTTATATAAATATAAACAAAGTATAAAATTATAAATTGAATAAATACACGTTATATCGAATATGTATAGCCAGCGATGCGTCGAGAGCCCCGGGAAAACACTCCCACTGGACGATCATAACTTATGAAACACAGTTTGCCTTCGTAACGATGATGTATAATAGTAAGTAAATATTGTTGCTCGAATTTTTGCTCCATATAGGGTATTTAAACCTGTTATATAACGACGAGAGCGGTAAAAAGCGCGCGGCGTTATAACGATTATATTGTAATAATGAAATAAAATTCGCCGGCGTGTAGAGCGGCGCGGGCTTCTCTTCTCCGCACAAAAAGGTCGATCTCGATTATTGCAGCCTTATACAATTGATACGCACTTCTTCAACAGTTTTTTGTTAATTCAATCGCGATACGAAACACGGAATAAATAATAGTCGAATATAATAGTAATATTGAACAAGCGGAACCAGAGTAAAGTAATAGTGATATTATGCGATAAAAGAGTTAATAAATATGAATATAATGACGCGTTATATATAGATATGTATTGTGATGGGGTCCCGCGAGAGAGACGGAGATATACGAGCGCGGAGCGAGAAGCCGCTGCCTTACGCGCCTTGCGAAAACCAGCATTTTTCATTTTATGCCTTTGTATAACTCTACTACAGATGTAACAATAATGTAAGAAAAGCCGGTCTATGGTCGTCGAGTGGGACGGGCAGGGGAGGATTCGCTGTTGGCTATATTACGCGTATTCTATATACTTATATATACACAAATATATAAATATATATACATACGATATAGATATTTATACAGGAGCACGACGCGGCGTTCTCCGCACGTACGATGATTATAACTTATTGAAGAAGAGAAAAAAAAAGAAATAACAAAGCAGAACAAAACAAACAAAATGTACGAATGCACATGTGCACGCGTTATATACGATGTACTGTATACAGTGTATGAGGTAATTTTTTATCAGCCACGATCATACACCATACGACTGCACACACGTGTGTGCGTGTGTATGTGTGTGTGTGTGTAAGCATACAAGACGTATACCGGAGCGGCGCAGGTCACACGAAGTGAAATTACAGGTGTGAGCGTATGTCTAATGAGAAGTAACGAGAAACAAGCTTAAAGAGGAATTATACGGTGTATCATTACACGCATATATATACATACATACATATATATATATATATATATAGATATACTTTCTCCCGAGGCCCAGGCATACAAATTTTTTATCGTATACACATATATATCAGAGAAAGAGAGAGAGAGAGAGGGAGCCGAAGAGGAATATTAATACGTTATATGCTACTGTAAAACGCGAATCGTCATCGGCGCGCGATTATCATTATCATTATGATCATTATCAATTATACGATTGTATAACGCAATAGGATTCGCGCGCGCGCGAGGTTAAATAAGCGATGAGAGAGTATGTGCTATATAGTGAGAAAAAAAGAGAGACAGAGGAAAAAAAAATAATAATGAAGAAATACATAAAGTAATGATGAGAGAAAAGCAAGCCCGTTTCACATGATGCATCAGACAGTGTTTAACGCGCCGACTCCGTGTCGCGCATCTGTAATCGAAATGTTTTCTATTTTTACACGTAATAGCGAGCGAGAGCGAGTGAGAGAGAAAGAGATGCGAGAATGCGAGAGAACTAAAACACGAGGAAATATTCGAGGTAGTCTTTGCATCGCCCATATAATATATATATATATATGAAAATGAATTATATAAATATATATATATATATATATATATGTACACACACATAATATACGCAAGCATTATATGTATTATACGTACAGGAGACTCTTTAATTTATAACGTTTGAATTTTGCCATTACGTCATTGAGACTTCTCGTTACGCCGGTTCTCCAGACCCGCAGACTTGTTATAGAGACGTTTTTGCGTTCGGTGCCATATAGTTGCATGATGTGTAGCGAGGCGAAGGCTGCCTCGACGCCTGAGAGAATAAAAGTTAGACGTGCGCTTGTGCGTGATGCGTATGTATATGCGACGGCGATGTGTACGAGCGAGAGAGCGAGAGAGAAAGAAAGAGAGAAAGAAATCGGAGGAGGTGGTGTATTAACGTACAATAAACGATAAACATGTCCTTCCATAAGCGCAACCTCAAAGTAAACAAATGTTAAAAAAGCAGCATTTTATTTTTGCAATAAGCCCGAAATAATAAGAAAACAGAATTAACACAGTTACGAAAAAAGAAAAAAAAATAATAAAATAATAATGAAACAATGTGGGACGCGAGAGACGACGCGAGAACCAGATGGTAGTGGGGGGAATGAGGAAGAAATGAAGAAATAATAAAACACAGAAGCCGTTTACCATGTACACCTCCGATAATTAAATGAATACAAGCCGACGACGAACAATATCGAAAAAAACTTTGTTGTACTTTATGATAGTGATAAACTAAAGTATAATACACACACACACACACACACACTCACATGGACACATGAAGATACAGAATTTAAATACACTGGAGAACCATCACATTCTGTATCGATCAGCAGTACACACTCACACATACAGCCGTGCGATTTTCTATTTTCGTGGATGCGATATTTGTGAAATGGATGAGATAATTCAAGGGGAAAAGACAAAATCTTACTATACGACTGTACATATATAAGCATATATGTGTATGTTGTGACACGATTTCGACGTTAAAGTCCCTCCCGAGAGTATCCGCTGTCTTCTCTTTCAGCGAAAATTTCACGCATGTCAAATAGGAAAATTACTTGGAACGTTATAAGTACCTTCGTTAAGGGAATCTCGTAGACAATCAAAGATTTAAATTTGGCGCCACAATATAGCGAACCACAAATCTACTATGCTATATATTCTTATTATAACAAATAGTAAAAATAAAATTATTGGCATGCAATAATCTTGCACGTATGTTATTATTTACCATTTTACAAAAATTGAAGCTTGTGCATAGCTATCTGAAATCATATAATTTTAGAGATCTTTAAATGTTAACTGGAAACTTCGTCAATTGGTGTACAATTGTAGTTACTTAATGGAATCGATTCTATAGTTTTTCTGTACAAGCAAGTCAATTGCTTATTTCATCAACCGCACATTTTGGCGCGAAATTTAAAATTTCGAACTGTCCTCGGTATCCCTCAACGCTCAGTTTCAAAGTGATAATGGCAAGAAAAGTCTAGGCAAAGAAAAAGTAATTCAATTTCTCGAAATTATACTCTCTAAAGTCTCCTTTTCCCTGGGAACGACTTCCGGATACTCGCTCGAGCTGGACGAACAAAAGGCAGAAACAAAAAAATAAAAGAAAACGCTCATTTGATGTACGACACTTCTCTCGGAGCATTGAAAAAAAGAAGCCCAGAATAGTCCGTAAAGCAAAAAAAAGGATAAATTCATTAAGTGAATCGATCTCTACGAATGCGAATGTATGAGTGTGCAGTGTAACTATGGGGTTCGACTTTTCGCTGTAATGTACTCGATATCATATTAAAAAAAAAAAAATAAAAATCAACTTCGTGTTTTTCCATTTTAGAAAGGTATAACGAAAACAACGGGGGGTTGGAGAAGAGCGAATGAGAAAATAATGTCTCTCGTCCGACTCGCTCCGCCACCAGCAAAATCGATCGTTCGATTTGAGGCGGTGCTCGGCTTAAGGATCCGTCGAGCGTCACGGTGTATATTTGTGGAAAAATTTAACGGACGCGGCCGTTTAAAAAAAAATGAAACGAAAAAATGTATACGATCGAGTCGATCGTTTTCGATGATTTTTCGAATGTAAAAAAATTTAATGCTATAAGCGTGTAGTCCTGGCGGGTAAATTTTCGCTCGATCTTCCAAAGTTTTGAGTATAATATAGCGTTCGACGCCTTAAGCAGAGTATTGCGAAAATTTTTCTTTTTGAAAAATAGTGGAAACTAACAAAAAGTCTCTTTCTAGATGCGTAAAAGAACAACTTTCATGCTAAGTGTATCGTTTTAGGAAAATGAAGTCGCTAAATTTAGAAAAGAGAAGAAACTTTTTTAAATAGTCTCTAAATAATATTCTGCACGACTTTTTCGTAAGGTATCGAAAAAAATAAAAAGTTTGTTGTTCTCTTTATCGAAAAAAAAACTATATTAATGAAAAATCAAGTAAAATCTCTACGACTGCGTGGCAATACACGTGAGTGCAATAAGGAAGGTGCAAAGGAAAGAGAATGGCAAATGAAATTTGCTTTATTCGCATCTCTATACGAAGCATTTTTGCATAATGTACAGTCAAATCTTCCGTACTGTCCAAAATTTACTAAAGCGTATAAATTTACTAATTATATAAGAGTCTAAAATTTTCAAAGATTTTTCGCTTTTCGTACTTTCTTTCTAATGAACAAGAAAAGTATATATATTAAAAAGGAAACAATTTTCGACTACATATACGTAATCAACTAATTTTAGATACTCTAGGCTCGTCACACAGTGAGGGAGAATCGACTGTATGTAAAAAACAAAACAAAAAAAATTATAGTGTCGAATCAAAATTATCTCTTAGGTATTGTATTTCGAGTGTAAATATAAATGAAAAATTATGCGTACACGATGTAATAAGAAAAAAAACTGCGTCAGATCTCGAGCTATGAAAAACAAAATGTATGGAAAATTGCTATTTACTATATAAAAAAAATACTAGTATCAAAACAAACCGTCATTTTTTCATTCACTTTCGCATAAAAGAACAAAAATAGAGACAAAGAAAAGAAAAAAAACACGAGAGTCGATTGCTTCAAAGCTTCACCCAGATGATCAATTAAGCGTGTGTGTGTAAATAAAAAATTAAGGTCGCAAAAAGTGTCGGGATTGAATAAAATAAGCATTGTTTATTTCATCGTCCACAAGTACAATTTATCGAGTTATACGTACTGATTCGGCGGAGACACTTTTGCCAAAAAAAAGTGAAGAAATGGGAGTAAGAAAGATGCGTTGACTCGTGATAATGTTAAAATGAAGAAACTCGATCTTTAACGCTATATTCAAATGTTTCTATGCGAGAACGATGAATGCGTTTTGCGTGTACTACGATGTTTTCTTTAATTGTAACTTTAAAAGTCTTCGAACATATTCTAAGCACTTGATTGTACATAAGTATGTGATAAATATGCATATATATATATGTAAATATAAATCGATTAATCTTTTTAACTTTTAATTATCGAATACCTGTAATTATGTTAAATCAAAAAATAAAGAAATCTTATGAATAAAAGAACTTTCAATGTAACAACTCCATTTTTTCATTTTTCAACCCTTGCCTCCATTAGAAATTGAAAATATCTTAACTGAACCTTACAAGTATGGTTTTTAATTTAAAAAGTTCAATATGTGTATTTTATAAACAGTAAAGCTATATTTACAACGGCATATTATACAATAACAAAATATAAAATCCAACTAATCAAATCTTTCGATACCTACAGTAACATCAAATAATTCTGGGTTAACAAAATGTCCATTTTTGTCTGCTATATATTTAAGTCTTGTGTCTCTAATCTTGATGGGGATATAAGTTTTTATACCTGATCTTGATGCTAAAGAGCTTACCTAAAAAATAAATTTTTTAAATAAAATTTACGCTTTGAAATTGATCTAAAACTTATAGAAAGATTCATTACATTATTAAGTGGTACAGTCATCATGGCTTCTCCTTTGAGAGGATGATACAGCACCATAGTTACTGTCTTACCACCTTTATGAAGTACTATGTACTTGATAGTCCGTCTTGTTATAAGCCAAATTGTTAAAAATATTGCTGGACCTAAACATAACAGAGATTTTTTTGTACCAATAACTTTATATGACAAATTCATTTTGAAGCATGAAAAATCATAATTTTTTACCTGCTGTTACACCAATAACAATAAAGAGAAGAGGCATGATGTGATCATAAAGCCTTGTCATCCAAGGTTTGTCTGGGTTAAAAAGATCTCTGCACAGAACCAAGTAAACATTGTCTGCCATAGCCAGCAAACCAATTAGTGCTAAACCCGCAAATACTATTGAACCTTTATAAAAGTATGGCTTCTCATATCTGTACAGTATAACGTTATTTTTAACATTGGTGTTAACTTTTAGTGGATTAGTTTCAATTCTTGCTGGTTGATCATATTTTACACCTGGTATTCTGATCTTTGGAACAAACCACGTCTTGATTTGTCTAACACCAGTTCTCTGCCCTAAAGCATCCTGTCTGCGTTGAAAATTAAAAAGTTCATGTGTGTTGAATTCCTAAATTTCCATTTTTGCATAGATTAAGTTTACAAATTTATAAAAAAAACATTATATAACGAATAATTATTGAAAACATAATATTTTAAGACACAGTGACAAAAATTAACATAAACATAAAATATTTTATAAAACAATCCCTTACCTTATTAATTCCCTCAACGTCAATTTCCTCCAGCTGACAAAATTTGTATTATACTGTGACGCTTCCCGAGAAAGGCATTGTTTAAATATTTTTTTAGCAGTAAGACTTCCACAGTTTGGAGCAGCTAGAATGTGTAACCTAGAAACCACTTTTACGGCTCCGAACATCCCGAAGGTTCTGTAATAGAAAATTTCTTAATTAGGAAAAATGCCTCGTCAAAACATCGGATATTTGCTTAATCGAATCATTTACCTTTTGTTACAAAACTTGGAAGAAAATAATGGAAACCGTGCTGTACACGAGCGCAGATCCTATGATCTTAACCTCAGAATAACAGTGTAACACTCGCCGGTGAAATATACCTCTGTCCCTGTATCGATACTTCGAAACTACTCAACACACACACTATAAGTACTTACCAATAACCAATTTCAACTTTACCGTTTACCGCAATGCCATGTCCTATCGTACCGATCGAGACGGACTCAATGGGCAAGTTGGAAACAGCAGTGTTGCCAATTACATCTAAAATTGGAATCTAAAAATAACTTTTTTTGATAAAATGTACCAAATGAGTTATTTACAAATGTATAAATAATCGCGGGGATAACGATGAACATGCTCTAAAAATTCGGCATGACAACAGACACGAATATATAGTTTTAATGGTGTCACGTGTCACATAGCATATTCAGAATCTGCAACATTTCTCAAAAGCATAGCGTAATAGGGGTCAAGTCACATGCATCGTTTTTTTATATTAATTTAATTACAAAGGAAATTTTTTAACTTTTTATAATTTTTACTTTTTTAATTTGCAATAAATAACTCGATGTCCACAAGTTTTTCCACACCCTCGTGCCTTGTGAAGAAAATCGTTTTGAATTTTCCGCGTTGAAGATATATGTTCTATATAAATATACTTATATATTATATATAGTATTCATCTATACATATCCTATACACATTATCTATACTGCACCTACTATTATTTATATACCTATATATTATTTTGGCACATCATATACCTAAACTATATACATTTGCAAAAACGGCGGAGACGCCGGAGTGCCGGAGACGAGTCGAAATTGGCTGGTGCAACAATGGATCGTCGCAGTGACATCAATTAACAAATCGAGGGTGTACTTACACCCCAAGTATATATACTTATACCGTTTACTCAACAATACCAATAACGACGTTATCGAGATGTAATTCCGAGCGATGACAAAATAGTGACCTTCGAATCTTTTTTGCACGCACATATAATATTCTGCTGTGTATATATATACACGCATATATAGACAAACACACAAGTGCATCAAAATCAGACCGCAAATCTTGGACAATACACATACTTAGCATCTTTATAATATTAAAACTTGATACCGAGTTGAAAAAGTAAGCTTTATTGATTTCAATTTTACACTATCTGCGAGCAAAACATTATTAAATCTTATATATTTGCTGATGCAGGTATGCGAAAGGATGGGAGACCTAAATTATTCTGATTTAAATTACCGAGGTAACCACGCGATGTCCTGGGAAGGTGCAGCTGGTTATCCGATGGTTTATCGCGGCCGTGAGGTTATACGACCACTTGACTTACCCAACATTCATCCCCTCGTTGAGGACAGTCCACCTAACGACAATGGTGTATACCAAATAATATCTGACGATGTACTCTTGTGTTTTTTTTTTGTTATTCTGCAATGCTTATGAGGCCTATGTTTTACCTTACTTTTACAGATCAGATGGTCAAACATTATATAGGTCGGGGATGCGGATTAGCTAGTCTGATAACGGAGAATCTATTGATTCATCCATTTCTGGTATTGAGAAGACAGTGCCAAGTTAATCCTATTTCCATCAAGTACCATGTGGGACCGATAACTTTGATACCAGTGATGATTCGGTTGCACCAGACTCAAGGTTTGAATACGCTATGGAAGGGCATTGGATCTGTTTTGTTGGTCAGAGGAATGACTATGGCTGTTGAAGATCTTGTATCAAAGGTCACTCCATGGCCCAAGTATGTATTCAGTACTTAATTGATTAACATTTGAATTCTGTATGGTGCAATTTTTTATGATTTTATTGCAGAGAGATTACACACTTGTCGTTTAAAGCACTTGGGCAGCACATCATTCTCAAGTGTGTTTCCATTGGAATAGTTACACCTTTTTACTCAGCCTCATTAGTTGAGACTGTTCAATCAGAGGTTGCCTCGGAAAGGCCAGGTGTTTTGGATGTATTTCGAGATGGAGCAATAAGATTGCTTGAAGTAAGAAACAAAGGTCGTCTTATTCCAATTTATGCATTAATACCACCAACAATTGCATGTGGAGTTATAAAGTACCTGTTTGCTATTTCTGTCAAAACAATTGCTAGTTATATAATGAGAACTAGACACAAATATACCCAAGAGTCAAGAGTAAGTTTCTGAATAAAATTTCTAGATTTTGAAAGTTTCATAGGCTACTATGCTAAAAGTGTGTATTTTGTGTTGCAGGGTGCATTCAGTCGTGACATGGCTGAATCTGTTGCACAAGATATTGAAATACAAGCTATATTAATTTCAATGTGCACATCAGACATCATTTTTTATCCTTTTGAAACTGTTATACAGCGATTGCACTTGCAAGGTACACGTACTATTATAGATAATTTAGATACTGGACGAAGTGTTACAGCTTTGTTAACTGACTACAGTGGAGCTGTAGATTGTTACCGGACTATTATTTCTACGGAAGGTCCATTAGGTCTATACAAAGGTTTTGGAGCTTTAATGATGCAGTTTGCAGTTCATGTTTTAGTATTAAAAACGACCAAATGGATTTTAACTGAAATAGGAACCATGTTAAAACCTAAACCAAAATTATCGAAACCACCACCACCACCACATTATTATAATGAAATTTAAGATTGATATTTATAGATATTTAAAATCAAATTTTTAAGATGTGATTTCTATAACAAAAAACTTGCAGCTTTAATTTAATTATGCAAAGAACATTTTTTTCAGATATTTAGTATAATGCAATGTATGAGAATTTTAAATATTTCTTTAGGAATCTTGTATATATTGTGTAAGATTTACTATCTTTGGCTGATAATAATTTATATGTAAATACAAATCCATTTTAGTAAAATACACGTCGCTAGTCGGATTGTATAAAAGACATTTATAAAGTTGTCAACTTGCAAATACCTTGTGCATAGTGTACTAGTGATTGCTATATAACTGGATGGATTATTAAAAATGATTGAGTTAAAAAAAAATTTTATTTCCTTTTTTATAATAGATTTATTATAAACATAAGTATTCATACAATGTAAATTACCTATTGAATTTTAGAAGATTTTTTAACCTTCTAAACAACAGTATTCAAGAGCCAGTTAACTTCTTCACTTCATGCTTAGTTATAAAAAGAACTAACTTTAAATCTGAAATTTTGCTATAGAATTGAAGTCGGCTCTTGATTGCATCTTATAAATAAAGTTTCTTGTTTTTTTTCCATTTTGTCTCGACGAGATTTTCATTTGCAGGATAGACTTGTTAAATATTCACGAGTTTTAAACTTTCTGGATGTATTTTTTTAAATATTTGCCATTACTTATCTACTGCTATGTACAATATATTACAAATAATCTTTAACTACCTACTTGGGGTCGCATAAAAATAATTTATCCTTTTCATTACAATGCCAAATAGGTGCATTGAACCTCGATATTCCACATAAGAGAATTAAATTTCGATTTTTGCTTTTATTGAAATACGCGTCTTAAGTTCTTTTTTTATTATTTACGACATCCCTATAATATTAACCAAAAATGTTATAGATACATTAATCTTGGAAAGTCGTAACTCAAGCACCTACACGCAACATACATACACGCACACGAAAACACCAATTCAGAATAATATTGCCAATTTGTTTTTTTTTTTTTACGAATTGATTATTCTTGACAGAGTAAAATAATAATAGTGTTACCAAATTCCATAGATTCCATCAACGAAAAATTTCTAAGATTCCTCGTAAAAATAGTGTCAAATTCATTAGAATTTAATTGCAAATTTAGTTGCGGAGAACAATCAGCATAAGGGCGCTGACCCATCTCTCGCTTTAACTGAGTGTTAATTGTGTACGTGTTGTGCTTGTTGAAGTTCATCCTCAACCGCCGTAGTCTCACCGCCTCGTCGCATATATTGAGGTTTCTCTTGACCCCGAACACAGCCTTCGGTTACGTGAACCACTACAACATCGCTCCCGGGAACGTCGAACATTGGCTCCAGCAAGAGTGATTCCATTATAGCTCTCAAGCCTCTAGCGCCAGTTTTGCGTTCCATGGCCAATGACGCTATTGCATCCAATGCTCCTGGAGTGAACGTAAGGTCCACCTGAAAGAAATTAAAATTTTTAGTTGGTTTCGAGTGCGTCACTATAAGAATATACGTTACAAATAGATTACACTTACTTTGTCCATTGAGAATAACATCTGATACTGAGGAACCATCGCATTCTTTGGTTCTGTCAGAATCCTCACGAGCATTTCTCTATTTAATGTATGGAAGGGCACAAGAACAGGGAATCGTCCAACAAATTCGGGAATCATACCAAAGTCAATAAGGTCTCTCGCCTCTACTTGGCGGAGCAGCACATCTTTCTCTTTATTGTCGTCCTCTGTCGATGGAGACATGTTGGCTACATCGGCTAAACTTGCAGCTCTTCTTCCAGGACTTTCTGAAGCCGGGGTAGCACCGAATCCGAGATACTTTTCATTTTTTCTCCTCGAAACTAATCGGTCCAAACCGTTGTAAGCACCCGACGCTACAAAAAGAATATTCGTAGTGTCTACTTGCAAAGTATCTCCCCTCAATTTTCTGGAACTGTTTCTTTCTGGTACATTGACTATTGTCCCCTCTAGCATTTTCAACATTCCTTGCTGTACACCTTCTCCACCGACATCTCTTAATTGGTGAATTCCCGGCACTGCTCCAATCTTGTCAACTTCATCTAAGAACACTATTCCCATTTGCGCCCTATCGACAACATAATTGGCATCTTGGAGTAATTTCGCTATTACACTTTCAATGTCCTCTCCAACATATCCAGCTTGAGTGAGAGTAGTACAATCACAAATGGCAAATGGAACATCTAGACACTGAGCAATAGTCTGAGCTAATAATGTTTTTCCTGATCCAGTGGGTCCCAGTAGTAGTATGTTGCTCTTTTCTAATTTTAGTTGGTGATGCTTGCTGTCCAATATGTCTGAGCCAGGGACCGTTTGAGTGCCAGCAGGTGGCTTTTGCTGTTGTTCGTTGCCAGGAGGAACATGTTGAAAACCGACGCCTAATGAATTTCCAATACTTGAAATATGGAGAAGATCTAAACGAAAGAAAACAAAAAATCTTTATTTTTTTCATACAAAAAAAAAGTTAAGATTATATTCCTGACTAAGTGACAATTTTTAAAGAGTGTGAACACTGGTAATGACTAAATTCTTATTTACGTGGTTTGAGACCTCTGTGAGTAAATGGTTGATTGAGCTCTTGGTTTCCTGCTGGCGCTGCACTGTTTTGGGCTGCATTTTGAATGGGCAGATTGTTATGAATCCTTTTATAGTGATTGTATACAGCTACACTCAGAACTTTCTTTGCAAATTCTTGACCAACAACATGCTTATTCAAATACTCAAAGATCTAAAAAATTCATGTTTCAATAAGTTTGCTCTCAATATATATAAAAGTGCAGCTGAATAATTGGATTTACTTTTTTAGGAGGGGGAGGTGGCTTCCTGTAAAATCCTTGCTTGGTATCTTCAGGTCTTAGAGCTTCCTTAAGACTCCTCTTAGAATCAATCTCAGATAAAACAACAAAGAAGTGGTGGCACTTTTCACATTTTACAAACCTCGTTGAAGCTACATTAAAAATAAGTTATTCTAGTGAAATACCATTATATCATAGTTAACCTTGTTAGAAGATGTTGTACTTACAGACAAATGTTTCAACATGCGTGCAAGGATCCCCACACTTTGGACAAATTAGATTATTTTTCTTATCTCCACCACCACCTGTTGTTCCACCTGCAGCTGCACTGCTTGTTGTTTCATTACTAGGAGGAGTAGGTTCCGAGGGAGCTTTTGCCAAGACTCCAGAAGTTTGCAGGGTCCGAGATACAACAACCCGAGCAATTTTGTGCACTACATACAGAAACAAGAATTAAGAAAGAAACGTACCATCAAACGATAAAATTTTATTAGAAGAGATTAAGCTTTGAAAAAATAAACATTTTGCAAGGTAATTATAAATATGACTCCGTGCAAATTATACAGTCCATGAAGCTCAACAATTAGTATATTATGTCTGACGTAATTAAACAAGCATTACTCACTGTGGTTAGAAACATGATGCGAGGACACCAGACGACTGGCACCGATCAGACAACATCTAACGGAACTCATATTGACCAATTTGGATAAATCAGAGAGCGAAATCAGCAGCGATAGTTAAAATTCCAGTTTGAAGCTGAGCAAAGATCTGAAACACAGAGATTAAAATACATGTACACAAAAGGATAAATATTACAAGGTCAAGTGACAACTTGCAGTATTGAGAGTGCATGCGTCAGTTGGCAATTTCGTAATTACCAGTGTGTATACACATTCCCTAGTAAGAGCTTAGAGGCCTTATCAACAAATGAAAATTTCGTCGCAGACGCACTAATACGTACTCGCATCGCATCACCACCAACCAGTATTGACTACGTGCATCTGCAGAAACGCGAACGCTCTAACTATATACAGCGATATATGCATAAGCTAAGGATATATATACATACGTATACAGTAAAGTCCGCGAGCGCTTATGCAGTTATGCTGCAGCAGGTTATGTGCAGTACTTAATTTAAATATATATATATATGTATATAAAAGAGCGAGAGCGCGATCCTTGAGAACGTTTTTTCCGTGCGTCCGTATAGCCGCTCGAGTAAGTATTATTTTTAAAGCGGATGCAAGTTCGCGCGACGCAGAAAACGCAGAGATCTCGTCGAGGCCCAGGCCACTGCGTGTTTATAAATCCACATTATTTTTATGCAAAAAAGAAACGCCACAATGGCGAATATGATCTCTGCAATGCACACACTAACCTGAGCGATGCAGATAATCTAACCCTACACGCGTACACAGACTCGGAAGACTCTCACCAACTCGTCCGTATCGAAATGATTATTTTCTTACCAGCTGATTCTCGGCTCTCTCTCTCTCTCTCTCTCCCCAAGGTTGAATCGATCAAGCAATCATTCGAAAAAAAAAATGCCAAAATCACGGCCGACGACTCGCGGGAGGGCAGACCGCGTACCGAGAAGCGCCGCGTATCAAAAGTAAAACCGTCCAAAATGATGAGGTGAAGAAAAATTGCAGCCAAAGAGGCTGACGTATCGGGAAAAGGAGCAGTAGGCGTAAGCACAGGCGAAACAATCGCGCGCACAATGGAATCACGGTCAGCGCGTACATATAGATATATATGTGTAAGCAATATCCACGCGCGCTCGGTGCTTAAGTCTATAAAAGGCGCAGACCCGTAACTGCACCAGTAGCGATAGAGAGAGAGATTATTATCGAAAACAGAAATACGGCGATAAAAATTTTGTCGCGCTCGCGCGCGCGTGCAGCTCGCCTAGTCCGCGATGGGCGCCCCACAACAGCAGCAGTAGCAGCAGCGGAGCAGAAGCTTCGTAAATGAAATTAAAGCGTCGACTGCATGCGCGGCTGATGGATAGAAGGTGAGAACGATGTTTTTCCTGATACATATAATATATAGTATCAGCTGACGCGCGTATGCTTAATCGACGAGTTCATTATTTGTCAATATATGTACACACGAATATGAGCACACACGGGCGATTCTCACTGCACGTTATATATCCGTATGTAGTGCGCGCGTAAAACGTCGCTAAGCAAATACTAGCTCGTGTCGAAACGATTGTTATGAATTTGTCAATCGCCGTGAAAGACGACGCATCACAGAGACACGAACCTTGCTATCGCTGCGCTCGGAGCTGCTCGCCTCACACGGTTTCAGCTGTTCGCCGATGCACTACTGGGGCTCTCCGATGCTCCGCTGCTGCTGCTGCTACTGCTGCTGCTCTGCTCCACTTTCAAGAGGACGCTGCTGCCGACGACATAGTGTGTGTAAACATACGCGAAAATGGCTCGGCGTAGTATGAGCGTATTCTAAATAAAAATATCCGCAAATAATAATAGTGTCTTTTCTGATATCTCGGACCCTCCTCTCTACTTATACCTATACACTTATAACCAACGTCGACGACTCTGCGCTATCTCGAGAGTCCGACCTACTACCTACAAGCTGCTACAAGCCTACAACTGCCTGCAGGTATACTCGCGCGAGTCCGACAAGGAGCGACCCCTACGCTGTTATGCATACGTGTATTATCGGTCGCGAGCGAACTTACCAACGGCGCTTGTCGAGCGGACGATTCTTGCGTTTGGCCTTTTAAATTTATTTATTTATTCGGCGAAGGAGACGAGGAGGAGTCAGTCGTTTTCGAGCAAAGTTTCCAATTCTTTTTCTTTGATGCATTGTCTCAGCCGAGCGATGCAGAGTTTCGAAGAATGTGGAGGTTATTGGGAGAAGGCCAGAGAAATACTTAGCGGTCGGAGAGTCGTGTGTTTTGGCTGTTCTGCTGATCTGTTTCTGCTAGAGTGTACCCGAGGAGCGCACGAGCGGAGACACGTGCCATGCGCAGCATAGGTATGTTGCCAACCAGCTGCGTTTCGGCGTTTCGTTTCTTCCTGCTTCGCTGTTACATAGTTCGATCTCGTTATATTTTTGCACGTGTCTGATCGAATTGCGCCGTTGGAAGATGAGTAAGAAGCAGATAAATAACGAGGTACGTTCTAAATTAAGCTTCAGTAATTATATTTTGGCGTGTGTTGCGTAGTTTTCCGGTGTCGAGCGCATGTGCTCGGCCTTTGAGGTTATGTAGTGCAGTGATAAACGCTCGGTTTTGATTGTTTATCGGTAAAAATACGATTTTTGAATGGCTCGTTGCGAGTTGAGAAAGCTCGCGCTACGATGCACTCTCGGTGAAAGTGAATGACGAGGAGATAAAGAATGTAGATAAAGTGTAGTTTCTTGTCATTTGTTTGTACGCATTGGTAACATGTGCATTTATTTACAGATTGTGCTTTTGAGGGGAAGCGTAGAGCAAGCACGAGTGCAAGTTATTGCTAGACTTTCGAGAGATGCCTTCAAATTACGAATAAAGAAAGGCAGTGAAGCACACAAGGCTAAAAATATTAGGAAAGCAGATAGGATAGCTGCTGAAATTCTGGCAATCAAGAAAGTCAAAAAGGATGAAATGACAAAGTATGCCTTGTCAAACACTTTGAATCTCAATGAGATTCTTACTAATCGAACCTCAGAACCTCTTACACGAATAATGGCAAGGATTGCAAATTACAAAACATTCAGTAAAAAAATTGCTGAGTTTAAAAGTAAGTATCCCAACTATGAAGAATTTCTAGGTCCAGGTAGGAAAAAAAAAGCTGTACTCGAATGGAAAGAACGGAAGAAGTTAAAGAAAGCTCAAAATCAGAGCGATGACAGTACTAAACTTGATGACAAAGATAGCAATAATGAGGATAAGGATTTAAGTGAAGATGAGGAGGTGGTATCAGATACCACTGGTCAAAATGAACAAAGTGCAGATTTGGATGGAGACAAGACAAAGTCTGCTAAAACAAAGAAAAATAAAAAAGGACTAATTACAGACATCAAACAAGATAAAGTAAGTCAAGAATTGGACAAAGAAAATGTTAAAAATATAAAATCTTTAAAAAACAAAAAGAAGAAAAAGCTGCAGATTAAAGATGTTCAGAAGAAAGAAAGTAAAGATTCAGATGAAGAGAATATAAAGAGTATAGTAAACATAAATACGAAAGCATTAGAAAATGGTGTAGCAAAGAAGGAAAAGAGCGAAAATTCGTTAGGAAAACATAAGAAAGCAGAGAAAAAAGAGGAAAAGAGTACTGATAATGATACTAAACCTGCAAAGAGAAAAAAGGCTGATACTTCAACGGTTATTAGCAAGCAAGCCATTGTAAAGAAATTTACTGATATCATAAAAGAGGAGGAATCCAAACCAGAGGATAAACCAGACGTTGCGACCGATTCCGTCAAATCAAATGTCAAAATAGAGAAAGAGGTTGATTCATTTTTCTTCTCTGGAGATGGCGATCAGAATTATTTGAGCGTCGCTCTCCCGAAAAATAAATCGAACGAAGAAGAGGAGGAAGAATATGGAAACGACAGATTTAATAAAAAGAAGTTTTCGCGGCCGGACAAATTTTTCAGCAAAGTTAACAAATTCCAGAATAACTCGAATGGTCCACGTGGCAATGAGAGATTTCAGGGCAGAGAAAAACCAGGATTCAACAAACTCAATGGCAAACAAAACGACAGATCTAACAATAGATTCAATGGCAAATCGAATGACAGATTTGACAAGAGGCCAAACAACAGATTCAACGGCAAATCCAATGATAGGTTCAATGGCAGACCCAACAACAAATTCAATGACAAGCCAAACAACAAATTCGGTAACGACAAACCTTTCAAAAAACACGGTAAGGATAATTCCGAGGGCAAGAGCAACGAGGTCCTTCATCCATCCTGGGAGGCCAAGAAGAAGCAGCAAGACGTTCTGAAAAAAGGATTCCAAGGGAAGAAAATCGTGTTCGGCGACGATGTGTAACCTCGTGTGTAACTAAATTGTAACGCGTCAAGTCTTGTAACATACTTTGTACATATTACGTTATGTATTGCTTAAATAAACTGCAAAAGTTTTTAAAAAATGTATAATGGAACATTTATTTCTCTTTCTTTGTAACAGTGATAATAGAGCAGCGCCGCTCCACAGAAACGCATAGTGGAAATCGTGCATGATCATCGTATATCGTATCCAAGAAAATTAACAATAGTCAAGCTTTTAGAAACGCCGCGCGTATATAAAAAATAAGGACTCTCGCGAACCGGCATGCGCAGTTATTGTTGTAGAATTACAACCCTCGCTTTTTTACTCGCAGCGCGTAATCGAATTAATCGCAACATTTGTTACGTCGACGGATCAACAAGAGGTCACAGGCTCGGTTACAGCTCGATTCCCACTAAACATTCTGGCGAGCCCTCGTTTCGTGTACACTGCACAGTGTATAGTTGTACACGTACATATAATGCCATAGCGTATACATCACAAAAGGGAAGTAGGCGACAGAAGAAAATCCAACGAATCTTTCGCGCTCTCGACAAAAGGCCCATCCATCACAAGAGTCGCGGGGAGAGAGAGAGAGATAGAGAGAGAGAGAGAGAGATAAGCCGCGGTGTAGTATATACGCGAGCGCGCGCAGAGGAAGAAAAGTGTCTCTCTCCTCTCGTTGTTCTCCCGCGCTGACGGCGCGTTGCGTCGTTCTACTTCTTCTTGGAGAGCGTGCGCTGCTTCTCGGCGTGGGTGACGAGCTGCGAGTCGAGCGGAAGTCCCTTCCGGCGACGCACCGCGTCTATGTACCTTTTGGCGCGATTTCCGCTGTCCGCCTTCTCGCCGAAGTGCAGGTACTCGTCTTCCGTCGACGGCACCCAGAACGGATCCTGCTCGATCACCTGAAATGTCATGCGAGAGCGTGAGAATTTCTCGTGTCGCCCGCGGCGCGGGGGTGGGTCTTTGCGCTATACATATAATATGTATGTATAGCACGCGGTGTGTGTATGGCTGCGCCGGCTGCACGTGCGCACATGTCTCTGCAGCTCTTCTGCTTTGAGTTTGTTTAAGTAGGGGGTAGAGCGAGCCAAAGGATCGGCTGCGACCGCTGCGAGTCTATCGACATACCTATACCTATATAGTGTACACAATATACATATATGTGCACCGTAAGGTGTGTGCCGAGAGTGGACAATGGGGTGTGGGATAATATTGATTTTTTTCTGGAATGCCGATGTGTGTGCATTCGTGTAGTTTCTCTTTTGGGCTCGGGACGACGAAGAGAGCGCAAGAGAGTGAGAGAGAGAGAGAAAGATAAAATGCTTTGCGCTACACTCTGCGGCAAGAGATAAAAACAAAAATTTTATAGTTTCTGGCTTGAGTGAAGCTTTCGATGATAAAAGAAATGGTTGCTGCGCGCGCGGGTTGTTAAAACGCTGTATGGCTATAGATTACGGATAATTAACGGATTTTTCGAATTCCGGTGGCGGCGTCGCGAGAGAAAGAGGGAGAGGAAAAACTTACTTTAAGGAGAGGAGGAGAATTTTAAAATCCGAATTACGATGCGGTCGTTAAATTTAGAAAATCGGTTTCATGTTCATTTCGAATTTCAAAAAAATGCACTTTTCTTTGGTCTAGAAATCGAAAATTTTTTTTTACAGCTAAATGCTTCGGATCTATTAAACTTTCTTCTGTGAGCCGAAAGATAGTCGAAAGATAGTGCAGAGGAACATGGGAAAAGTTATTAGTAACCATATTTCTGAGCCAGTTTACGTTTTTTTTACAAAAAATTAATGCGTCAAAATACTGCAATAATAACAACTACGAAGGTTTCCGAGGCACCAATACAATTTCGAATTATACTATAATAAAGTATTACAAAAGAGCTTTAAATTTAAAAAAATATGACAACAAAAGTTATGCCCGTTTACAAAAAGAGAAATAATAAAAATTCCGAATAGCCAATTTTTTCGTTTTCCTCTATATGCCTCCCCATGTTAAATTTTCATACTCTATACTCCCCATGTTCCTCGGCATTTTTCATCATCTTTTGGCTTGCAGAAGAACGTCCCTCTGGTCTGAAAGCTCTAGCTTAAACAATTTTTTACGAATCCTAGACCAAAGAAAAGTGCATTTATTATTTTAAATTCGACATATATGTATAGGAAAAAACTCGATAAACTTTTTTTTCAATTACAAGGAAACGATAAGCGGCGGTGTACTTTTAGATACACACTGTACGTATAAATATCTCGACAAAACAGGTCAATTATTGCATCGACCGACAATAAAATAGGATTGAAAATAAGTTAATCTTTTTTTTCTTCTCGAAATAGCCTACGCGAAGCGGCCGACCAACAAAACCATGATTTTCCTATATATGTATTTAATTGTCACGAAAATCGTGTTTTTGATGACTCGACTATATAAACACAGTGGTATTTTAAAAGATTTTAAAATCTTTCGAATGTATTCATCAAACGGGGATACATAATTAAACAGCTTTTTTAAACTTGTTTATTTAAGTACTGTACACGTGGAGAAACGAAATTACGTAAACAAAAATAGTTACTTGCCGATAAATCAATTTCAATATAGAGTTGTGTGGTTATTACCACATAACTGATGTTTTACTCTACTCTAAAATAAGGAAACATCACCACGATTTGTTCGAAACACACCGCATTTCTTGTCTGAATGGATTTGAATGACAAAAACCACAATTTTGGTGATTATCAGCTGGCCATACAGAAGCCTTACTCGGCGTTCGAATTCATTTTCTAAAAAATAAAAAAGCTGCAGCTCGACCCATTTTCAAAAGCCACGCAAACCGCACCACGTTCCATAAATTCCCCTCGCGCTCTCTTCTCATCTTCCCTGAAATCGAACGCCGAGATCTCTCTTTCTCTCTCTCCTTATTCTTTTTTCTTTTAGTTAAAATCTTTAAAATTTGTTGCTTTATAATTTTTTATATTTTAGTACAATAATATTTTTAGTTTATTATTTATAACGATTACTTTTATCTTTAACTTTTTTTATTTCCACACTTGCAATATATGCGATTCGACCTATTTTACCTTATAGCTCTATCTATTTTCATTGTATAATTCAATTATATTTTCATTATTTGTTTACATTTTTATCCAGCACCATATAAAACTAAATTTAATCTATTATAATAAATATAAATCTTAAAAATATATTGATTAATTAACGGTTAACATTTAAGTTAAAAGTGTCATATTCGTATAACTTTGTCGTTAAAAATAATGTTTAATTTTCTCCCAACAAAAATACGTAAATGACGACAGTTATAAGCATGCGATCAAAATTACAGGTAATTTATTTACGGTTTTAACGTTGGCGTCACTCTCATATTCTTTCTTAAAATAATAAAAACAACGCATCAATCGCTCATGAAAATTGTATTTGTAAATCCCGCTACAACTTCCCATAATTAGCGTATGCAATCTGCAAGAACATGAAAAATATACCTATTTACTCTTTCTCTCTCTCTTTCTCTTTCTGTCTTTCAAAAAAAAAAAAAAAAAAAGAAAAAAAAATGTAAATCGCTTCGCCCTCTTGGGCGGCACGCATGTATGTATGTGTATGCATGTATAATGTATATATGTGTGTGTATAGAGTCGAGAGATAGCCGTAGATATACGTATACTTATATACATACATATACAACTCCGAGATGGAAGATAATTCCTCCGGTGTCTGTGTCTAGCATATAAGAGGGGAGCTACCGGAATTTCGTGAATGAAAGAGCGTAGCAGCGCAGGAATACAAACGCGCGGCGGCGACGGCGGCAGCGGTTCCCTCCTGATGCGAGAGCGAGAGAGCGAGAGAGACGCAGACAAGAGTTTATCTGTCCAGAGGCCTTGCGTAAGCCGGTAGCGCTCCGAATTAAGCCTCTCTCTCTCTCTCTCTCTCTCTCTCTCCTCTCGAGCGGCATTCCTTCTTCTTCTTCGTCTTCTTCTTTCAGCTCTTTTTACTTTCTTACACATCAGCGGCTACCGTATACGCGTTTGTCTCTCAGTGTGTTCCCTCTCTCTCTCCCTCTCTCTCTCTCTCTCTCTCTCTCTCTCTCTCTCTGTCTTTCAGTGTGCGCGACACCTTTACAGAGGGACAAATTGCCTTACGGTCTTACGGATTATTGTACATGCGCGCGCTTTGCTTTGATGGATGCTGCTTTTCCGGACGGCATTTCCTGTCTCTCACAGAGAGTAAAAAGAGAAAAAAGGCCAAGCTTTACTACGCAGCCTCTCTCTCTCTCTCTTTTTTTATATCCGAGAGAGTTTTCTCAGGGGCCTCTCTCTCTCTCTCTCTCTCTCTCTATGTATTGAAATTTCCAAGACGCGGACACCTGCCTCTGGATTCCCAGGAGCCAGGAGGAAGCGAACGAAGGAATAGATGCTGCTGCTGCTGCTGCTGCCGGAGAGAGAGAAAGATCCACCGGTGCTGTGCTATATAGCGCGAGAGAGCAGATGGCAGAGCAGGAGTGCTGCTGCTGCTGCTGCTGCTGCTGCTGCGAGAGAAGAGTTTTTGTTTCGGGGGGAGAGAGAGAGAGATTTGTTTTCGGTACAGCCTGCGCACACACAACCTGCCACCCCTCGACTCTCTTACTCTTTTTCTTCTTCTTCTCTCACGCGCTTTAGTAAAGTGTGCGTAACGCGCGATTAAGGGGACGGCGAAGCGACCCCGATGACGTGTGCACAGCTTGAAAAATTTGAATTTCGAGAAAAACAGGGATGTTGTAACGTGCGGGGCTATGCAAATTCATACTGATAAAGCGCTGATTTATGTATAGCTGAATATTGAATGATGTTTTGTTCGTGCCTGAATCGGTATGGCGTGGACCTTCCCGGGTGCAGTGTCAGTTGCACTCTGATTTTCATGGATTTATGCCGAGATTTATGCTCGTTTAGTGGATCGTTGCTCGAAAAATTAAGTAGATATACATAGAAAAGGACTATTTTAGCCTCATGATATATACAATATCTGTCGTCATATGAAGTTATCGAGACTTTCTTAAACTTTTAACTCTATTCGTACTCTTCGAACTCGTTGCGATTTTAATATTTCAGAAATTTAATATTACCATTTGATTCGTTAAAAAAAATGTTTTGTATCGGAAAAATTCAAATTTATTTTTGCTGCATTTCCTTGCTTCAAAACTTTTCCACCTGTACAAATAAAAATTCCAACATCCGAATGAGAATGAGCGGTATTCAGAATACTTTTCAGGAGATATGAGATTATTTTATCTATTTATTTGACTAAAATTCTATAGACATAGTGCTGAAATCTATGAATCAATGCATTCAACTGACACTACGCTATTGAATATTCAAGTGACTAGAATTACAAAAAGAAAATGGTAGCCGAGATGGTAGCTTATGTACAAACGTTATTGTCACTTTATCAAAATTTACTTATTCAATATACCGGTATGGAATATAGAGCAACTATGTTAGACAAACAACCTTAATTAAATAATATTAAATATTTACGCAATATTTTTATTTACATGAATTCAGTAGAAAATGATCGAAGCCAACCGTCATTTATTAAATTTACAATACAAAACGTTTGCACGTAAGATTTTGCGTACGCACTTCACAATATCGAAATAATCCACGGGCATCGCCCTTCAATCACAAATTTTCCCAACGATTCTCCCATAGTTACAAAATAATCACGCCAAACTAATTTCCTCATTCATCA
This sequence comes from Philotrypesis tridentata, assembly GCA_018906965.1. Taxonomy (NCBI): domain Eukaryota; kingdom Metazoa; phylum Arthropoda; class Insecta; order Hymenoptera; family Pteromalidae; genus Philotrypesis; species Philotrypesis tridentata. Next base: position 1,574,085 of record JACCIB010000036.1, read on the forward strand.
ATTTCTCCACCTAATAGGGTTGTTTTATCCCCTCGACGCAGTCAGGGAAAACTACTCCAAGCTGAAAAGTAGAGTATCTAGCGGGAAGTGCTTTATGGGAAAAAGCCACGTCAAGATCTCTCGATAGAGCGAGAGGGAGAGGGGGGGGGGGAGGGAGGAGAAAAGAGAGAGAGAGAGAGACCAGTTTTTCGGTGCGCAAGCTTTTTTACAACTTGTTGAGTCGAGCGAAGAGGCAGTTCATTCACTAGCTGCTAACTACTGCGCTATACTCATTCCTGTTTACAGGAAGTTCCTCCTCAGCGCCTCTCCTTCCTCGGACTCGAACGATGTCGCCTTGTTTCTTCTTTACCTTCTTCTTCTTCTTCGTCGTCGTCGCCGTCGTCGTAGTCGTCGCAGTCGTCGTCTTCTTCTTCTTGCCTCTCGCGAGAGCGCATATGCCAGCTTTCCGGCCTACTTCGAAATCCTCGCTTGTTGCCTGCGTGCCGCGCGCGCGGGCCTTTTGAAAAATCCTTTTGTTGTGTACCTGGTCGTTGCTGCGACGACTTGTTTTTCAGCTGCGGAGGCGGAACTGTTTACGATGCTCGCGCTCGGCTAATGTGTTTATTTTGCGCGATAATCCAGCCGTGTGTACGGCGGGATTCGCCTCTCGCAGGGGCTGCGATGGAGATTTGTCGCTGCGGCGAACAACCTGGCTGGTTTATGCAAGTGATTAGAGGCGGCTGTTTTTGTTTTTGCAGTGCGATTACGCTGGGGATAAAGACGTCTTTTCCATTGAGGGCATTCCGGATTTTCGGCAATGACTGGTGGAGAGTACACGTGAGGGCATTGCTTCTCTTAATTCCTGTGATTTTCAGGGAACCGGTCTAATGTGAGGGATTTTCAGATACTGCAGCGAGGAAGAGTCCAGGGACGTGAGCTTGAGATTTTCGTAGGATTAGTTTTGCACGTGCGATTTCGTTTATTTGTTCGGTGAAGTAATGTTACACGATGTACTTTCGTTTATTTGTTTAGTTACAGGCAATAAGAGTAAAATAAAATTATTTGTATAGAAAAGGTTTGATGGATGTTTACAGAGTTATGCAAAGTATGCAAAGTTTTGTGTAATATTTTAAATATATTTTTTTAACTTAAAATTTAATACTTGCTTTGTACGAAGCACAACAACAAATGCAATTTTTCGTAAATAGATACTTTTACAACGTAACAAAAAAAAAAGAAGAAATTATCAGAAACACCAAGTATAGTTATTTATTTTTTACGAAAATTGAAAATTTTAAAAATATTCTCTAATTTATTCGTTATAGTTTTCACTCAATTCATCAATCTAAAGTGAACAAATGAGCTTCGTGTACCATCGAAACTTCAACAAACTCGATCGTCCCACGCAACATACTCCGGAAACTTCATCAACCCGAACTTCTTCTCCTCCCAGACAACAATCTCCGAAGTAAAAAAGCTTCATTTCCGTTCCTCATCAATCAAATTTTCCTGAGCCCTCAATAATCACGAGCCACATATCCTCGGAACATCCAGCGCACGCGTGCATTCCTATGTCCCTTATACACACCCAGCTCCGGACTATTCCGCAGAAAAATGCCTCGCAGACAAAAGCTCGATAAAAATCTCCTCCCTCCACCCCTCTCTATACTCAGTCAAAACGCGCAGTCCAGGACAGAGGTCAGGCAGAAGCAGCGGCAATTCTAATGAAGGAGAGTCCCTCCATTTTCGAGGCAAAAACAAAGAATTAACGCCGTTACGCTAATCCGTTGATCTTCCTCTCTCTCTCTCTCTCTCTCTCAGATACCTGGGGCTATAGGTCTAGAGAAGGAGCGAGCGAGCCAGAGAGAGAGAGAGAGAGAGAGAGAGAGAGAGAGAGAGGCCTCCTACCTGGCGAGCTTTCCTTTTTTTCCCAGACACGCCCTGCGCGTGTGCAGCGTTGGAAAGCCAGCCGGGCGTCGATAACTTGACTCCTCTCTCTCTCTCTCTCTCTCTCGCTCTGTCTCTCCGGTCGGTAGTCGTCTCTCCTCTGAATTCCGCCGCGTTCCTCCTGTCACCGCTTTATTGTACGGCCAACAATGCCACCGCGGGGTACTGAAACTTACACCCTCGAGATGCTTTTTTCTCTCTCGCTCCTCGAGAGAGCTTAATACGTAAATGCGCGCGGCGTTTTACGCGTTCCCGGAAATTCGCAGAGGGATATCGAGCTCCCCGCGGCGTTTCTTTCGAGAAAACGGGCGCACAGCTCATTCTTCGGCGTGGAGAGGCCCCCCTTCATTCATAGAGCGTGTACGCCGGTCGAGAGAGACTGAGAGAGAAAGAGAGACGCTCAATGGCATTCCTCGAGAGGATCTATCCTTCGGTGTAATTGAGAAGAGAGCAGCGCGAGAGGAGGACACAATTCGACTGTTGTGACCGGCACTTGTCACGCCCGCGTGTGCGTGCGTGCGTGCGTGCGTGCGTGCGTGCGTGTGCGCGTGATAAATTTTTCGTCTTTTGCGAGAAGAGCCGCACGAGAGGGAGTCCCGGCTAATACCTTTGTTCGCGGGGACTGAGATCATTCGTTCGATATTAGAGCTTTCGTAGTATTTTCATTGAGGTCTTCAGGGAAACTTGGAGGAGCGCCTCGCCCGCTCAATGAGATTCTCGGGTAGAGCGTCAATGAGAGTGTGCGGCCATGTGCGCCTCTACAGGCGTCGATGTTGATTCATAATACTGGAAATTCGCGATGCCCCAACATTTTTTTTATGAGAGATGAGAGACATAGAGAGAGAGAGAGGTGAGAGTTCCTTCATATATTGAAGCCTCTTCCCTGAAGTGTACCCGATTTGATTTATGGCGTGATTCGACTGGCTAAATTTTTTCCTGGTAAAGATTCTTGCTGCCTCTCGTCTGCGGCGTCCTCGCTTATAAGCCTGATGAATTTTCTTCAAACTTCCTGGAGATAGCTAAATATGTTAAAAGGGAGGGTTTCAAAGGCCATTGAAAATTCAGATTTCGCGCCGCAATGTGGTCGCACATGTAAAATACAACTGTTTCGCTTGTGTAATAAATAATACGGATTCGATGACGATCGCCCATACGAAATAGATGCGATTCTACACGTAATTCGATTATTTCCGAAATTTTACAACGTTTCAAGCTTCTACTGTTATTAAAACGTTGAAAATCGTAATATTTAGCTGAAAAATGTCATTAATGTTTCTATTTACACTCATAAATTAAACCATATTGAGTAAACGAAAGGTCAAAATTAAGTAACTTGCGAGAAACATAGTTTACGTTGACCATTGATGTACAAAAAATTATTTTAAAATACCTTACGTTCTATACTCAGTCCCAAATGACGAAAAACTTTTCTTTTCCCGAGCAACACCGAGGCGCGAAATTCGAATGTCCAAATAACCCCCTCGAGCTTCGTTCTTGCGTCTCTGCGCTTCACTCGAAGTTCCAATGAACACCATTGTTTTATTTTCATCGAAAACGAATCCGACACTTCCGAGCCCACTTCCTCATTTCCCCAACCCGCAGCTCATCAATCAACCAGAGTAGCTCCCCAAAAAAAAGGCATTTCCACATCGGCAACGGCCGGTAAAGCTAACGACAGCAGCCTCACAAAAAAACTCTCTTCCAATACCGGCATAGTGTGTATCCACCTCTCGTTCGCTATTAATTACCGGTCCAATTATTCAATTTCAAAAGCAGAGTTTCATCGTCCAGCGAGGAAAAAAGAAGCCGCCGCCTTTTTCCTCTTTTCTCTCTCTCTCTCTCTCTCTCTCTCTCTCTCTCTCTCTCGAAAGAGAGAGAGAGTATCCGGGCCCGAAGCGTAAGTATATCCATTACCGCGGCGTCGAGGCGTGTTACAACGATTGAATCATTGACCGCCGCTAGTTGAAGCACATCGTCGGCGCGGCTGACTATCTAGACTCTCCCGAGAGCGAGAGCTAGGGAGAGAGAGAGCGAGAGAAAAAATCCTTTAATTGTCGGATGACTCGCGCGTTTCGTCCCATTTCCCCGCGTGCGCGCGCGCGCGCGCGACGAGAGTCGAACGCTCTCTCAACTCGATGACGTTAAAAGCGCGGCGCAGAGGCCACGTCTCTCTATCTCTCTGTAGGTGTATTACTCAGATGAAGAGGAGAGCAAGAAGAGGAAGGAAAAAGGCAACGAGGAGAGCGCATGTGTTATCGTTAGTATCAATTTACGCTGCGGAAAGCTCGAAAAGTGAGGCGCCCGTATATATATATATATAAAATAGTTGTACATTTATATATATTATATACGTAAGTAAACTAGTGTATGCATGTACGTGTATATAAAGTCAATGGCAGTGGATAGCACCGGAAGCGAATTAGAATATACAGCAGGAAAGTCGGTTCAGGGAATCGAAAGGAAATAAAGTGTAACGGAAGTGGCGATTGCTCAAATGCTGGCTTTCTCAGTAATGTATCCGTCGCCGCGTGCGCGGTTCTGCACGGACATGTATATTGTATATATATAGACAAATCGCAGTAGCGGCAGAAAGTTCAAGAGGTGCTGACAATCGAGTTTGAGGAAATTCGATTAGGGCGCACTATTCGCCGCTGCGCGACATATTATACCTATATATAATATATATATTATACGCATATATATATAATATAATGACGTTACCTCCCAGTGACTGAAAACGAGCTGTGGACTGGCGAGTCCGGAAGTTTGCGTGCGCAGCTCGTTGGCCAAATGAAAGCTCTCGGGTACGGGCAGAAGTGCGAGAACACGAAATTGACCGCCGAAACCCGCGCTGTCCGCGGCGATCACTCGACCTTGTCTCCTGCCGAATACTGCGTACAATTTTCCTGGAACAGAGATTTAGATTTTTATTGTTCGACTGCTTGTTTCGCTGCTGCTCCTCCTGCTGCTGCTGCTGCTGCTGCCGCTGTTATTCTCTATTATATGTACAATGTACATTTATATCTGTATATAGGCGGGGGAGTATTATATAGTGCTATTGTTTGGATGACTGGCGTGATTGCTCTTTCGAGCCGCTGTTGTTACGGGGAATGATCGCGTGGAAATTTTTTAATTGGGATGAAGTTTCTTGTTTGCCCGGCTTTATTCTCCTTTTTCCACTTTTAGCCCCATTGTTGACGAAACACGCGCACGCATTGTATATCTAACAATTTTTAAAAATAAATCTATATGTAAATATTTTTTTTATATTATCGCCAAATCGTAAAGATAAGGGAATTAATTACTAATTATACTCAGAGTAATTTTTAGAATATTATATGGTAGCCGATAAAAATCATTTCAATATCAGGAAAATTTGTGTGAAAATCTAGAAATATTCGTAATTCTTTCAGCTGTGATTGAGCCATTAAGTACTATTATAATTTATCATAGCAGTGCAGCTTTTCTCAGTGAATAACAAATGTCAACCGCTATTCCCGTATTGTATTCTATTCACAAAATCATTTTGAATATAAGTAAAGCACTAAATACAGGTAAATTTTAATTAGTTCAAAGAAAAAAATCAGGACAATAACAATCTGCAAAAAATATTCACTGGTAGAAATATAAGCGTTTACGATCATAACAGATATTCGGGTAGAAACTGGTTTGCCAGATTTGACAACAAAATATATAAATTTTTGAAATAGTATCACGACAAAATATTTTTATAGCATTTTCTTTTTAATAAAAAAATACCTCCTTGACCCGAATAGCAAAGCACTTAAATGTTTTAAAAACTATCTATTTTGTGTGAAAAAATTTAATAAATAAATTTTAAACATAATGCTTAACAATCTGTTAATTCTTCACTATCGTAAATTGAAAAATTTCGAATTTTCATTAAAGATCTCTGATATATTTTTTCGATATATTTTAATGACGAAAACCCCCAAAATCCGCAACACGCAGGCCGATTTCCAAAACGACCAATTTCTACATCACCTCAGCGATTCCCTCAATTCGAAAACAGTCTCGTCAGCCCATACGTACAATCCGCACGTGCTCACAAACTGGAGAAAAAGCGAGAAGAAGTGGTGACGTTGTTCATTGAGATGTGTAATTTGTGGTCGAGAAGGAGTCTCTCGCCAAGTACAACCTCCTCACGGTTATAGGGGGGAGGGAGAGGAGATGCCGTTGCTCCAGACGACCGAGTCAAAAGGTCAAAAAAAAAAGGAAAAAGAAAAAAGAAGGCAAGAAAAGAAACGACGTTCAAATCAGCTCCACAGAGGGAGAAAGAGAGGGAGAGGAGAGGAGAGGAGAGAGAGAGAGAGAGAGAGAGAGAGAGAGAGAGAGAAGAGGAAAAGAAAAATCGTCAGCTTCCTCCGATATATTTTATTTTCCGTTAATGGCCATAGCCTTTAAGCTACAGCAATTTCCGGGACCCTAACTCTCTCTCTCTCTCTCTCTCTCTCTCTCTCTCTCTCTCTCTCTCTTTCTCTTTTAGTACATACAAGAGTGACAACAATCACGATTGTATCTATATGCATACACCTATAGATAGGAAAGAGAAGGAGAGAGAGAGATGGAACACTTGACTTCCTCCGAGTCTGTGAAAAATTTTTCCCCGGACCGCACTAATGACGAGAGAGACTCTCGTCTCTGCTATTAGAATACCTCTTCTCTCTCTCTCTCTCTCTCTTTCTGTATATACATATATATATGAATACTATGAAGATAGAAGAGAGAGAGAGAGAGAGGGAGAGAGGGAGAGAGAGAGGGAGAGAGAGAAAAGCAAAGAGAAGGCCGTTTGTTTGGGCTGCGGCCTTAGCTCGTCGGTGTGGAATCGGACTTCCGGTCGCGCCCTGCGGCGGCACCTGCGCGCACCTGTCCCCTTCCCCCACCGTCGAAGCTTGACTCCTTTTCGAAATCCAAACAGCCCAGAGATTTTCTCTCTTTCTCTCTTTCTCTCTCTCTCTCTCTCTCTGCCTCCCCTCTACGCTTTACATGCACGTATAGGTATACCTGCACGCTTCTCTCTATATAACTATGTACGTGTATATAGCTGTATATAGACGTTGGGTTACAGCCTCGTGTAAGCATACAGAGGACTGGCGAGAGGGGCAAGAGTGAATGGAGCTTTGCGCGCGCAGCCTCCATCAATGAAGCGCTGGTTCTCAACCTCCTCTCGCTGCGTACACTGCTCATATACGATTCTCATTGTCGTGTTGTGTGCGCTGCATATGTATACCTGTGCATACGTCTACGTGTACCTATACGTATACTGTATATACGTGCGATACACTCGACTCGTATACATCGTCGAAATTCGTAAGAAGATTACTAAGTCCCGCGCTATACTCGGAAGAAGAAAAGGGAAAATCCTTCGGCCAAATTGGGCCAAGTCACGCGATCGGCATTCTTCCTCCGAGATAATGTACACGAGAGAGAGAGAGAGAGAGAGAGAGAGAGAGAGAGAGAAATTACTCACGTGCCTGGTGCACGCATACACCGTGAGTGTAATCCTCTCGTTTATGCAGAGTACGAGGTGTGTCGCCTACGCGACTATCGCGAAGGTGTACAACCGCGTGGGCTGCTCTCGAGAGCTTCAAAACAGCGAGTCTGTGCGTGTGTGCGTGAGTTGATGTAAGACGAACACAGAGAGAGAGAGAGAGAGAGAGAGATAGAACGTGTGCAGTAAAGTGGCCTGCTCGCGATTCATACCTATACGACGCATGAATGATGGGCGCACGTGCGCGCGAGAGACGACGAGTTGTGGAGGAGGAGGAAGAACGAGATGCTGCGAGACTCTCTCGGCTCTTTTCGCATATTTTTAGATGAGGAAATTAGTTTTTTTTATCGATGCAAGTGGACTTTGATGACTCGGTCGTCTGACTAATTGAACGTTTGGATTTGTGTGCTCGGAAGAAAATTTAGTTTCCGATTGAATATATGAAATGCATGCATGAGAATTTTTGGGTACGAATTTTAATTCATTTTAATTCAACTAGTTGCTTTCGCCCATTACTTGTAGTTGAAAATATATTTCATTGAAAGAGCTATAATTATTTATCTCGGTGTATCCGTTCTACGAGAATCTTCGGCAGAAAATCTAATTAATTTATCTAATAATTGAATATCTGATTCGAGAGATGGGGAACATAAATTTAGTAACCATTTATTTCGCACTTGATTATTAATCATCAAGAATTTTTTAATCAACATTGTACAATAAAGGCTATTTTACAAAAGATTCAAAATACTAAATTTAATTAAAATTTAATTTATTTAATTTTGTACTGACGATTTAAGTACTGATTAATGTATCGTTAAATGTATCGGACATAAATTATCAGGACAAATTGTTTTCTGTAAAGGGCTATAAATGAAGACGGTATATAACATTTTTATCAGTAATGAAAATCGACGAGAATCCGAGCGGGGCGAATTCGAATCTTGGCAAAACGAATTGTATACAGTGTCAGCAAAACGATAAAACCGCGATCGACATCAAGTTTCTCGTTTTTATATTTGTTATTTTTCTTGCTCCCAACTTGCAAGTGATTTCAACATTTTTTCTCTATAGCATTTATTGCATTATATAATAAAGAATAATATTCCAAGTTATAAGGACGGATCGTAATCGACTTGCAGTTTCACCTCGTAATTTTTATTTTTCTCGCTCGAAAATTGCAAGTAACGATATGAAACTAATTCGACGCGTAGTTTTTTTCCTCTTTTTTTTCTTGCTTTTCATAAATTGTGAGTAACAACATGAAAATTATTCATTCACAATTTTGCATGTGACTTCTGCGATTGAAACCTTCAGATATAGAAGCAACACTGAACCGTATATTTTTGTAATTAAGTCTTGATTTTAAAGGTAATTTTCAGGTCCACGCGCTTGAAATGCAATGTAAAAGTGAAATTAGCGTTAAAGTAAAATTTTATATGATTATATTTAATATAATACTAATGTCAATAACGCATGATATTACGCATATGTCGAATTTTAATGAAAAAATGCACTTTTTTTGGTCTAGAATTCACAAAAAATTTTTTTAAGATAGAGCTTTCGGACCAATGGGACTTTCTTCTGTAAGCCAAAAGATGATGAAAAATGCCGAGGAACATGCGAAATATAGAATATGAAAATTTAACATGGGGAGGCATATGGAGGAAAAAGAAAAAATTGGCTATTCGGATTGTTATTATTTTTTTTAATGGGCATAACTTTTGATCGGAGCATCGAAGCATTGGCATAATTTTTTTAAAATAAAGCTCTTTTGTAATAGTTTATTATAGTGTTATTAGAAATTTTATTGGTGCCTCGGAAACATTCGTAGTTGTTATTATTTCAGTGTTTTGACGCATTAATTTTCTGTAAAAAACGCGTAAAACGGCTCAGAAATATGGTTACTAGTAATTTTCCCCATGTCCCTCTACACTTTTGACTATCTTTTAGCTCACGGAAGAAAGTCTGATCGGTCCGAAACCTCTAGCTTTAAAAAAAATGTTTCGATTTCTAGACCAAAGAAAAGTGCATTTTTTCATTGAAATTCGACATATACATAAATTTGCTTTCAGAAGTAAATGCGTCAAAAAGTTCAAAAACAGAAGTCTTAATATTTACGTGCTCGTCTGCAAATTAAATTAAACGAAATGAAACGTCTCAATTCCCATGCAGTTCTCAATAAATTTCACCTGAAATGCACATTATACACGATAGTACGTCATAATAAACTGCATCCACACGAAATTCCACGCGATCGTAATAAATGTGAATTACGATTAAACGCGAATCATAATTCACGCGCGGCTTACAGCAATTAATTAGCGTCCAACACATGCTCCCATGAAAATTCCCAGGAAACTTCAGCAGAATCACAGCGACGCACTCAACGAGATTCGAGTACTCGCTGCAAGTATACATTAACATGACAATCATAAACCCCTGACATTCCCGCGCACCAAAGCGATCGCTTCGACGAACCAAAACAATCGCCTCTGGACAAGTCTCCCGCGGGAGACTCACGATCGGGCGATTAGTACATATCGGGCGATTAGTACTCCCATCCGCGCGCGCGCACTTATGTACAATCGTCATCTGCACAAGACGTGTATCACGACTGGACGTATAAATACGTGAGACACATCGTAAGGATGTGCGGCGGAGGAAGACACGAGATGTCCGGATTTATGTAATAACCGCCAAGCGGAGACATTATTTAGAAATGCATGTGTGTACGTACGTCCGGAGAGCTTCCCATAAAGCGGAAGCTCCGCGCTTCTCATCCGCGTGAAGAGAAAAAAAAATGTATACAACATCTCCGTTACGACGGAGATAACTACAGACTTAGATAACCGCCGGTGTGTGTACACACGGGGCTTGTTATTCAATAGTTCCTCGCGTAGAAATTTCTAATATTTCCTCTCGCAAGCTTCTCTCTCTCTCTCTCTCTCTCTCTCGAGTTTCATTAATTAATTAACGCAGCAGCCGCTCGCCTTCGAGCCTCGCACACTTGCGCGCATGCATTTATGAATGAATCGTCCTTCCCTGTGCGCTCACCGTTCACCTGCGCGCGCGCGCGCGGCTCTCGGCATTCCTCCGCGTGTTTTTTCCTCGCAACAATATACACTCTCGCGCGCGTACCTATATGCACTCCTCTCTCGTGCGCGCGCAGGTAAATTTGTAGGTCTCCTCTCCTCACGCAGCATCAGCTCTGCAGCGCGCGCGGGATCGTCTCCCTCCCCCCACCTACCTATGTACACTTGTATATAGGTATATGGGTAATATAGGTATATACACAGTGCTCGCGCGTTGTTTGTAGGTGAAAAGGAGGCGAGAGAGTGTTGTGCCATAGGTATACACGAGGAATCGGTGGCTGGTGGTGGGGGTAGGGGCGGACGGAGTGGGGGTAGGTAGAGCGCGCGAGCAAAAGGGAGAACACCGAGAGTGAGTGAGGCGGAGAGTGAGCGGTGGTGGGGGCAGCCATTCATACTTTTGCTCCGGTCTCCGGAGCTCCGAGTCGGCAGTCGTCAGCGTGCTATCTGCTGCCCACGTTCATCTCGCTTACTCGCATCTCGCACCGCAAGTTGAGCATTGCAGGCTATACACGCATATACATAACTCTCTCTCTCTCTCTCTCTCTCTCTCTCTGTATACGCGCGTGTATCGTAATATACATGCTCAGCGGCGAAAACACGGTGTGCAGCTCTCCTCTGCCGAAGATGGACTTTAAGTGACGAGCGCAGGGAGAGAACGAGAAGAACACACTCGACGCATTTTTATTAGGACGAAGCTTGCGAACGACGAGTACACACGACGTGTGCACAATTACGAGGATATTTATTACCGCCGTCATCATCATCATCATCATCATCACCACCATCATCATCGCCATCATCGACATCGTCTTCATCGTCATCGTCAGACGCGTAAACTGTACGTACAGTGGTGTGTTGTGCGGAGACTCGAGGAAGATTGCACGCAGGTAGAGACGCGAGAATGAGGCTGGGAAGGACGATGGAGGTGGGCCAGCTGTGGCTGCTGACGGTGGCGCTGAGCCTGACGAGGCAGGTGTGCTCGGCGAACGACAGTCTCCTGGGGATGGAGTTCGACGACGAGACCGGCGAGGAGCTGCTCAAGACTCTGGGACCGGCTTCGTCCGGGAACGGCGCAACAGCCGCCGCCGTCGACAACAGCATCATCGCCGAGCTCCAGAAGCTCGGCGAGTCACCCGACACGACGATCGTCCTCATCGGCGACCAGAAGCACCCGAGCAAGGAGCCGCTCGTCGTTTATCAGACAGGCGTGAGTATTATTATGGACTCGAGCGCCAACTTTCTTCTTTATTTTCGGTTCATTTTTTTTTCTCGCGTTTTTTTTTCATCGTCTGGCTCGCCAGTATTAGCCGCCTGGAGATTGGCATGCGCTTTTTATAATTGATGAGATAGAGGAAGAGCTCCATCAATTTTTCTTCTCCCCACGTCTGGGGTAACCGGCTACTGGCTATACACACTGTTGATCAATCTTTCGCTCGTCTCGCCGTTCAACGGTCTCTCGCTCTCGCTCTCTCTCTCTCACTCTTCTCTGTGTCAACAACAACATTACGAGAGGCATATATTTGCAAGTAACGAAAAAATCAAAATTTCTCTGCGATTGTTGTTGACGTCGATTCTGTGGTAAATCGAGAAATTTCCTAGGCATTTCTCGCCGGGACACGTCGAATTTCTGGCAACACCTTACTCCACGAAAATTCGAGCAGAGAAGTTTCGCTCGGAATCGGCTCAATTTTCTGTACCGCGGAGAATCCAAAGAGTGTACAGTTACCAAAATTCGCAAAAATAATTCCTCACGCGTATTATAAAACCGAATCTGTAGTAATAAAAAGCTGAAGATTCACTTGCCGAGGAACGTTGGCGAATGATCGAGCGCGCATACACACGCACACACACAGCCGCGCGCGGTCTCCCGCAAAAAAGCGCGCCGATTTTCGCTCACGTGCTCGCGCGCTGCACAACAATATACAGCACATACGTCGTTTGGCCTAGTTACACTCGCTGTATCTCTCTCTCTCTCTTTCTCGCCGATAAACGCAGAGTCTGCTCTCCTCGAGGTCAGAGGTTGCGAGGCTGTTGCTCTCTCTCTCTCTCTCTCTCTTTCTCTCGCTCTCTCGGTCTCTTGGAAAGATCGGCACGCGCTTAGAATCGATCGGCACACGTAAAAGCCACTTCCGGAAGGTATGCCCGGTAATTACGTAACGGTGCGGCCGGCTTAACAGCCAGTTCCCGTGTCTCTCTCTCTCTCTCTCTCTCTCTCTCTCTCTCTCTCTCTCCCTCTACTCTTTCGTTCTCCTGCTGCAGAGTGAGTGAGAGAGAGAGAGACAGAGAAAGACAGATAGACACCTACCGTATGCGCGTATATGTACAGACAGAGAGCGCATAGAAACTCGATACATTCAATTGAATCGTGTTGGAAAGAAAGCCGGCGCTGACTTCCTGTTGACTAAATGCCTGCGCCGAAAAGTCTGTGTCGACTGCAGCGCTTACTTAATACCGTCTCTCTGTCTCTCTCTCTCTCTATCTATCTCTCTTTGCATATACACATTATACACACAAACACAGACACAGCACGTGACGTGTATTCGCAAAGAAGACGAAGACGAAGAAGAAGAAGAAGAAGAATGAGCGAGCGAGAGAGAGGGAAACGGTGGCAGTGAACTAAAATGGAATAATAGGGCTACCGGAAGGCCGGGCTCTCATCCGGAAGTTCTCACGAGTCTCTGGCTTCTCCCACGACCGCAGAGAGAGCAACTCGACACCTGGCACTGCACCGGGCGGCTGCTGCTGCTGTGCTGCAGATGACCGACTATATATACACATTGTACACTCTACGCGATGCTCGGCGAGCAACGTGTGTGTATACAGCGCGCGTCTAACGTTCCACTCACGCCCCCACGTGTGTGTCCATGTGTACACACTTATACATACGACTCCCACAGTCTATAACCTGTCGCTAGATTTCCTTTCGCTCAACAGGTTATGTGCACTCACGTGTCTCTCTCTCTCTCTCTCTCTCTCGCTCTCTGTGTCGAGATACATGCACATATGTGTACACTTATATGCGCACATGCGTACAGCCCGTTGTGAGAAAGCCTTTCGTTTTCGATTATGTTGTTGCAGGTGTGGAGGGAGTCGAGGGTGGGACCGAGTCGTTGTTGGTGAACGGACTGTTCGCCTGGCAATAAAGATTTTTGCAAAGTTTGCGAGATGCAGAGCGTATGGGTTGTCGGTACAATTGTAGGAAGAAAGGGAGAGGTTTTTAACTGGGAAATCGAAAGTTTCTAAATGCCGAGTAGGTTGGGCGAAGTAACGACAGTAGAGACTATTTTTATTGGACAATGGACAGTGCAGGAAAGATTTGAACAGTTTCAAAATTGAATGTGTAGGTCTTTTGCAATCGTGATATCTTTTTATTATTGAGATATTGCTGAAATCGTTGTCTCTATATATGCGTAAAAGTTCAATCTACAAAATTCTTTTCAATTCAGATATGCATTTTTTTTATAGTGGAAAAAATCTAACATTATTTTAACATTCTATTAAAACATCGCCAGCTCGCATTTTAAAAAGAAATGATCTTATACAATCTTTACAATTTTTTATTTCGGTGTCTGGGGACCGTCATATCAGCGAGAATCACGTTTTTTTATTTAGTTACCTCGACAAATCAATAAAAAAAATTATAAGTCGGACAAATTTTTTTTATTTGTTTGATAAATCAAGTTTTTTTGCTAATTGCCGTTTTGTCCTTCCTTCTGAAGTAATTAATTTCTCCGTTATACTTGCACAAATAATTTTTCAACTTGTTTGTTAACTATTGCTATTTCATTGCTCTAAAGTAATTTGTTTGCTACTTTTTTAAGCCTGATTAATAATAACTCTTTGATAGATATCTTTCGCAAAGTATATTAGCTTCATAGTTTTCGAACAGAATTGGATCACAATCAACAAGCCCAAAACTATTTATATCTTTGTGCAAATACTCTGCAGTATTCTATTATTTTATTTGTACACCGTGCTTACATTTCCGAAAATCATCTATATAAAATCTTAAATCCAAAAATAAAGCGAATCGCGAGAAGTGCTATTAAAACCGACAAAATCGATCGCGATTGATAATGAAAATTTTACATCGCTATGTAGATGCGAAGCCGTATATACACATCTCTAAATATAATTTACTCATCGATCGCACAGCCATCTCGCTGCGTGCCCCGCTCATTACCACAAATGAGCCATGAAAAAATTTAACCCAAATCTCCGATCTCTCTCGCGATTCCCCGCAACTATCCTCGCTCTCCGAGAAAAATCAGTCTCTTTCTCGTGCGCCACATGTGTTCGCCGTCTCTAACCGCACACGCGCCACATATCACACACATCCATCAGAATCAATTCGGCTCCCATTCCGTCACAAGCTAGAATTCTCTTTTTTTTCCTCTCTCACTCGTTCCACTAGATCGGCCTCGGCCAGCACTTAAACATATGACTTTGTTTATGTAAGTCGCATTTCATAATACTCAGCTCTCGCGCGCGCGCGCGCGTCGTCAATTAAGTATTTAAACTTTTCATTGGGAGTGTGCAGTATAACGCAGCCGCGAATTGAGCTCTCTTCGTAGAAAAGCCGTTGCTCTAGAAAGAAAAAAGCACACACAGACAACTGCGTGGAGAGAGAAAACCGCAGGACCGCGTGCGCGTATCGGCCGTCCATTTAGCGCTCGCTCCTCGGCTCGCGCGCGAGCCACGTGTGTTTTCATTCATGCGGCGCTCGTTCATTCATTCGCGCGCGTGTGTGTAAAGAGCGAGAGTCGTTCGCGCGCGGGATCGTATGTAGGTCGGGAAAAATCGTTTGCATGCTGCGCGTGTATCGAGGGAAACGAGAGGTGGGTACGTAGAGGACGAAAGGAAACGCTTTTAATTATTCGATTCTCTCGGTCTGTCTGTCTGTCTGTGTGCGCGATGCTGCGTGTGTATATACAGGACGTGCGTGATTGCCGAGGCTGACGAGCTCTGAATGGACCTGTTGTCGATCGTCTGCCAAGGCAGACACTTGGTCGTCGAGACGCGCAGTGTCTTTTTCTTTTTCTCGCTCTCTCGCTCTTTCGTCCGTCTCTCTGATCTTTACCGATGTGTGCAGGCGAGCTCCGATGTGTATTTTCGTTCTTTTTTTCCCGACGCGTCAATAACAATGAGATGTAATGAAAGTAATAATGATAATAATTGTTGGCATTAGAGAGAGAGAGAGAGAGAGAGAGAGAGAGAGAGAGGAGAGGCCGACGGTGTGTTTCATACGGGCGTGTGTGTATACGTATCGTTAAGGTCGTTAAACGATTGGGATCACGATTAATGCCAGAGGCTGAATATATAACCATCGCCGCACTGCACACACCAAGTGCTCTGCGTAGGGAGCCGATCGATCTTCCAATTAATTCGTTATACCCCTCTGCGCGCTACGGCTCTGCACTACAAACAAATTCTTTTTTTTCTTTTATTTTCATATAATCCTGACTCTGCTCTCTCTCTCTCTCTCTCTCTTTCTCTCTCTAATGCGTTTTTTCATTCGGCTGCTGCAGGAGAGACCCGTTACGCACGTCTCGTCCCCCTCTACGCAGTATGCGCAGTATACACTCGAAAAGCATGAATGAAACGGTACACTACTATACGGGAGCTCCTTTATAAAAATTTTCCCGCGCAATATGCACCGGGCGCACTTCCGCGCGAGCGACAGGTATAAAAAGCTGGATTTCCGAAGGATAAGCACGAGCGAGCTCCGACTCTCTCTCTCTCTCTCTCTCTCTCTCTCTCTCGGATGTTATGATTTGCTGGGCCTATTGTGGGGACAGTAGTAGCCCATATAGCCGCCGCCGCTGCTGCTGCTCTCTGTGGGGACTTCCGGCTTATTCTCCCTCCGGGCGACGACGACTTCCGCCATTTCTTAAAGGAGAGCCTCTTCTATTCAGGCCCCGGAGCAGCAGCTCTCCGCATTATTTTTTACTGCGCCCGCGCGCGCGCTCGGGAGCGCGTGTCCAGCTAATTCGCCGGAAAAAGAAGTAGTAGCCGCGCAGCCTCCCGTCGAGAAAATCCCAATGGCCGAGAGAGAGAGAGAGAGAGAGAGAGAGAGAGAGAGAGCTTTTTTTCCGGTGCGCTCGAGCCCGGCGGGGGTAGTTGTGCGCGTCTTTAAGGCCGCCTTCGATCACTCAATGATAACTGCGGCCGGAAATAAATTTCCGAGGGGTCTCTCTGTTTCCGGCTTTGACAATTCATCCGGCAGTTTTCCCACGTAGTGCTCCTCTTCTTCTTCTTCCTGCATACCTGCATTTTCCTTTCATTCATCATTTCCTTCTTTTCTTCCCTTTTTTCCATTCAATAAATACTTCCTTCCTTCCTTCCGTCCGTGGCCGCCTTCCGTCCTTTCTTGGCTCTCTCTCTCTCTCTCTCTCTCTCTCTCTCTCTCTCTCTCTCTGCGCTCTCTGTGTGTATGTGTGTTTGTATGTATTCTTTCCTCGCTCGAGCTGCTGTACTCTCGGGGATAATTATACGCTCTCGTTTTTCTTCGGCTGCAGCAGCGGCTGCTGCTGCTGCTTCTTCCTCCTTTTTTTCGAATTTCAATCGCTCGCTTTCCTGCAAACTCGTTTCCTGCTGAGCCATTATACACGGGGCGACGCGGCTCGAGAGAGGCGCGGACAGCACTGCACCGGAGCGAGGAGAGCGAGCCGAGATGAGAGCCACTGCAGTGTGTCGCAGTTTACGAGCTTGCGATAACGAGTCGCGCAAGTTTTGATCAATTAAAATTGATCTTGTCCCACGTGCGACTCCGCGTAGCGGTATATAATACGGAATCACGTTGCAGCGCGCGCCGACTCAGCTCTCCGCGCGCACTCGAATAATCCAACTTCTTTTCGCCATATACTCGAGCTCCCGCACTCTTTTGTCTTTTCTCTCGCTCTGACGCGTGTATTATGCGCGCGAATCGCGTGTACGTGACCGAAAACAAAAACACGATTAGCCCAGGAGAGAGAGAGAGAGAGAGAGAGAGAGCTCTCTTCTCTTAGAAAGGAAATGAAACGAACACGCCTTGCAGTAGAAATATGTCTCTCTGAATAGGGCTTTTAAGCAAAATCGCTGCTGCACGCCGGAAAAAAGACCGGAAAGATATAAGCAATTAGCCCGCGGGGCGAGCTGTGTACAGTGTACACATTACACATACACTTTTACTCGGCGAATTATTGCAAAAAAATCGAGGAGAGAGAAAATTCGAGGCATCCGGTGTCGCGCCGCGGAGAGACTTTCTCTGTATGTACAATGTACATTGTACAACCCATGCGCGCTGCGGAAAAAGTTATAATAGTTTTGTGTAGAAAGTATATATAGGAGCGCTGACGCTAAAAGTCAATTGGTTTAATTCCAGAAGGGCGAGGCGGACCTACCCGAGTGCCGGGACAAGACAGAGGTCTGCAGCAAGGTCGACCTGTACGGCGACCCGTGGGTCGAGCGCCAGTGTCGTTGTCCCTCCGGTCGGATCTGCTCCCGTAGTCTGCACGCCGACGATGGGCACACCATCGTCGACAAGACCCGCCAGTACAAACTCTGCGAGCCAGTCAAGCGTCTCCCCGTCTGCCGCTACTTCAAGTGAGTATTACGCACTACTGTATATGCACGGCTCTATAGCTCCGCCTGGAATTGCGGGCATTGGTTAGCCGTTCAATTGAATTTTCCGAGTTCAAGTGTCGTACGATACCGAGAAAAATGACCTCGAGTAAATTACTATGTGTTGAGGAAGCGTTGGTACGTCTTGAATAAAGATTACTGTACATTGAATGGCTATACTGCAGATTTATTGCTATACGTATTAGTATCAGTTATTAAATGTTGAATATCAATCGCTACGTGTTGAGGGAAATCACCGAGCTTTGATTAAAATCACTATTTTTTTAGTAGGTGCAACTAAGTGTTGAGTTTGAGCGCATATTATTAAATGTTGAAAAAATTACTACACAACTCTGTAAAATATACTTAGATTGTTAACATATTTTGTAAATATTCAACATCTAGTAATTTTAATGAAAAATAATAAAAAAAAATCTACAATCTCACTTTATTCCCAATAGGGACATAACGTGGACCATAGCACCGGGTGCCGGACCAAAGAACTCGACCGTCCAGAAGATGCACTGCAGGTGTCGACCTGGCAGCGTGGCTTACCTCGTCAAGAGGCAGTTCTACTTGCTGCCCGACGGAAATCCGGCTTACGTCTACTCCTTCGCCTGCTCACCCCAGAGCGTAAGCATCATTAAGTCTCTTACAATCCCGCATCTTACGTACCCCCTCGCGAGGCGATCCTGCGCCATGTGCGCACCGAATTATAGCCAATGTCGAACCGACTAATCAAATCAATGTGCCCCCGCAGAGAATGCGCTGCCAGCCGAAGGAGCCCTGCAGACTCTTCACCGTCCACAAGAGGCCGAGCTCTCCCCTGGAAGAGGTCAACGCCTCGCCACTCTGCCAGTGCCCGAAAGCCCATAGATGTCCGAGGCGACACACGGATCCCGGCTCGCTACCCTCGAGCTACTACGGCGATAGCCTCGGGGTCAAGGTCTACAGCGGGCACTGCGTACCCGTGCGCCACGCCAACGAGCCGGTCTACACTCTCGTCAAGTGATATTTTTTTTCGCTTTTCTTTATGAAAAAAAAGAAGAAGCCATCATCCGGATGAGTATCATCGCCGACGCTGTATACCACATTCCTATATTATATATATATATATACATACATACATACATGCATGCATGTATATTATATATATACACACGTTATACCCCCAGAGAGTCTTCCAGGCCCGTGGCGTTGCCCTTATTACTTTGTTACGTCGCCACGCCAGGGTCTCATCGCACGTGTGGATGATTCGTCTTGTAAACTGAGAGATTGCGAGTGAGAGAGATTCTTTTTTTTTGTCGAGTGTGTTCCGTGCGCGATGTTTCTTTATTAAATATACGCAGAATTATTATCATTATTATTGTATTTAAAAAAGAAGAGGAAAAGCTATGATACACATTATTCGTACCCGCGGGGAGGCGGACACGCGCACGTTATACCTTTCGCCTCTTTTTAGCCGCCCACAACCCTAATATACTATACATATACGAGAGAGAGAGTAAGAGAGAGAAACAAAAGGTATAGCGAGGCTGCTGCTTTCTTTTAATCAGTGAGCGATTATTTTCCGATTATTTATAAAATCTATTGCTATGAACTATTACTATTACTATTACTGTTCTTATCGATATCATCTTTTGCGATTATTACTACACTTGCTATAAGATTATCGTTAGTCGACGTGCGCATATACCACACTCGTTATCGTGACCAGAGCTGATAGTACTAGTGAGCTTGAAACCGCAATCGTTGCGAACTAATAGAGATAAAAGCAAGAAACGGACTCGTCCTCGCAAAAAACGTGAACAAGGAAAAGCAAACGGAAAATGTTACCCGCGTATGTATCCCTCCCCTTCTCCTCCCCTCTACTCCATCGCAATAAGTTTGTACTTTATACACGATGACGAGTCGACGCGACCTATGTGTAATGTAGACGGAGGAAGATGATAATGATTTATAGACGAGGCAGTCCTTTATTACCAAGTACAAATGTATCTACTCGAGCGAATGTTTATTTATCTGGCTCTCTCTCTCTCTTTCTCTCGCGTGAGCTTATTTAATCATCGGAAGGTCGAGGATGAAAGAGAGAGAGAGGAGTATATAGTTCATTATTATTATTATCGTAATTCTAAAATAATATCTTATAGACGCACGCGTCCCATTTTTTCCTTCCCCTCCCTCGACAATATATTATTATTGTGTTATATCCCGCGATATGTTTTATAGAGAGAAAATACCTGTTCAAAGGTAGAAATTATCGTTGAATTTGTATAGATACCGAAATGTGTATAGTTAACTATATTTTCTATATGATATTGATTTAACGATGAGTATTTTCAAATTTTATCAACTCGCACCGAATAGGAAACGTGGGAATCGGCCGCTTTGGTCACACTCGTTGATACAAGCTCGTTATTAATTATTATTTTCTATTATTATTATTATTATTATTATTATTTTAATATTATTGATAATATTATTATATAATGGTTTTTTTCTTCCTGATAATAATGTTGATACACGCTATTTTATCATTCCCATCGTCGCGGTCAGCCCATTATTACCATTAGTGTCGAATGCGAGATAAACAGTACCGCTGCTATTATTATTATTATTATTATTATTATTATTATTATTATTATTGTGTGCGAGAGGCCCTAGTTGAGATTCGCCTGTTCTAGTACGAAACTTTATTGTCACTGCGAGATCGTTCTGTTATTAACACATCTTTCCGAGCAGTTGTAAACATAGACGGCGAATTTCTGCTAGTGCTATACAATACTATCATTTATTATTATATTATTATATTATATTATTTTATTTTAATCATAATTAAACAACGTATACATTATATAGAATTGATAATAACGATTATTACGTGTAACTAGTAAATCGCATCATGAATGTCATCTTTACCATTGTAGAATCGAAGCCTATACAAGTAATGATACGTGTATAATAATCGATTAACGTTGTATTTCTCATGCCATTAACTGACGACTGTAAATATAACGAAATGAAAGAAAAAATTAAATTAAGATATATTGCGCTACAATTACTTTTAATTGTACCATTATTATAACGACTGCGAAACGATATTGATGATAGTCGATTTGATATCGGCCGCATTACGTGTTTAAATAATTACATTTTAATAAAATATATCACGATGCTGTTAAGAAAAATAAAACAACATGTCTTGTTTATTTTAACTGCGTGTGTCATCCAAATATTTTATATTAACTGAAGATTAAGAATCAAATCTATTTATTTGTACAACGAGGACGAAATGAAATACATTAAAAGTTGAAATAAATTGATTGTTTCAAAGAAAGATTCATGCTTTTAAATCGACTAACCCTGTATAAATCAATGCAATAAAGGCGCACTTTTCACTCTTAAAAAAATGGTGAATGGTATATAACACATATAACAGTGTAGAAATTTTTAGATCTGTATTTTTTGCATGAGGGTCAACAGATATTAAAGATAAATCAAAACAATAAAAATAAACTGCAAATATCATGTTTAAGTTATAAGAATAAATTGGTAATAAAACCAATTTTAAAAATAAAAAATTTCTATCCCAACAGTATTATATATAAAACTAACAAGTATTTATAAGCTGCACAGAGATTCTCATATTTTTATACTTAAAAAAAAACTTTGTGTCGAATACGAAGCCTATTCTTACATACAATCACTTTTTGAACATCACAAAATTTGAACAGACAATATCGAACATTAACTCCAAAGGGCTTGCAAATATTTAAAAATTCTGTAAATCCCTCGGAAGATCATTTCGAGAACCTTACCGCACGTCGCTCACTGTAAGCAACCGCCAACAAGGAAGACTTCTACCTGACCCACAACGGCACTACCTCCAGATGTCTCTAGCCTCACCATATCTCGGGGCTAGTCGCGCAAAAGTCCTGTTACTTTCAAACGCACAATAGTAATCGCACTTTACATTTAAATGCAGTCCATGTACAAATCTGACTAATTTTAAATAAATCTTCTCTCTATCGAACAAAACAATTCCTCGGTGAATCGACGACGCGGAGAAACGGCTGCGACTGTAAACAAGCTCTGCAAGAGACATTGCATACAAGAAGTTTAAAAGTTCGCTTAATTGACTCGAGAATAGCTCTATTGAGAAGGACATTTGAATAGCCGAAGTTTGTAACCTTCTGCATTCGTTTTCCTGCATAAATGTCAGGCTCTCTGAAACAGATATTTCGTTGTTCGACAGCCGAGAGAGGCACTAACTTACGCTGGAGCTCGCGAATTATACTGTGATATTTGTATAGCTAAAATTAGTTTGTTTTAATTAACTGCACTTCATTTATGAGACTCTCACTGTGGCATAGTATGAAGAGCTGAAATACAGACAATGTATTTACACATAGAGAGAGAGAGAGAGAGAGAGAGAGAGAGAGAGAGAGAGAGAGAGAGAGAGAGAGACAACGGCGTTGCGCGGATGATTTCTCGATTGTCCTCAACTTCGACATTACATCGTTTCCGTGCGCAAAATTTGATAGCGTTTATTGTTACTTCGCATTCGCAATCACGTAAATCTTGTTTACCATTTCATGTACAACAGCAATTGTCGAGGCTCATATGTATCGCGATTGACGATAAGCGCAGTAGCAGTGTGAAGTATTTACTTCTTGTTAAATTTGATTTTGCAGATTTTATAGAATAATCGATTATACACGTTGGGTTTCAAATATTTAAATATTTAATTTGTATTCTCATTTATTTATTAAACGCTAACTAGTCCTCATGAATGTGATATGCACTTAGCTCAAGGTCATTGAAGAACAATAAAAAATTCGATTACTTGTGACTATTACATAAAAATCAAATTATAGTAAACCGCGTACGAGATAATTCTTGCTATCCGTCACGTAATCATTTCACAAAGTTTTAAATTTGATATTATAATACGAAAAAGAAAACGTGATTGTTTTCGTGCGTATCCAAAGTTTTTTCAGACAAATTCTAAAATATATAAACTGGAAAATTTGTAAAATTATATATTATTAAACTAATTTCATAACGGAGGGCAAGCATCTTGTGGTTTGATGTAATTTCATTTCTATTATTAGTCCTCATTTCATTTCTACTATCAGACCTCCTCAAGAGGATGTGGTAGCCCCGCCCCCCCCTCCCCCTTTAACTTTCGTGTTCTCAAGATTTGGAAAAAACGAAGAGTGTGATTGGCTTTCGATACGATGATTAAACTAAAGATTAAATTCAAGATTTATTTAAAAAATTATACAAGTAAAGATGAAGAGTATTTATTTAGCTACCACATCATCTTAACAAACATAAGTTAATTTAAGATTAACAATAAATAAACAATATTGAACCGGCAACTGAATAGTGACAAACAAATATCAAATATAATGTTTATGAGTTTTTTTGGAATTTCTAATTTTGCAACGATTGAAACATACATTATTATTTATTATTTCAATCTTCAACGGTAATCACAAATAAATGTTGTTTATTCGTTCTAATTACGAAGCGATATTTTTTCGTCACTGCCGAGACGAAAATCACAGAGTTTCACGTAAAACTGTCGTGATTAGGCCGTTCGATGCGCCAATGCTGACAGACAATAATTTTTTTTCTCTTCGACAACGCAGTAATTGTTAGTTCATTAAAGCGAGGCAGACGAAAAGCTAACGCGTCACACAGTGAAAATTGTCGATTAAAGTATGTCACGCTGTCAGTGTATCAGGCGCCTGCAATTTTTCCGGAGCGCACACCACGAGACTTTTCTCGCAGTGGGGATGCCTGCGGGATGAAAGGAGCCGTGCAGTCACGAGAGCGCGTCCACCCACGCAATCATCGATCGAGGAAGGCCGCGCGCGCGACTGCAATCTCCAGGCCAATGTCAAGGTTCGTTCTACTTGCGACTAATACCAATATAGCGCGAGAGGCCGCGCGCAGTATCTCTCTCTCTCTCTCTCTCTCTCTCCTGCAATAGTTTTATATATATAGCTTTCCGATATGCCTCATTCCATCTCTCTCTCTCTCTCTCTTTCGCTCGCTTCGCTGCCTTCCTTTTCTTTCTCCTCTTCCTCCCGTTTCTTGCTCGACTTCTTCTTTCTCTCTTTCTCTCCCGGCTTACTCAGCTCCGCGCGCATCCTCAGGGGGGGGAAAATTTCTTTTTCGGACGACGACTGTCTCGGGCTGTAACGCCGCGCGTCTATCTGTATAGCCCGCAAGCGGAAGCGTCTGCCATAGAGACGCGCGAAAAATCAATTATACAGCTCACGCACACCTCAAATATCTGACGCGCGGAGGTGAGCACGGGGAAAAAAAGGGGGAGCCTCCGAGGCGTCCGATGTATAAGTTTCTTGCAAGCTTCGCGCGCGTCCGGTATATATATATACGTGTATATATATAACGGCTGTAGCAGCAGCAGCAGTCTGCGGAGGTTATTGGCCCTGAGAGAGCTACGAGAGAGAGAGAGAGAGAGAGAGAACCGAGGCGCGAGAGATATCCTCCTCTAAAGTATCCGACAACACGCAGGGAGTCACGCGATGCAGTAGGGGAACATCATCCCCGACGACAATTATCCTCTGCGGCTTTATCTATCCTCTTCGTCGTGTATAAAGTGTCCTATGCGGGACGACGAGGAGCTGGGCGCGCGCGCAGCGGCGGCGACGGCGGCGGCGCAGCGGGAGATTGACGCGAGCGCGAGCGAGCGAGCGAGCAAAGTGATAATTTTTCCGAGCTGTAATCTTGCAGGACGCGCGCGCACGAGGAGGGCATTGTGCGGCGCCTGCGTTAATCGAATGGAGGCGCGAGATAATAGGGATCACCGAGTCGATCAGGGGCCTAAATAATCATTATCGCAGCGCGCGCAGAGCTCGAGTTCGACCTCTTTTCGAAGCCTGCTATTATTGCCAAGATGCGATTCTATACCTGTGACAAAGTAATGAGAGGGAGAGAGAGAGAGACTCTCCCGACGAGTGGGATGATATGCTGCTTTTGTCCGGGTGTATGTGCGCGCGCGAGGGAGAAAGAGAAATAAACTGTTACAATCGATGCTCTTTTGTATAACTTTGTTTGCTACGGAGAGCGATGCATCTATAGTAATATAAGGTAGTGCATGCTACGCAGGTATACTTAAAGTTGCCGGGCTGATAATAAGTTTGCTCGTGGGCGGTACGTATATAACGCATAGCGAACGCTCGCGCTGCTATTCCGATTCTAAGTAAATTGTTATTCGATTCGGAACGTTAAGTTGTCGCTGTGATAAATCTACCCGTGGGAGGTATATCCCCCCGATATCGGTTTTCCGATTCCGAACATAACTTTCGCGTATATTATATAAACTCATAATGACCGATGACACACGACACGATTGTATATGACGCTATTCATAATCCGCCGGCGATTCGCAGCCGATATGCGGGGCGATATGTATTTTCGTGCAATTTACTTTTTCAACATTTTAATGAATACTGCACGTGCTTACTTATAACGAGGTCTATATAATAGAAATGTTTTTTAAAAGGTGTTTATAAACATAATTTTTTTTAATTACGCACAAAAGTCGAAGAATCGATTTTCAAACGATCCTGTCACGAGCACTACGATATTGCGGTACATCGAGAGTACCGTGTACATTACCAATGCGAGGACAAGAAGAGACGAGCAAAAATAACTACCAAAAATGGAGCAAAAAAGATTGCTATTAATAATAGTATTTTAGTATCAGTGAAGATTTTTAATGATTTACCAACGGAGTTGTAAAGACTTTAATTGGGAGAAGACTATAAGTAGCATGTAATCAAAACTGTGATAATACAGAACGCATAAGTTATCGTGATGCGTACTATTAAGTTTGGAAGTATTGGTATACCACTGAATTTATATTTTTTATAACATATATGTTTGTGTAAACTAATGATTCGTGATTAAAATAGTTTACTTGGCATATGATTCCCCACCTCCCGAATATCGAACAAATCAAATATTTATCTTTCCACTAATATTCAAAGTCACTAATTTTCAAATACTAATTTTCCGACCGCCTGCAACATAATGTAGCCACGATGTTTTTTCCAAACAACAATTTTTACACGT
This sequence comes from Philotrypesis tridentata, assembly GCA_018906965.1. NCBI lineage: Eukaryota > Metazoa > Arthropoda > Insecta > Hymenoptera > Pteromalidae > Philotrypesis > Philotrypesis tridentata. Next base: position 1,600,332 of record JACCIB010000036.1, read on the forward strand.
CACACTGCAGTTTGGCATAATACGCGATTCTCAATCCTTTCAACTATGAGCGCGAAAACGTTAATCTCATCCACAATAAAAAGCGCGAAGAAGATAAAAAAGGAAACTCGTTAGCAAGTGTTTATGCCAAAGCATGAAACCCCGGCATATAACAACACATATATATACGCATACACGCACGCACCGTCTTGACGAGGAGAGGAACAAAGCCGCAATTACATTTCTCGCGGCAAAAAAATCTCGCTATTATTGCAGTGACTCGCGTGCATAGACCACATTGTAGCAGAGCACGAGAGAGAGAGAGAGAGAGAGAGAGAGAGAGCTAATCCTCGTACATGTCCCTAATATAACAAAGCTTTCCGGCAACAACCCCAGAGCCACACAGCCAACTCCAGCTCTCTTTCTCTACTCCAGTGCATACCGCAGGAATTTAATGCCCGCGCTTTATTTCGCTTTATATGTACATTCCCCGAGTCGGTTCTCGCCCGTCTTATTAATTTGAGGCAGCTTGCTGGCTACGGTAATGTCGCTCTACGTACACCAGTTACACACGCGGTTAGAGAAGCACCGGGTATATCATCTGCTCGCTCATGCAAATAAAAACTATACTTGCGCGCGCTCGCGTGGACAAGTTAAACCGGACACGAGCGTGTATGCACTGTGCCCGTGTATGTGTACAATATATATACAACAATGGAAGCGCACGTGCCTGGCTAGCATTGTTTACGGGTCGTGCGTATTATTACACATCTCTCGGGATCTAAGATTCAATCTCCCCCCCCCCCTCCCATCCCCGTCTCTATCTCTCTTCTCTCTTGAAGAGAGATGCTAATGATCGCGGCGGGACGTGTATACGCGCGTGTAATGATTGAAGGGATCATCGCTGTAAGGTCACGTTTACGTGCTGTGTAGGAATTATTAGGATGTATTAGAGCGTAATGCGAGCACGACTGCAGTGGAATGTGATTGAAAAGCGGATTGTTAAGCTCGAGATCTCATTATTGTGGGTGGAAAAAGTTTTGAAGCTTGTGTACAGCTTTGCGAACGTGAACTCGAGACTGAAGGGGCCGCTGTGTGTGCCAACGCGTGCAAAAAATTTTTATGTATGGTTTTACGTACTCCTGACTGGTGGACAGAGTACACTTCTATTTCAACCTTAATGATCGTACCTTGGAATGAGAACAATAATTTAGGTTATACAGGTATCTGCAAATTTGTAGATACCTGCAACTGTAGTAGGGTTCTGATGTTTAAAAATTAATTTAATCAAGTAAATTGAGGATAATTATGAGAAAAGAATAAATTTAAGAAATCTGATCTCCAATTAATTTAAATGAAAAGTAAACGTTTGACCTCGCGTTTCACACTATTCCGTTTAAACATGAGAAGTCCATGATTTTAGTAGGAAAAAAATAATGTCGAATTTTTTCTTTCGGTTAAATGCAAACATTAAGAAAGTATATAACATTAAGAAAGTTCTTCGCTGACAATGACTAATTTTTCAACGCGACTCTACATCCAATGCGCGTCGTAAAAAAAAGCGATCGCCCCAACGCGGAATCGCCCATGTGTAAGCAAAGTAGGAAGGAGATCGCGCGCAGGTGTATATAGTGCATAGCTCTTGCCGCGCGGGCGCGCGCGCGCGTGACACGGGTTCAGAAGCGTGCAATTCGATCGTGAGAGGTATTCCGCGGCTTGGCAAAAAGTCAAAACGGTGAAAGAGCGACTTTTTCCCTCGCGGGGACAGGGGGAGAAGCGCAATAAATTTTACCTCGCGCGCCGGCGAGAGAGAGAGAGAGAGAGAGGGACTCTTTCCTCGGGAGCGCGAACTCTCTGACCCCCGCGAATTGTAATTTCGCGCGTCGATGCTAATTTTTCGCGAGAGCCGATATTGATTTATGGGACGATCGTGTACGGGGATAATCGCGTCATTAGCTAATGATCGGGAGGCGCGATATAATCTCCGGCGAAGAGTGCGGATTTCAATTTCGTTGGCTTAAAAATCTTTCCCTATATACACATATATACATATCCGTGCGCGTGTGTGGAGATGAGGACCGATGAATCATCGGGGGAATCGATGCGGATCTTTCTCTGTCTCTCTCGCGCGCGCGGCGTGAAGATCATTTCCAGAGATAAAGAGAAAGACTAGAGAGAGAGAGAGAGAGAGAGAGAGAGAGAGAGAGAGTGGGATGGGGAAAAAATATGGGAAAAGCTGGAGCACCCAGATAAGGATTCTATGTGTATATCTTGATGCTACTGTGCAGCACGCGCGCGAGACACGTTATATAGGAGCGTCAATTAATGTAGCTTTTCGAAAAATCGATGCTTGTATGCGATAGCCTATCTTCGATATCTCTCGATCTCTTACGGCTACTCTCGAGTATATATGGATACACATACACACACCCACACACACACACACACACACACACACACACACATACAAGAGTCTCATTGTGGAAATATAGCCGGAGCTTATACAGCAGCCGATGGGGCATTTAATAACGATTTCACGCAAACGTTCGGTATAATCGCCTCTAATATCCTCGCGGTAGACAATGAGTTAATTTTGATTAACCTCGCGATCGAGAGCGAGATCGAGAGAGAGAGAGAGAGAGAGATACTTTCGCGTATGCGATATGCACACACACACACATTCGCATACGTATATATATGTATCTCCTCGGGTAATCAGCTCATTGTCGGGGGGTCTCGGTCGTTAAAGCGGCTTAAAATCAATAGAAAGTCACGTTTTGATTCATTAGAAAGCCTCGATGCGCACCGCGCGCGCGGCGGCACAATGAGCCGAGAAAAAATGACGATCGTTAGAAGAAAAATCGGGAAAAGGACGGGAGAGAAAAAATTATCCCACAGGCGATTAATCCCGCGCGCTTAATACATATAGCCGCGCAGATAATTATAGTCGGCGGAAGTATTATACGTTTGTATACACGTACACCACAAACATATGTATATATATATATATATATATATATATATATATATATATAGAATACACGTTCACAAAGTGAGAGAAACTGCGCGCGCCTTTTCTTTCATCTTTGAAGCTCGAAGGGGGGAGAGAAAAAAATGGGATCCCGCCTTATCAGCAGCTGATGCGCCGACGTATCCATGTCAAGTGCATGATTTGAGATTCGTTAAACGTCGCGCCTAGTTGCGCGAACAGCGCCAGCTGTCTCTCGATGCTCACGCATCGGAGAGGCGCGCAACCCGACGGTAGAAAGTTTCGCGTGCATGTACACGTACACGAGTAATTCCACGGGATACCGGAAACTTCTGGGGGGCTGGAAGTCGGAAGAATTTTCGCGAGGACACACTTACCAGACCTATTTTTTCTGCTGTCTCTGGGACCCCTCTGAATAAGAAACCGTGCGAGTTACTTGATTATCTGGGACTTGACGCTATACCTGTTATATATAGAAAAAAAGTGCAGCTCAAGAGCTTTAAATTGAGCCTAAAATTGATGATGATTAAAGATGACAATTTGAAAAAAGCGGTTTGGTTTGACTTAGACGAAATAGCTCGATTTTTCCAAAAAACCAGACATTTTTTCCTTGCTTCGATTTTAACATTTAATAGCTCAAATTAAAGCTCTTTTCCTCTACTTTATGATTTTTAAATCTAAATTTAAATTTTTCTATCCATCGACCTATTTATGTGCTTGAAAGCCGATCGGTTTTTTGAAAATATATACATAGCTCACTTCAATAATTTAGACTTGTCAGTAAACAAGTAGAGGAAAAGAGCTTTAGTTTAAGCTATTAAACTTTAAAATCCAGTGACTGGATCAAAAGTAACGAGAATTTGAAAAAAAGTGAAAATCTCGCGAGCCCTGTAAGTATAAATTAGCTGTTGTCAAACGTGCGTAGCTCGTGATCAGTGTATCCGATTTCAACTATTTTAGCTGGCTCAATTGAAAGCTCTTGCGCTGCACTTTCTTTCTATGTATAACAAGTATAGCGCAAAGTCTCATAGGATTAACAGTACACAAATAATAAACGCTCGACAGTAAAAATGCAAAAGAAAATGCATCAACATTTTTGGATTTTTTCGATCGGAACGCCGGGTGACAACCGATAATCAAATAACTCGCACGGTTTCTTATTCAGGGGGGGGGGGGGGTCCCCGAAAGCAGAAAAAATAGGTCTGGTATAAGTGTGCCCTCGCGAAAATTCTTCCGACTTCCAGTCCCCCAGAAGTTTCCGGCATCCCGTGGAATTACTCACATATACGTGTAATATTTACTCACAAATAACGCGCACACGTCGCGAGGATGAGCTTCTGAGAGATAAGAATCGCTCGTAACAGCGCTCCTCCGTTTCTTTATTTCCAAAGCGCGTTATATCCTCTGCGCTCTCGCGCGGCTCGTCTCGTGGAAAATAGATATTAAGGCCACACAAACGTACACACGTGCGTTTACGCGTGCGCGTGTGTATATATAGGTGTATAGAATGATTATTCGCGCACTGAGCGCGGAGAAAGTCAATTGTAGAGGCTGTAGTGTGTCAAGTGCAGCGGCAGCCGGCTTATGCCACTTTTTCAACGAGTGTGGTATATGTGTATAGGGGGATAATACACGTGCACACGTCGCGCGCTCGCGCTCGCGCTTTTTCGCTCCTAAGAGCCGGAAAGTAAGAGGCGTAGACGTGTGTGGTATATCCGGCGCTAACGCCGCATATGAGCTCAGAGCTCCGATGCAGGACGTATTTGGCGGAAGGATGAGAGAGAGAGAGCGAGGACTAAGGAGCTACTTAGATGGCTGCTTTTGTGTGCGTGTGTGTGATTGGGTGGGTGGCAAAGAGGAAGGGGGATGAGGACGGCTTTTTCGCGATCGGGATTTGTCGAAGTGGCTGCTGCTGGGGCATTGGATTTTCTTGGGAGAATTCGGTGTTGTGAGAAGAGGATTTGAGGGTTTTTTTTTTTTTTTTGAGAAACTTTGTTGGGAAGTGAGAGAGACGCTAGTAAGCCGAGCTTTCGAGTTTCGAAGAGTTGCGCGCACGCATGCAATTAGGAGCGAAGTTTGCTTGTCGAGAGGAAAGACGTATTATAGCTTGGTGTACATGCGAAAAGTGTTTTATTGAAGAGGAAACTTTGTGGTAATCGAATTTCAAGTTTTGTCAGGTATTAAATTACGGAAACAAATGTTATGGATGCATGTGTGTTCTATTTTTCTGAGTTTTTTTTATTTTGTATAAACTTAACTGCGCTGTTTCAATGGTGTGTCAAAGAGAAAACATTTTTTTTAGATGAAACTTTGTTTTTAATTTTTCGAAGCTTACATTTAAGTAAGTAATCTTTTAATTTATAATTATATTATACATTTTTTTATTGTATATTTATAAGTATATCATTTATAATTATATATTTATAATTATATTTTAATAATCTATTATTTTAAGTAAATAATTAATTTTAGTAAAGTAAATTACTGTAAAATAAATTTTAACTCGAGCTGAACGACGAAGTCATTATTATTATATTAAATTATAATTTCGTGTGTCAGTCTTTTTCGATCATTAATAATTCATTTTTGAATGATTAACGATCGAAAGCTTATATATTTTTACTATTTTTTCAAAGTTTTGAAATTGCAAAACGCGCGTATAGTGAAATTATTAGTTTGCGTTTTATAAATTCGTTTTCAAGCTAATTCACACGCTGCGCATTACGGAACAATTATATATGCATGAGGATAAACCGAGCTTTCATTTGAAATAAAATATCTTTTACAATCGCGAGGCGGGGATTATCAGTGACAATTGAAAATTCCGATTTCGCCGCAATTTCACAGAAGAAAGGGTCGAATAACGCGATTTTATTCATGCAGAGAACTTTCCTCATCCACGTATAAAACAAAAGATAATTGCATAACGGGGGAGCAATTACGCTCTGATTTACTGTTCAATTTCATCATTTATATATACTTTAAAATTTGAATTTTTAATTAAATCGCTCTCGACAGCGCAATAGAGATAGCATCTACACGTCAATACATAATTACAGAAAGTTACGCGCGAGAGAGGGATGGAGAATTTCTAAGAGCTTGGAGAGAGAGAGAGAGAGAGAGAGAGAGAGAGAGAGAGAGAAGAGTACACAGGCACATTGAAAAAAGTCAGTTAACGCACCAAGCTTTTCGACTTTCCGCGCGCAGCTATAATACAAAGCGCTTCCTCTCTCTCTCTCGCGCCGACTTTTCCCAGAAGTATTTATGCATTTAAAAATGCACAAACGGATGCTAAACTTACAAACCACCTACGCCATTTTCCTCTCTCTCACTCTCCGGGTAAACAGACTCGAAACTCGTTTCCAAGATAAACAGACGCGGGGACGCGCGCGCGCTCTTTTAAAGCGTAGTTTCGAACCCCATAAGAAAGTTTTACAATCAAACGCCAATTACAATTCATAAATCATCCCGCAAGTGTTAATTAATCCTAACTATATCGCGATATGGTAAAAGAGCGGCTCTCTCTCTCTCGCGCGCGGAACTCGCGGCTGCATCAACGGCGCAAAATTAACTCTCTCCCGCGCTCGCGAGAGAGAGAGAGAGAGAGAGAGAGAGAGAGTCATCGTCGGCGGCGGCGATCGAGAGTCTGCGATAAAAGTGAGTTTCTCTCAAAAACAAACAAATTTGCGACTCTTATCGCGTTTCCTTCCTGCCCGCAGTGCCGCGCGCAGTCTCTGCGCGCGATACGCATCCGCACATGAGGCGTATAGGCGCGAGAGAAAGAGAGAGGGAAAGAGAAAAGAAGCGCAAAAATATATCGATTGCAGTGCGCGAGCGCGCGCGCAAACGCGCTATCCATCATCTCTAATAACTGCGGCAGCCTCGATTCGGTTATTCGGAATTTATGCTCCGCCGAGTTCACTATTTCATCCCGCGCGTGTGTCTGCAGCTTGCGTGGCTTTTCGAAAACGAGTTTGCTCCCCCCCCCCCTCTCTCTCTCTCTCGAAAAGGACGAGCAAGAGCGAGATGAGACGATGGCTTATCTCTAACGCCGCTATACATACATATATATATATGTATATATATATAGAGAGAGAGAAACGCTTTCATCGCTGCCAATATTTTTTCCCAGCAGTACACATTTCAATATTCATCATAACCTCGATGTACACTTTCCCGTAACCATTAGATTACACAGAGAGATCGAACGCGCTCTCTCGCGTGTACGTGTTGTAAGCGTTCGTTTAAAACACCTTATTTGCAGTTGACGTGTGCGCATTGTCATTGCGAATGGAAGGCACGAGGAAGGAAAGACAGGAGTGGATTGATGTTTCGTTTAAGAGAAGCTTAGTGAAGTGTGTGCTGCCCTGATTTGTAGAAATGTTGGAAAAATATGCGCACTGGAAGTACTAGAATAACAAATGGTGCTTTTTGAAGCAAAAGGTATTCCGAAAGGATATTTCTTTTCATGCTACATGTGATATAATGTTGGATGAAAACTTTTGGTGGAATATGTTTACCACAGTGACAGATGTCGGGTATAGAGGTATTACTCGCATATATTTGAAAATAATATTCCAAAAGGAATTGCTTTTGATAGTACATACACATGTGCGTCACATGGAAAGCTTGATGGAACAGATTTTCCACAACAACGGATGTCTTCATCAGGTATATTATTACACGGGGGTATAAAAGCTATTATTTTTTTTTTCTAATCAAGTATCTTTATGCAATCGAAGGCCTTAATAAATAAAAATATAAATAGGATCGAGTGTTGTTATTTCAAAACAATTTTTCTCCTCTTAAAAAGCTTTTCAAGATTACTTCCTCTTGCTTCAGAACGTAATTCCTTTCAGTGTAAAAGGCCGTTGGACTTTTAATACAGCTTCTAATGAGTATAAAATCATCAACTGGATACAGAAAATGCAAATTACGTTAGGTGAACGTTAAAGAGATCTTTTGCACTATAAGAAATGTTGTTCCACTTCAAAATAATTTTCTCTTTTGACAAGCTTCATAAGATTACTTTCTTTGACTTCAGAAGAGCATATTTCTCTCAATATCTAAAATATTTTTATCACATTCCCTTAATGTAATAAGTAAATTTTTCGAATGCAATCGATAACCTTTATATTAATAACAGAATCGTAAATACGTATCGATCGAATGATAGCCAAATATGAGCATTTATTCCTCCAGTATTGCCTTGAGAGAATTTCTCTACCTGTCTCTTGAAATCCGAGACAAAACGAGACAATAGCAAGGTTACTCTAGGTAACCACTGAAAGCTCTTCAGCTCGTTCGTCGCGATTATACGCGTGTGCCGATTCGAGTCCAGTGTTCTCGCCTCTCTCTCTCTCTCCGTCTCTCTTCTGTCTCTCTCGAGAAGAGGCTATCAATCAGTCGAGACACGTTTCTTCGCGCGCGACACGGCGCCTATGCAGGTGTATATATAGGCACACATCAGAGGCGCGAGAAAAGACTTGAAAAATCTCGGGCAAAAAGTCGTGGCGCAGCAGTTTCTTCTTTACGCCGAGAGAGAAAGAGCGAGAGAGAAGCCAGCCGTAATGCGAGTGTTACACTGCAAAAGTGAATATAACGCGAGATGTATCGCGGGGAGACGAGAAGAGGAAGCTTAATGCGAGTGACTGATGGATGTAATGCACGCTTCGAGCCGTTTGGATTTGGAGAATCATCATGGCTAGTGCTGCGCTCGCGCGCGGGGTTTCCGAGGATCATTTTTTTCCCCCGAGGGGAGAGAGATGTGAGTTTTGCCGCAGACGTAACGGATAAACAAAGAGGATGACGCGGAGCTTCTTCGGCGCGCCGACGAGGTTTTGCAAAGTTTTGCGAAACGAGTGAGGCGCGGGGAATAAAAGTTTGGCGCATTTTTTAATTGATTTTCAGCGAGTTCAGCGACTTGGAATGATGGCACTTTAAAAACTTGGCGCGCTTGTATATATAGAACGGATAAAAATTGTTCGATTAATATCCGGATGAAACGATTTTTGAAGGAGCGAAATAACTTTTACGGTGGCAGAATTAGTTTAGATTTAGTCGAAGACCGTATTTTCAATATACGTGGGTATATATAAGTGGGTACTCATAAGGAAGTTGCGGGCGCTTTAACCGACGAGTCCACTCCGGTATAGTCCAACGAAATTCCTGCGTATGTTTTGGTTTTTTTTTCAAAGGCAAGCCTGCTCTTAAGACTTCGAACTTAAAAACAAACAGTGCATCAGCCTAGAATTTAAAATCAATTTGCATAAATTCACTTCTCATATCATCATTCAATTAACTTTTGATACAACATCAACGAAACATTTATTAGAAACTAGTTTTCTGAAAGTAAAAGCACATCAATATAAACAACACTGAGAACATATTTGAACTAGCTATAGATGCATTATAAATATGCTAAAAAAGACTCGAATACTTTATTAGTAATTTTTACAGCAATTATATATTTATAATCTCCGCGCATGCGAGTTTTAATAATTTTTGTCACAATATAGTATGATTATTATTGTCATTAGCAATTTTAATCATTTTTGAACAAATTTTTTATAGGAAAAATGGTTCGCACATTCGAATGCATCATAAACCAAATGTAATTTAAAAGAAATTGTACTGCAGCGCATTCAAAAGTAGCGAGAAACATGGACAGCATCTCTCCAAACCAATACCCGCAACGAATCCAGTTACGTAACTCTTCCCACACTTAAAAAAAATACTTCCCCTAATCGCCGCTCTCTCTCTCTCTCTCTCTCTCTCTCTCTTCTACAATGTAATTTCGATTCCCGCACTTTCCGCGAAGAAACCCATCTCTACCAACCGGCTCGCGCGCGCAGCCTCTATCGAAAAGGCAAGCGCGCGTATGTATATATATATATATATAACGTCACGTCCGCGCGTCTAACCGAGAAAAACGCTTCGCGATAAACTTTCGCCCCCGAACAGACGCATTGAAATAAAAAGTCTCGCACAGCATCACATCAGAGCGAGAGAGAGAGAGAGAGAGAGAGAGAGAGAGAGAGAGAGAGAGAGAGAGAGAAGAGCGAGCGAGAAGAGGCACAGTATGAGAGAGGGAGTCGAGGAGGAGAGAAAGAGGAATTACAAGAAAACCCGGCGCGAGCCCGTGAGCGGGAAGGTCGTGCGCCTGTGTATAGCCGAGAGTCGTCGCGCTCGGCTACATAACGGTACCGGCGTCTTTGAACTTGTTAACCACCAAAGTGCCCGAGCGCATTTTCAAGGCGAGACCAAAGAAATGCTACTCTCGTCCGCTCTCGATGAGCCTGCACATTTGCCTTGAAAACTGGAATGTCGAGTAGCGCTGCTCCGCGCCGACGAGAGAATCTTCTCTCTCTCTCTCTGTCTCCCCCTCCCTCTGCCTATCTCTCTCGCTCTTTCTCTCTCGCATATAATAGAGCGTAGTTCCTCGTATACACGAGAATAAAAAAGCGCGAGATACTTTGACGTATATTGTCCGCAAGAAGTGTATAAAGCAACAAGAAAAATCGAGAATGAGAGAAAGAGACCGAATGAATCGCGAAAGTGTTCTCGCTCTAGCTGTACTATATATACCTATAAGCTTCGGGGGTACGATACGCGCATACGAATCTCTATGTGCATAACGTTACGCGAAAATATCCGCTCGCCGTATCGTACACCTAATCTTCGGGAGTATAATACAGGGACGTAAACTACCCGAGCATGTACGTGTATATTACTCGAGGGCCGTATGCTCTCGATATAATTACTGTTATATGCGCGCGCTTGGCGCACGCCGAGATATGCTCGTTAGGAGTCGAGAGCTTTACGAGCGGATCGTCGCGAATGCTTGTGCCGACGTGCGGCCGAATTCAAAAAACCCGCGCTAGCACGACTCACGCATACGTGTGTGCAGTATACGTGTATGTGTGCTTGTATGTGTGTATACTGTATACGCATACATATAGACGCGAGGAAAGCGAGCGTATGCTTCGGAAAATTTGCCGGCGGCTAGTCGTTTTTAATTGCGCGAGTGAGGATTATTTTGTTACGCGCAAAACCCCCCAAAGCGATATTGCCAAGGGAAATGATTCCGACTCATCGTAAGAACGACAGGAATTACATATAATAAGCTGTCGGCAGCTTGCACTAAACATTCAGGTTTTTTTTACTGGGGAGCTAAAAGCTAATCGTACATTATGATGCAGATAGATCTGACTGCAACTTATTGGATAAACAATTTTTGATCTTTTCGAATTAATTAATTACTCGTGCGGATCTGCACATTCTTTTGTGCATTCTTAAATTATCCGACATTGTCGAGATTGACTCGTATCGAACAGCTTTATCATTTAATTTTTTTTTCTTTCATATTCGCATATTCACATGTACAAAATAAATAAATTTATGAATTAATAATAACTGGAAAATCCGCGAAAATTTATATTTATGTTGGCATACAACGATTCATAAAAATGTAAGTGCCTTTATACAAATGAAAACAGAGCCGAGAGGCTTTTATTCAATAAAAGTCTGTGCTTAAGCACTAAAAAAGGTTGAGATGATAAAAAGGACTTTCTTTATTCATACATACTCAGACCAGCATTATTTTCCCCGAATCATTTCCATAGGAATAATTAAAATACAATAGGTTCGAACGGGAACAACTTATGAATTTAAATCTGCCTCGATAAATCTTTATTTATGTGTCTACTAATTGTTCTACTCAATTAAGTCATTGAATACCTTCTAGGTTAGAGAATCCGTAACTGGTTCAAAGATTTATGCAAAAAACTGTGATCCACAAAGAACAAAAAAATCTTTCAACGTCGCGAACTGTTCTCCTTGGGTTGTTGTCTTAATTAGCTCGTGAACAAGAAATGTAACATTCAGGGACCGATCGTTCCAGTTTTAGGATAATTACAAAAAAATGCATTTCAAACGCTTAATACCTTTTTTTGTGTAGGATTGAAACGACGCGTAAAAAACTGAAATTGAAATGCAACAGGTATTTCAAAAAATATTTCAGTTTCTAAGGTGTAAAGAGGACTCGACTACGTAAATTGTAAAAAAAGTCTTCAGAATTCACTAACATTTCCGTACTGTTATGCTACATTTGCGCTAATAAATTATTAAATTGGTAACTCAGGTTCTTACATGCTCTCTAGTGGTAGAAAATCAATACTAAACTGGAATATTGATGTGCGATGCGGATACTATTAATTCAAACCCAATGAAAAATTAATGCCAACAGACACCGCGCAGTGTATACAATACGCTCATATCCAATTACAGGGTTTCATTTTTCCAGATCCCCATCTATAATATATAATAGATGGATATTTTACTTTGCGAAAGATATAGAGGCGTGCAAGGCACCTCCGAGTGTAAAATAAAAAAAATCCTCGATACACGCAGAGAGGATACACGTTACGCGGGCAAAGGACGTAATGTGTATCATGCCTCGTTGCGATTAGACAGCAGCCTCGGCTCGTTGGCGTTTTCGATCTATTAAGCCCAGCGCGCAATATCTGCCAGCCGCATCTGCATATATATAGTAAATATACATATACGCGTATTGTGTGTGTACATTACACTCCAACTCTTCTCTCTCTCTCTCTCTCTCTCTCCTCGTAATTGAATGCAAAAGTCGCGGCTCGTTTTATCTATATTAAAATCTAGATTCACCCTGTGTGCTTCCTGCGGGCGCGCGCGCGTTTGTTTATTGTGCAATCGCTCTTTTTCGCGCTGAGTATAGAAGAGGGAAGTCGTGTCTTGTAAATGCGGGGCTTTAGCGGATGTTTAGGGGCCTCGTGGGCTGGGCAGGAAGAGACGTTTTGCTCGAGTCGTTAATCAGTCGCGATTCTCTCTCTCTCTTCTCTGCAAGATCTAATCCGAGGTAATGAATATCGACTAATCAATGCGCCGATAGCCATCGACTCTTAAATCAAACAAACTTGAAACTCTCTCTTGCGGCGGAGTGCACGTCTTCTTCTTCTTCGAAACTGTGCGCGAGAGCAGCGGGCAAGAAGTCGAGGAGAATAAAGAGATATCCCGCGTCTGTATAACAGTGAAGAGCTAAACCGCAAGAGCTGCCGATGTGTGTATATAGATATACACGTGTGTGTGTGTGTGTGTGTGTGTGTGTGTGTGTATTGAAGAGGGGAAAAAAAGGAGAACTATGCGGTGGAGACTGTACACTTACACATCTATATATGTGTGTATGTACATACGTTATATGGACAAGGATTCTCGAGATGCGCTTCACTCTGTGAGAAAACGGCGAGCGACGAGACCTCTCTGCTCTTAATTAACACCGGGGGAGAGGATTGAAAGCTCGGAATCGACTTTATCTATACGAGATCGCGATACGCGATTGTAGCCTTGGGCGCGCGCTTTTTGCGCTGCAAATTGTTATATACTCTCCGGGTGGTTGGTTACGTGCAGCGCGTAAGGTTATACGCGTTGCTCAGCGCCGACACGTGCTTGATTTTCAATTTTTCGTGTAAACATTCGCGTTGATTTTGCCCAACGTGCTTTTCGTCGCACGATATTTTACGCTTCGGGAGTAAACTATATATGTGGAAATCCACCAGAAAGTGGCACACAACTCGGTCCAAAAGTTGCACTTTTTTTATTTTTCAGGGCACACCTATCGGACCATGCTAGTTTTGTTTGGTAGCTCATTTCAAGCAATAAACCGGTATGTGCCTAGTCAAAACCCCATGCCAACAAAGAGCTACAGGCAAAAAATCGAAAAAAATTACCAAAATTTTTGCTCTAAAAATTAAAAAAAGGGCATTATCTGCAGTATTTTAATTTTTTTATTTTTTTTTTATATACACAAACTTAAAGTACACTAAAGGACCTTTAATTTGCATATTTGTTTGTCTGGATCGCATGCACTGGTCAAAAGATACACACATTTGGAGACAACGAACTCTGTTTCAGGCGCTTCAGAAAATAGCTATAATTTTACGCTTTTTCTTTAAATCCTCTTTTGATCCAGGCATTCGTTTTTGACGGTTAATAGCTTAAATTAAAGTTCTTTTCTGCCAACAAGTCTGAATTGAAATTTTTTAATGTAGCTAGCTAAATATATGCTTCTCAAGTAGATCATTTTTTGAAAGCATATATGTAGAATATTGTATATTATAAAAAAATTTGGACTAACTAAAAGAAGTAGAAAAAAAGAGCTTTAATTTGAGCTACCAAACATGGAAAACGCACTACTGGATCAAAAGTTTCAAGCATTTGAAAAAAGGGAAAAACCTCATGATTTGCGATTCAATCAATCGTTTTTAACGCTTAATACTGCGCAAACTAAAGCTGTTTTCTTCAACTTTAATTCTAGTTGATCAGAATCAAAAATTTCCTTATGTTATGAGCTATATATATATATATATATGCTTCTCAAGTTGCTCGTTTTTTTTACTGAAATTTCGGTTATTTCATCACTCGATTTTGGCAAACACAGTGATTTTTCCCTTTTTTCAAATGCCTGAAATTTTTGATCCAGTTGTCCGTTTTCAATGTTTAATAGTTCAAATAATGCGCTTTTTTTTAATTTTTAGACCAAAAATAGCGTTAATTTTTTTCGGTTTTTCGCCTGTAGCTCTTTGTTGGCATAGGGTTTTGACTAGGCACATACCGGTTTAATGTTAGGAATTAGCTACCAAACAAAACTAACATGGTCCGATAAGTGTGCCTTCAAAAATAAAAAAGTGCAACTTTTGGACCGAGTTGTGTGCCACTTTCTGGTGGATTTCCGCATATACGGGTATCCGCGCGGCACCGAGAGGAAGTGTCGAGGTAAAAATTTGCACGTGCAGTTGTAACGTAGTAAAGTTTGTAAATAAATCTCCGTAACGAAAAATTGGGGATGGTTGACGTTTTGAGACTGGAAGGTTTTTGTAACTTTGTTTAATCGAATTTTTTTTTTAATTTTTATGTTTGAAGGATACCACGCTGTATAGTTTTCTGAATATAATGAATCGTGTTCAATCTGAATTTAATGATCCTAACCACATTAACCTTGCGGTATTGTAATAAAAAATGTAAATGTCTGTATTGTACGATCTTGTAATGAGTAATTAACTTTTGGTCATGTAAAAATGTTGTTAAAGTGTGTATTTTACAAATCTAAAATATTTCATGTAAGTATCGAATGCAGAAAAAATAACGATTCTAACTATTGAATCACTAGTCGTTTCTAATTTAAAGATTTATATACATCTTCTTAAACAATAATATTAAACAATTTTTTTATATGAATCAAACTTGGAATTGGATGGCTGCAACAGCGTAATCATTTCACTTATCACCACATTTACTCATCGAATACTTGAGTTAAACTTTATTGATGACTCGAAATTAATAATAAATACGCGTGTGTACATAATGATTGGAAAGTAAAATCGTCGATAAGTGTGCAGTAACTCAATAGTACCAAATATAAATACGTTAAATAAAACCCATACATTAATCGCAATATTCCTCATAACCTCAAATTCAAAATTCCAAATGAAACCGATCTTCCCCCCTTCCCCCGCCAATGTATGATGTGTATCGCCGTAATTTTTAGTACTCATTTCGTTTTTGAATAAACGAATACACACACATACACACATTATGAATGAAAATGAATACATTACATAGTAGAAAATGCAATTTAGCAAGTGTGTCAGCCTCTTACTGTGTATCATCTTATCAAATGTGGCAATCTCCGCTCTGTGTGTATAAATAGTGCTTTTAACTGCGCGGCGCTTTTCTCAGCCGTGAATGTAATGTTTTTTCGCTCTCTCTCTCTCTCTCTCTCTCTCTCTCTCTCCTCCTGTACGGCCTCGAGGCATCTCGTTCAGTATATCGGGCGAGTTTCAATCGAACACCCCAATTAACGGAATATATACGAGGCGTCGGTAGCTCCCAAAAACAAACAGCTGGAGAAATGGGTAGCCGCGAGAGCGGTGTCTTTCTTTCTCCCGCGATTCCGCAAATTACATAACGCGATTCCGAGGACATGTTTTTCTCTCTCTTGCACTCTCTCCCTCAATGACGCCTTTGATAATTGCCGGGTGAATTAGTGACCCATAAACATGCCAGTCCTAACCCACATCGCGGTGAGATCGGTAAATCGTCGCGTGCATAATCATAAATACCGCGCACTCGTAGTTTTTGAGCGGGAGAGGAGAGAAATTATGATTTTATAGGACACAGACGCGCGGTGTCTCCGTCTATTTAGATTCGATGCCAGAGATTAGCATAGAGTTTATACGGCCGGTAATACGTACTTAACGAGCCGACGTATTTCAAACTTGCTCACGAACTCTTCGATTAACTCTCTCGTGTTTATCGGCGGAAAAATAAAGGACGAGCGTTATACCGATCCTCCTTAATGACGTCGTATATACGGAGGGGGAGAGAGAGGAAGACGGGTAGGGGAGGGGGGGGGGCAGGAGAGGCAACGAGATAGACATCCTTTATTTTATCAAAATTACGTAGTATGAAAATGTAAAATTTATAATTGCGCGGCTGATGTGTAAAACGATATCGGAGGAGTCGGTGTACGTATATACAGTGACGTACGAGTCGGATAATGCACCTGAATGTACAGCATTGCAGGTACACGATTACCCGCCAGAACAAAGATAAGTGTGCGGAGTAAATCGGGACGCATGTAAGTACATATTACGCACAATGACAAAAGAGGAAGAAAGAGCGAGAGAGCGCAGCTAGAGCGGATTTTTCGGGCAGTATACGCGCTCGCCGCTGCATATATACACAGAGTTGACTTTCTATTATCTTAATGAGAACGAACGTAATTTCGTACGGAGGAAAGGTGGAGGAGAAAAACGCTTTATATCGAAGCGATATTTCAGTGGAGCGTTTAAACTTTTTGCCTTGTATTACAGACACACGTACACACGTGTACATACATTATATACATACGTATACACATATCTATGTTATGTATACGTATATACTCAGACACACGCCTCGACAAAGGAACTGCTTCATTACACGCTTTTTCTCAGGCCGCGCGAGGGCCTCTTATAGAATTGAAAATTAACACCGCGCCGCGGCGAGGTTATAATTTTTTTCTCTCCTCTAGCTGGATCAGCAGCCTCCTCCTGCTGCCGCTGCTGCTCCGTCTTCTTACGAATCCCTGAGAAAAAAATGTAGTCCGCAGCGGAGGCTGTGCGCAACAAGAGGGGCCCGGCCGCGCGAGCGCGCGTGTCTATACGACTTTCATAAAGCGGCGCGGCGCGTTCTTTTCGGTTCATAAGTCACGGAAAACCTTTAAAGCCGTCTCGCTCTCTTAAAGACAGTTTATCCCGCTCTTCGCAGAGCCAGGCGCTTCGCAGCCGCTCGGAATTACCATAAACGAGCGTATACAGGTAGCCCCCAGAGATACTCCGTGTGCAGTACACTTGCGCAGTGTGTCTTGAGCTTGAGAGAAAGAGAGAGAAAGAGAGAAGATGTCTTGGACCACCTAATTGTTAATCAAAGGGAGGCTGTAATTAGCGGCGACGGCATTAACAGTTATAGGAGGTATACTCGACGACGAGTAAATATAGCGCGCGCGCAAGTGCTTTGAGCTTGTGGGTCGCGAGATAGCTGAGGAGGTGAAGCGATCGACGCGCGTGGGAGTGACGAGAGAATTCACAGTCTGCGTGTGCGCGCGGTGTGTGCGAGGAGGAAAGGAGAAGAAACTGATTGCGACTTTTTTTCTTTCACTTCGGGAAAAAGGGGGAGGGGGGGGGGGAGCAGAGAAGGTGAGATTTATTGGGTGTAGATTAACGCGGCTTCTAAGTCCTATGGGAAGTCCCGGTAATGTGGGAGGATTTTAAGCTCTCGCGCGCTAAGAGCTCCAGATGCATCCGTCGAGCCGTGCTGGAAGTCTGAATCACGCGATTTTAGATAATTTCCGTACGGCTGTATCTGTGAAGTACGCGCGCGTCTGTGTACCGTAATATCGGTGGAAAGCACTACTCGATGTGTATCCATAAAGCTTGACCCGAATTCGCTGGCTTTTAGCGGGAATTTGAGAACGGGATGCATTTATCGATTGATCGATCTGTTTATTGATTGATAATTATTTATTTATCGAAACTAGATTAATCGTGGTGCACAGGCTATGGATTTGGAATTGATATTGATGATGGGGAGCATTGAAAATTGGAACATTGCGCGCCGCGCGCGTATCGAGAAAAACGAAATATCCTGTTCGTGGATTTTCTTTCGTATAGTTTCGTAGATATAGGTTGCGCCGCCGCGGCACCGTAGATCGTGCGCAGTCGAGTCGATAATAATTAGAGAAAATTATAGCTCGACACCTGCGGAGAAAAGTTTTTTTTTATTTTTTTCACAATTATTAATCGGAGCGATTTGGTTTTGAAAAATATTAAATCCGCTTGATGTGGAACAGGATTTTACGCACCGCGGTATACTATTGTTTCATGACTGTGATCTCGAAGCGCCAACATCTTGGATAAAGCGGTACAAGAAAAGGATCGATGATAAAAACAGTTGTAAATAGGCTATGATTATCGGTGATTTATTACTGAATGGTCGAAAGGTTTCAGATAAAGGCAATGTTTCTCACACAAAAACATGACTAATCGTCGGATTTGACATTTCACTTAGGAAATTTTTAGACACGTATCATCTCCAAAGGGTTATAACAATGGAGACTAACTTCTCCTAAATTCACACCTGCACCAGTTCTAAGTGTCAACAAGTGTTTACATGGCCTTTCAAAATAATTATTCCTCATAGCAAGCGAGATCCACCCACGAGCCACCGAGAAAATCCAAATCAGAATCTAAGCGCCGACTAATCGTCTCGAGTTTTTCTCATCCATTCCCGCCCAGCCACCTATAAACAGTATATACCGTTGCCCGCTCATTTATGACGGTATGTCTTACACCAAAAAGTTTCACCGCCACATGCATACGCATTTTCGAAAAAAGTATCGGAAGCTGACTAGGTAAAAACCGTAAACTTTGACTTTCTCATCAAAAAGCTGTAGCCGAGAGATCCTCAGTGAAATGTACTCGCGTTCACACTAAAAACAGAAACTTATATACATATATCGCGGCGTCCCGCATAAGCTCCCTTTCCCCCGTAAAAAGCAAGATAAACAAGCGCGAGATTCCGAGATGGAATGTGTATACACAGCAGACACTTACTCTTCGCCTTTATATCTCTGTGTACACATACACTCGCGCAGCCAGAGGAGATCACGCCGAAAATTTTCAAGGCTATGCCCTGACCTCGTTCGCTCTCTCTCTCTCTCTCTCTTTCGCTCGCGCCGTTAAGGAAAGCGCTGGATTACTCGGTCAAACTGCTCTCGCGCGCACGATATGATAGCTCGACTAGCAGGTAAGTAGCCTCTCGGCGTCTTGCCAAACTCGGCCGGTATCTACTTGCGCGAACTCCGACCTATAGGCACCGATGCATCTCTTGCATGCGCCGCGCTGAGCGTTCGCCAATATACACACGCAGACGCGAGTGTGCATAGGTAGTCTCACAGGGGGGGGGGGGGAAGACTAGACGCGGGCAGAACGTGCTTGCCTATGGGAACTGGAGCAATTTCATGCTCGATACATTTTTCGCGCTCTGCGAGAGAGAGAGAGAGAGAGAGAGAGAGAGGTGAGCGCCGCAAGTGTGTGCCTGCGTTGGAGAATTGTATTCAATTCTCTCTCGCTTTTGTCGGCCGGAGAGAGAGAGGAGAGAGAGGAGAGAGAGAGAGCGTTTTTCCGCATCTCGATCTCAGCCGAGAGCGCGGAACCGTGTCGACAAATGGCTGCGGGTGATAATATTATCGATCCGCGCGCGCGCGCGAGCAAAACGAATTATACATCGACTCGTGAGAGATGCGGCCGCGGCTTGTTTATGGCTCGAGCCCAAGTATTTGGAGCAGAGATATTAAAGGCGAGAGCGAGCGAGCGCGAGAGATGTATCTCGGGAGATGCATATTATATATACGTACACGCGCTGTTCCGTGTCAACCTGTGCGGGACGTGTGTATAATACATGCACAGCGTTTTGCCAATGATTTGATAATGCGCTTTTTGAATTTCCCGCGTCGTAATGTATCTACTGGATTTTGCGATAATTAACGAAGCTTCGTTGTATTTTCGTTGCGAGAATGTGATTTTTGTGTATTTACAATTGAAGATTCTTAAAGCAAGACGAGCTTTAAATCTTTGTGCTAGATTATTATTTAACGAAGCATCTCACAGCTGTTTATAGTCACTTTTGATTTTTCTTTTCATTAAATATACAAGTAAGATAATTGCTTTTTCGTCTGCTATGCTTCAGTGCGACGAGATAAATCTATAACTTGAGCTGTTTTGTAATTCCGATATATTTTTCAGTAAAATCGAGAATGTGAATCACAGTTATGTGCTAAAAATGGTCCAGATTTTCAAATTCCACGCAGACTCGAAAAATTTTAATTTTCATGGTTTGACCACAACTCTGCCACAAAAAGAAGAAAAAATAAATAAAAAAGAAATTGCCAGTCATCACCAAAAATATTTATCATCGTACAGAAACTTCTTTAATTTGCTTAATATGCTTGTTTGATCACAATCTTCATGTTTACAATCGATTCGTAAGACATTCAACAAAACGTTTGATACTTAAAATTTAAGTATTAGCTTATAAAAGAAATTTAGTTTAGTGTTCTATAAACCTGTTGGATATCTATAGTTTATACATCGATCTATAACTTTTTCTTCAGTACAGAATTGAAGCCTCTTCCCCTACAATAATAACGACTCCCACACAAAATTTTACAGTCGCGCAAAAAATAAACCTTCCACTCTCCGTTTTCCACAGGGATAACATCCCGTATATATACTTATATACTCGCACAAGTATTCTCTCGTGCTTTTCTTCCGCTGCACGAATGACTCGGCTCGTTGGGGACCAAGATGTGTATCGGCTGCATTATATAGATATATATAGCAGCGAAACACGTGGGACAAGAAAAATGCGTCGGTCGTCAACGCGATTGTGTCTCGCGGCCGATTGAGACGTTCACCTGGCAGTGAACAGAGATCAGCTACGTTTATCCCAATTCCACAGTCTGATTATTTCCGGCTCTAACTATTATCGCGTCTCAATCTCCTCGGCTCGAGCATCATGACGGCCATCACAGAGCCACGCGCTCGTCTCCCTCATTAATAATCGAATAGTCGATGTAGAGGACTAACTTTGCCATTAGCTCTAATGCTCGGCTATTGGTCATTTTAATGGCGATCGATTTACCCCCTCCCCCCCTTAATAACTTACGGGCTCATACGTGTATAATGCGTTACATTATTATCGGGGAAGAGAGGGAAACGCAGAAAGGCGGTATAGGAGCGAGCGCTCGCGCGCGATTAATTAATAAATTGCACATACGAAAGCCGCGCAATTATCCAAGGTATATGTATACGTGGCCACGTAAGCCTGGTAATTACAGTTCCGCCCATTGTACCCTTTCTAGCTCTTTTTCACATACATGTCCCCCCTGCCCCCCCCCCTCTCTCTCTCTCTCTCTGTATGCACATAGACACTCGCGGCTCGAAGATTGAATCGGAAAAAAGCTTTTCTCTCTCTCTCGCTTCGCTCCGCGTCTATATATACAAGATAAAAATGAGAGGAAGAAAAGAGGGCAGAAGAATCGCCGGGCGGAGCGGCAATCAGCAAGTTAAATAGAAACCTTCAATCGGAATGGTAGCTATAGGAAAGGAATGCTTGGCCCCATTGACTCCGTCTCTTTCTCTCGCAACTATCGTCCTGAAGAAAAGCCTCTCTTCGGAAGAGAAGAAGAAGAAGCACCGCCACCGCCGCCGCCACCGCCGCCGCTGCCGACGACGATGTTAATTATACGATTTTTCGTAGGGCGTTGCGCGCTTTCGAGTCGGAGAGAAAGAGGGGGGAAAAGAGAGAGAGAGAGAGAGAGAGAGAGAGAGAGAGAGAGAGAGGAGGACAACAAAAACGTGAGGAGGAAGGAGGGGACTCTTTTCTGCTCGAGAAAGAGAGAAAAAGAGCCATGCCGCGCGCGCGCGCACTTCAGCATCCGGGGAATGATAGAACGGCGACCTTTACCGCGAATACTCACACTTCCCACCTCCGTAAGGAGAAGAGCGACATTTATGTCCGGCTGAATGATAAACTTATTGCAGAAATCCCCGCGCCGCGTCGGACGTGAATAGGCCTCCCGCGGCCGCCGCGCGCCGAGCCGTTCGAGCTCTCGTAAAGGCGGCCCGACGCGACGACCGGAGAAAGAACAATTTCCTTTGGCTTCGCTCCTGCTGCAGCCGCTGCTGCCCCCGCAAAAAGCTGTGTGCAAGCTCCGGAGATTTTACGCGGAACTAAGAGAGACAGACAGAGAGAGAGAGAGAGAGAGAGAGAGAGAGAGAGAGAGAGAGTTCTTGCCTTTCGCGAGCGCGCGCGAGAGAGACTGACTTCTTTGCAAAGAAGCCTCGCGGCGACGAATCAATCGATATGCATCGCGGCTGTTCCGAGAGATCCTGCGCGAGTTTACTATGCTTTGATAAAATTAACAACGATCCCGCGGATATTTTATATAATGCGCCGTCGTGTATATATACAGTCGGGAGGACGATGAGAGATGGATGAGGGGGATGTATACACAAGCTTGGTTCGCGCGGCGCGAAGCGAATAAATACAGCGTTACGGTATCCTTACAGGAATTTGAATGGAAAATGGTGCATTATCGCGTTACACGCAGCGATGATTATTTTCATCTGGGGATGAGGAAGCTTCGGAGAGCGGTGGATTTTTTGGAGATGTTTAACGAGTGGGAAACGTGATGCGGTATATAATGCGTGTATCTATTTTAGCTTCGTATTTAAGGGATTTTAACGAGCGGAACATCATTATTTTTAGTATTTCCATGCCGATTCGGTAAAATGGGTCTCTGGTTTCTTGTATGGATTATGCGTTTTTGTTTCACAGCGACTTTTGGATGCCGCCGCGGTCCCGAGTTTCTTTCCATTATTCCATATTTTATAAAATCAATTCTACGAAAATGTACCTGAAAAAAGCGCAGAAATATCTTTTCACCATAGAGTTTTTATTGTGCACAAGAAAAGGGGTTTCTATTAACACGTTGTAACTCAATAACTAAACATTGAATCTCTCTCAAAAAAAAAAAAATCTTGATGATCAGTAATAAAACTATTCCTAGAAAAAATCCATAACTGAAAAAAGTCGCTTTTCTGTGGGATGTACTGAAAATGAAGCGAAAAGACGCATCGGTAAAGCCTGAATTTTTCAGTTTCTTAGATTTTAATTAAAAATTTTAACAAGTGTGCAACAGGGTATGTAGTAACAAATATTTAAAGCATAAATTTGAAGTCGTTGCACGGTGCAAGCCTGAAAAATCAGGTAAAAAATCTTTAATAATATGTACTTCTATAATTACTTATCCGAACGATCTATTAGTTTGAAGGAAGCCGTACGTATCAATAATTTACCACCGATGTTTAATTCGTTGAGTATATGAAAATCCGATCATTAATACAAATATCACGTACCATCAAAGAAAATATCCGAGAGCCAACATGTTGTGTTTGCAACTTTTAAACACAGGAATCAAGTCAAAAAAGTACAAAAAAAACAAATAAACAAACGCACAAGTTTATAAATAGAGAGAGAGAGAGAGAGAGAGAGAGAGAGAGAGAGAGAGAGAGAAACTTCTTGCGAAAGGTCAACGGTACTACCGGAATTTTCACTCTTACTACTTCTCCGCTATAGTTTCGTTTTAATAATATCCACCGAGTGCATACGTATGCGTGCAGAGTGTGCATACGTATGTACACATACACACACGCGTATACGCAGCTACTGGCCGCTGCGCTAAACATGTACTCTAAGCCGGCGCTGAGAGAACATTTTTGCAACTCTCGCGCGTGAGCCGCGCGAGCGCGAGTATTAACTCCTTAACTGCTCGGCGTAAACCGCGCGTATAATTCTCGAAATTATCCTGGAAGATGTAAACTCGTTTCGCCGCGTCGTATATAATATCGATATGTGCGCCGCGCAATGAAAGCCTTTTTATCTCGCCATTATTATTTTAATAGACACAATCACGGCTCGCCCCGACAACGACGACGACGACGACGACGACATCACTCATTTTATGTACGTGGAAATCTGAAAAAAAATCGCCTAATTGCGCTGCGTGCGACCTTAAAATTTTTATTTATTACATTGGTGAATGAAAATCTTTATTCTATTCGATGGTGTATACTATAAAACGGGCCTGAATTATTACTAAGCTGTATTATAATTCTAATATACGTGAAAAATTTTTGTCGATATTGACTTTTGCTTTTTGATAACAATATACCGCAGAATTTTTTTATTTTTCACTTTTAATCCAATATGTATTCAAAACTGTTTTCATTGAAAAAAAAAAAAATAAAATAAAAAAATATTTTAAAATAATAAAATTGACTAAAAGTAATGTAAATTTCATTTTCATGATTGGTATATATAAATTGATTTCTTCTAAAATTTTAAATAGCAGTAATTTCTGAATACCAAGTCACTTTTCTACAGAGAGATGAGATTAAAGCTCTTACTTTGAACCTTGGCAATGCTCACGATAGGATTACTATCGTCGTAGGTATAAAATCAGGAGTTTACTGTGATAATCATAGGTATTAAATGGTCAAAAATGGTTTAAAAGAGCGGCATACCCATCTTGACTCGTCTTCAAAAGGCGTAAATTCTGATTGCATAAAAAATTTATGACACGGATATAAATAATTTTAAATCATAATTGATGAGATGATCAACCGACGTATAACGTGAATATTGTGTAACTTTTGATTTTTGAAATTTTGATTAAGCTGCGAAAGGCCTTAAATTATGTACTATTCAGTTCATAATAAATGATCAACGACGAAAAATCGATACAAATTTAAACACAAATAATTTTTGACGTTTTAAGGGTGCACGAAAATTATCCACAATAATTTAACAGCACATAATTACACAGTTGAAAGGGAAAAAGGAGCAGAGAGACAGTGGTTCCGAGAATGATTACTATAATTTCAACGATGTCTTCTAGCGAAAAAACAGAAAACTTTTTCATTCCAGCGCCCCGATTCTTCCTGCGCGCAAGCGAGCAAGGACGAAAAGAAACCCCGCGAGAAGTCCAGCCCAAAACGTCGTTATACACAGCCAGTACGTAATTAGCCACTCGGCGAGATCTTTCCGGAAAATCAGAAATGCGTGTGAGAAAGTAACTTATTAAAAAAAAGAGCAGAGGACGAAGTCGTCGTGAACGTCGTCGTCGCCGCAGCAGCATCACCGCCACCGCCAGAAGAAGTATAAAACGACGCGCGTACACACCGAAGCAGCTGACAAAGAAAAGATAGCGCAGAAGGGCCGGGCCCTTGGCTCGTTAGCCTCGGTAATTAGCCGGGCGCGAGAGAGCTCTAGCCTCTCTACACGCCGCACGCTGCACCTCAGCGTATTCTCTCTCTCTCGTGCTCTCAGTACGTGTACACTCACGTGTATGTACAGAGCGAGAGAGAGAGAGAGAGAGAGCCATAGAGACTGGGAGCATCGCAGGAGAGGGAAAGAGAGCGAGTCCGTCGGTGTGTAGAGCCGACGCTGTGGGATTGGCGGAGATGCCGACTAGGAATCCCCGGTAGTCTCGGTTCTCTGGTTGGTCGGTAAGTGGGACTAGCGGGGACTCATAGGCAGGACCCCTCCTACGAGGACTCGCAGTCGGACTCCAACAACACACAGCCAAGCACTGCGCGCTGCTCTATTAATACAGACTCTCTCGCTCTCTCTCTCTCTCGCTCACACGCGCGCACATATATATAGAGCTGTCAGTCTCCCGAACGTCTCGGGATCACCTGTCGTTTGTTTTTTTTTTTTTTTTGCCGCCCTCTATCTCTCGCGGTCACACACGTACGCACACGACACCCAGCAGAGACAGTACAATAGTGCCGATAAAAAAACAGACGAGTGATATAAAGTTGTCCGCAGAAGCTCGAGGGATCGACGCGCAGGCAGGATCGACCGGCGACGCAGGGACGACAGAGGAGCTGGCCAGTGTTTTATGCAGGTAGTGTGACGAAAGTGTGACATTTCCAGCAGTACTTAGCCGCACACGTTGTATACGAGTATGGTTTATAAACGACCATCTCGACGTTGTATATGCGGTAGCGGTGCGCATGTAGGACGAGCCTGCGCGTCTCTATACTATATATGCAGCAGCTGTATATATATATAAAAAGCGATGACACGCCGTATCTCTCTCCTTCTCTCTCTACTCCCGCGCGCAAGATTGTGTGTACAGTTGATTGGACGCGTATAAAAAAGAGAGAGAGAAAAAAAGACGAGAAAGAAAAAGAGAGAAGTTTACAGTCTCGGACGTCCCGGTGCGCGCGCGAGTCTCGGATTTTAACAGTCAATAACGTTAATCTTCGCGCGGCTATTTCGCGCGCTCGCTAATAAACTGTGAAAATATTTTCCGCGTTATACGGGGCTTTCTCTCTTCTCTTCTCGTGAGATCGATCGATTATGTACCGAGAGTTCGTTGTAAACGCTCGCCTCGACGTCGTCGCTTGTATCGCGCACCTGTCGCCGCAGCCTCGGGAGAAGTTCGTCATCCTCTGCGTCGACGCGCATTGTGTACCTCTTTCCGGGAGATGGAACTCGCTTGCGCGGGGAAGGCAATAATTTCCGATTTTGAGGAAACGCGCGCGCGAGTCGTGAGAGAAGCGCGAGACGCGAGCACGCGGGATCGTTAAATTAATCGTCCTCTGACCCAATTCGCTAATTTCGTCCCTGTCATTACGTGCGTATTATATACGGCGTCTAAGTCGTTTTTAGATGATGTGCAACGTAACGAACTCGCGCGATTTCGCGACTTTGCTTCTCCGCAGATCTGTGTGTGTGTGTGTGTCACGTTGTTTGATTTGAATGCCGTGGACGAGCGGCTGCACTTATACACAGCCCCGAGAGCTGGTAATCGTATCGAGATAATCGAATATAAATTTTGAATATTACGCTCTAACTGCGATCTCTGACTCGGAGGCTGCTCTCTCTACTGTTGCCGGTGCTGCGCGGCTAGTCGCGCGGAATGAATATCTAATGAATATACACACGTATAAATTATCATTATCAAACGTTATCCGAAGTCAGTCGGCCGTACGGACGCTGTGTATAGACGAAGGAAATGGAGCTTGGCACAGCTTAAACCATTTATGCGTCGTGCGCGAAACGCGACAATTTTTATGTTATTATTATTGTTATTTTGGTTGTTTGAGATCTTTGCCCTTTGACATTTGGTCTGGGAACGATTCGCGACTGAAAATTAATCAGCATTAGTGTATAATTAATATGCACGAAATTTTTAATGAGTATAATTGACCTGAAAATTCTTGTACACTCGCAGAAACGTTGAAAATCAATCAAGGCTCATTGCGACGAATATTTGAAGGTGAATTCGCATGAAAATTCGTGAAATTGCAATAAAATAATAATGTACACGAGAGTATTAATTGAATTTATGTTCATGTAATTTTGGTGTGCTGCTGATGACGTACATAAAAATCTCTGCATTTGCAGAAACTTTGCAATCAAAAGTCATTGTAACAGGAATGTTTCGAATTGGCATGAAAATTCGGGTAATCATAATAAAACGGCGATTTGCACGATCGTTAAGTCAGTTTACATTCTCGTGTATTTCAATATGAATGAAAATTCTTCTCTTAAATAATATACGCGCAGAAAATTTGTACCCAGTAGGTTCGCCTACGAAGACTCGCGTAAAATCTGACTAAAATTGTCTTAATTCTAATGATACCCTTCCTACATATATGTCGGATCAAAGTTTAACTCGGCATGAATTAATCGAGAAAATAATTCCCTATGACGTATATAATTGTGCATTTATCCAGGAAATTCATGTGACTTTAATAAAACGCTAATACGTGCGCCTGTTAATGTAATTGCTCCCAATGAGGCGTACACAACGAGACATACGAATTTAGAATTGCCGCGGTCGTAAAATTTGCGCTTGCACAGCCAGCCATAGCAGTCACATGAAAATTCAAGCATTTTCAACAGTGGCAGTGTGTACATACGTCTGTGCGCATACGTGTTTGTGTAAGTGTGTGTGGGCTTTTGCGAATTAGTGGGAAACCGTTTCCACCATTATTGTTTCTTGCCGTTTGAATAATTTTTCTATACTAATAATTGCTCACACGACGCGTGTAGGAGAGGCGAAACGGTTCTCACATTGTTTCTTGTCGTTAGAATAATTTTTCCATGCTAATAATTGCTCACACGACCGAGCAGTCACGATTCGAGGTTAGAATTGTATAGACAGTTTTGCGCAGTTTCACAGTAAACATCCTTTTTACAAGTTCGGCATCGTATAATTTTCTTTGGGGAGGGAGGGCCGTTAAACGGGTATAAAACCGCGCCGTCGCGCTCGTGTGTCCTCGATGTTCAGCGCGCGATGTTGACACTTGCCGTATAGTAGAGGAATAATCTCGATGTACTGCACTGGTTCGAAATGTTGTTATTCACGATTTAACAGTAATTCGGTCTGGAAAAATGGCGCGCGCGGCTCGGCGCGATCGGTTTTATAACGGGTCTGTTTGGCGCGAGAGACGCGCTCTTTTTCTCGTCCCGACAATCAATCGTGTGTGTGCAATGTGCATTTCTATAATTATCTCTCCATATAACGATAATTTTTATCCGCGCAAGTTTACATAGGTATATACTCGGAAACCGCGACTAAACGATATCCTCCCCGCCGATCTTTTCGTGATGCCTATGCCAGTGAACGACTCACAAAGAAGCCCAGTCCAGCCCTTGCGAGAGCGAAAAACGGGTTATTGCAGCCGTCGGCGCTAAGTTAGCCTTAAGGTAGCGCGCGCGGAATACGAGAAGACAGTCGGTGCGCAGCACAGAGTGCGCGCTGTGGAGAAGCGGAAAGGGCAGCAGCATGGCAAATGACACGTGCGGCATATATCGCGGAGAGTCTCTCTCTCTCTCTCTCTCTCTCTCTCGTGCAGCTCGTCGCGCGCGGAGAGAAAGAGTCACGTGCGCCGCCGCTTCGTGGCCGTTATCGTGCTGCAACAATCTCTCTCTCTCTCTCTCTCTCGCTCGCTCGCGACTGCTCGAATTTCCCGCAGAGCCAAAGTACCGAGTGTGGAAGAGGGTCCGGTCTCTCTCGCTCTCTCTCTCTCTCTCTCTCTCTCTCGCTGCAGAGAGGACTGGTTGGAAAAAATAGCGAGTTACCGTTAAGGAAGCTCCGAGGCCTCTCTTATACTGCCTCTCTCTCTCTCTCTCTTTCTATCCCCTCGGCAACACTGACAACCACACCTACGATTCTTGATAGTACGTGTGCATGTGCCCATGTAGCTATATATATGTATATGTACATGGGATAGACTGGATCTGTGGAGGCAATTAATTCGAGAGCGCATTTCCGCTCGGAGCCGTGTACATCCGTGAGGTACACAGCGACGAGCTTTTACGGAATTTTCGAAATCGCCGTAATTTCGGAGGCGGAATCGCATGAATGCGGGATCGGAGAGGAATCGAATTTTTTGAATGCGCCATACACGAGCCGATCATCGCTGTGCAATCCGTTTTCGGCGTTATTGCAACTGCAGTTACGGGACGGACGCGAATATTTATTTTTAAAATAAGTGTCTTTTCAATGTTTCTTGTGTGTGCTTTTGTGGCGCACGTATACGCTTATCTGCGCTTTATTTTAATGTACATAATGCACTGAGAGAAACTTAAGGCTCGAATGGTACTTAATTCTCGTGTGGTCGCGCAGCTTTTAACCACCGCGCGCACGACTGAAATCCACCGTGGAGTCGTGCAATCTGCGCCGGGAAATATTCACTTATTTTAGCTTGGATAAATTATTATTTGATAACGTTATGTTAGTATAACAATAATAATCTTAAAGCGAAACTAATCCGGGAAACTGTTATTACCGTACAATGATACGAGAATAAAAAATTAATTGTATCCAAAACGTAATAAATTTTTTTATGGTGTATTCAAGTATAAAAGTTGACGGGGAGCAATGAGATATCATCAAAAAATGTGCTCGAAAACGCTCGGGCCAAAACTCTGTTGGCAGCTAAGGCAAATATAAACTTAAATCATTTACTCTGGCGCTCAAGCTATTACCGGCGAAGATTTCCTTATTTTCTTGTTTTTCTCTCAGTGTATGCGAGGAAAGTAGTGGTGAGTTTCTCTTTTATTTTCGACGTATACCCGGATGAAAATTAACCATTTTTCTAAGTTAATATGTTAATTGAATGGTTGCTTTTTAGTCCAAAATCAATATAAAAAGTACATGAAAACTGTAATTATGATTGGGGTTCAATTACTGATAATAGAGTTTACTCTTATGAATGAAAATGAATTTCAATCTTCAAAAGGATAATAATATT
This sequence comes from Philotrypesis tridentata, assembly GCA_018906965.1. Taxonomy (NCBI): domain Eukaryota; kingdom Metazoa; phylum Arthropoda; class Insecta; order Hymenoptera; family Pteromalidae; genus Philotrypesis; species Philotrypesis tridentata. The sequence continues at coordinate 1,630,770 of JACCIB010000036.1, forward strand.
ATAATGTCATATTTTAATAACAAAATTATTCAGTAGCTAAGCAATATACATATGTATATACATACACCTAAAATTTCGGTCAGAGATATTTGTCCAGTTTATATTTAATGGAGTGTCTTTGAGTATATCGGAAATTTCAATATAAATCGTTAAAATGGATTATATTTTAAATAAAAATGTTGTAAAAACACCATGTTAAAAGAATTACAGCTCAATAAATATGTAACGCGTAAACTTTTTTAAAAGAGAAAACTTTAAAATCAGTCAGAGATTAAGAATGCATGATAAATCATGACATTGAAAAAGCTTTCCCTGTCAATGCATCCGCCATTATTTCAATTAATCCCAGTGTTAATAAAAACTGCTATGCTTTATACAACGAGCGAATTTCAACAAGATTGACGTATACACGCATTCATCGAAAAAGAGACCACACCGATTGGAGCCGCGCGCGCGCAAAAGGATCGGCGAGAATTTAATTTGTATAAGAATATACGTGAAACGCGATATAGGTGGAGTTGCAAATCAATATTGGCAGTGCGAGAGATTTTCATACCGGGAATTTCCAGGGAGAGAGACAGGGAAGGAGAGAGAAACCTAGTCGACCGAAAAGTCTCTCCTCCTGCACGCAGGCGCTCGGCCGTGTAATCGCTGAAAATGTACAGTTCGCGATGTGTATAACCCGCAGCGTTAATTGACGAAGAAGCTCGCGAGAGCTAATTCCAAGTTATTGTGAAGACGCGATCTAGCCGTGTGATTTTTGCTTTAGCGCCTCGGCCGCCTTGTACGTATACATGCGCTCTCTGCAATTACGCCGCGGCGCGCGAGGAATCGTGTGTATGTGTGTGTGTGTGTGTGTGTGTATGTGTAGCGAGTGAAACGGATGAAAATGCGGCGCGCCGCTAAGGAAGGATTTATTAACCAGGAATGAAGCGTCCGGATGTAGTCGGGAAGCATTGATATGTACGCGGTAGCATGATTGGTTAAGAGATGTTCCAGCCATTTTTTTCATCAGTTAGCGGATAGGTTTCTATCAGAATTTTATTTCACTTTTTTCTTTGAAAGGTTTCTTTTTATAGAGACAGTCGTTTGGCTTCGGAGGCACAAATATAGGTTTGGGATTATTGATTTTGAGGGTAATTGTTTTGTTAAAAAAAACGTATTGACGCAATTCTTTTTCTGGGAATTTCAAATATTTGAAATGTATACATTTCAAATATATTTACAATTATAAGGGATTCTAAATAATTTTCACAATAATTGTAATAAATGAAAACTGATGCAGTTTATTTATTCATTTCTTTTTCATTTTGAGAATGATGTGCGCATAATAATAATCATAATAATAATAATAATAATAATAATAATAATAATATAATAATATTAATAATAATATTAAGAGACGATATTGCTAGTCTATTTAAAATGATAATATTGAAATGTATTTATAGTTACACGATTTTTCAATGATGAACAAAGCGCGTTGAGATTGTCAGGATGTCGTACAATTAAGTGATAATGAAGAGTGGATGACTGGAATTTTGAGCAACGTAAAAAATTAGTTTGTTTATTGTTTGTACTGAGTGCGAATATAGGAGGCGTAATCGCCTCTGCTCAGACCAATTTTTTTTATTAATCTTATTTTGATAGAGAAAAATAATTAAATATTCAATTTGGCATCAAAATTCCAGTCATCCACTTTTCATTATCATATAATTAAAGAGGTGTCATGGTGAATGTATCGTGTGACAGTGACCTACGAAACACGATATAATTAAGCCTCTTGTAGTCGTTATCTATATACTAAAACTATAATTCGCATAAAGAAAAATGAAGACGATAATAATTAATTATTATGCAAAAGACGTGTATATCAATTATCAGGGATCAAAATGCAATATTATTAAAATTGACGAGCAAAATAAAAGTTATCTAAAACTTTATTAGTGTGCAGTGTCCTTCTCGCGTTTCAATTTATATTTAGGGAGCTGTCAAGTAAAATATCCATTTATGCATTAACATTATTATATTGTTTCAAATTTATCTAAAATAATAACTATACATACTTCAATTTCAATTATATTACCAAATAACCGTAGTTGTAAAAAATAAACATTATAACATTAAAATAATTAGATAAATGCGTTATAGTATAAAATGTAAAATTATAAAATGTCTAGAGAATAAAAAAAAAACTAAAAGTTAATTAATTTCAATTACATTTTTTTATTTTGTAAGTTAATTAACCTTATTTTATTACTTAAAAAATTAATTTTAAGTCTAAAAGAATTCAGAACTTTGCTGTGCACAGATAAATTTCTATCGGAGAGTGGGTTTGGCATTTTAAATTCTTAGAACATATTTATTAATCTCTAAACAATAACAATTCAAATATAAATTTGAAACAACATTTTTTTTTAAATTCGAAAACTCACTAAATAGCCATAAAAATTAATATATAGAAACTCAATTCCAGCACTAAAGCAGGAGTGTATCAAAAAGCATCTACACCAACGACCATCATCAGTTCACTTGTTTGAAAATTCATAACTAATCACTCGTTCGACGCCGAAACAAAAAGAAAAATCCGTACGCGCGGTTCACCCTCATTGTTCCGTCCCGCCGAGTTAATATCACGAGTTAATAAATTTTTTTAACCATATTAATAAATCCTTCTCTCCCCTCCCGGAAAAATTCGCGTCGACAGGCGTGTAATCATTAATGCCCCCCGGAGGACGATCAACTCTCCTCGCTTTTTACGCATCTGCAGCTGCAGCGGCAGCCGTATATCCGCGCCAGCGAGCGAAACTGATGTATATATACACGGGCTGGCGCCTTCCTTGATATACACCCCGTAATGAATCGTTGCAAGCACTCGGAAATTAATTAGAGCTTCTCTCGCCGAGAGAACACCACCAGAAAAAGCCGTGTAACGTAAAGCCGGCTTTTCTTTTATTGCGTTAGCCGCGCGCTCTCTCTCTCTCTCTCTCTCTCTCTCTCATCGCGTTTTCTATCTATCTGTCTCTTTCTATGTCTATATGTATACATCCAATTCCAAATCGATTAACATTCCCGCGAAAGTTATTACCGATCTAATGCCCGCTCCCGATTCTCCATGCAATAGCCAATAAAAGCTCTCTCTCTCTCTCTCTCTCTCTCGCTTCTGTATCCCTCTAAACAATCAAATCCATTTCCCGTCCCCTGTACTCGAGACCCGCGTGCGGTCTGCAGTCACGCAACTGCAGCGCCGCAACGGAAAGCGCATCACAATTAAATCCCATGGAGTACAGGATATCTCTCTTTCCTCCCCGCGACGAACACGACACTCTCGAAACATTGCACACGTCTCTCATCCTGTGCGCGCAGATCCTTTGGATCTCGAAAACGGGTAGCGCGCGAAAATCTCGTTTGAAAATTGGAACGAGCCGCGCGCATATGGAGAGCAGTAGTCGGGACAAAAAACTCTCCCTCTATAGAGAGGCGCGCGCGAGAGAGCGGCCGGAGGAAAAAAAGAGGTGTAAAAAGGGGAACGAGAGAGTGTGTGTGTGAGTGTATGATGTAACGCGCAACGGTTTGCATACGCGCGCTCGCGCCCGAGAGATATCCTCGAGTGTAAGGAGAGAGAGAGAGACGAACGGTACCTCGGCCGTAAAGGCTCTACTCTTGCGTGTGTCGTCGTCGGCGCTTCGCGCCTCTCGATCCGCGATTAACGTCCCGATGATACGGGACCGCGTATTGCCCGCGCCGATTTATTTATATCGCGCGTGGGTGAGATGTGTATATAGGTATAGTATAGCAGTGTACGCAGAGGCGCTTCGGTCTACTTCGTTTTCGTATTTATTTTGCTCCTCTTTTCGTTTCGTTTTGGTTTCCGTACGCGTCCGGCGACGATTCACCTCCTTTTTACGGCCGGCGAAACAATGAATAGGGATCGGGAGCAGTAGATCTATCAAAGTGTAATCGGCCGCGCGCGCGCTCGCTCGCGGGAAATTAACATATCTCTCTCTCTCTCTCTCTCTCTCTCTCTGGGCGAGTGAGAAAATTGCCGGCTTAATTTATGCGGGTTAACCGGTGGATGAGACCGCCGACTCGCGCTGCCGGCGTTTATGGATTTTAATGAAGCCGCGATTAAATTGTAGTTTATTGATAGAGCCGAGAGTAGACAGAGCGAAAGAGAGAGAGAGAGAGAGAGATAGCTGCATACAAGTACACGGGAGCCGCGAGGGAGCGACTTTATCGAGAGGCGAGTATGTGTGCGTACGTATGTATGTGCGCACATGTGGTCTTTGCGGTTTTGTTATACGACGTCGCGGCGGCGGCGGCGGCGGCGACGACGAGGAGTAGGAGGGAGGAGAGAGATGAAGATAGGAAGGAGGCGAATTTCGTAGACGGCAAAAAAAGGTTTATAGTTTCATTTACGGGATCACGCTCTACTAACATAGTAATCTTGTTAGCTGTAACGTTTTATTAAGAGGCTGCTTAGGAATGCGCGGAGAGGAGTTGTTCCTTTTTTTCGGGATTTATGCGAGAGATTTTGCTCGGCCAGCTTTTTCGCGCAACTGTACACATACTACACGAGTAAGTTTTCGCTGATGCGTCTTGTACAGCGCTGTAGACAGGCGCGCGTTATATCGAGAGCGGCGTGTTTCGCGTTTTTGAGAACGAGATTGAATTCCTGCCGGGGAGACGAGGGGACGGATAAGCAGCTGCGGAGTTGATCTAGATTTGTCAATTGTTGGATCTCTAGAGAGAAGAGAGAGAGAGAGAGAGAGAGAGAGAGAGAGAGAGAGAGAGAGAGAGAGAGAGAGAGATTTTGTAATTTTGCTACTTTTTTTTTAACTTGGCATAGTTCCTATTCTGTATACCTATGATATCGCTCCAAATTGGTCTTTATTGCCTTGGCGAAATTGCTAGAATGCGTTTCAACGCTGATGCATGTCGATCTCTCGAAATGTTCTATAAATGTCTAAGAATGTGAAATATGTTCTCGCGCGGAGAGGTTAACGGTACGGAGACTAAGTTTGGCTAACTCTTCGATGTTGTAAAAACGTCATTAACGTAACTATGCGATGATGCTGAGGATGAGAATTAAATTTTATTTCGGATGAACCGTGAACGTGTTTTGTTGTTACTGCTTTAATAGGGACGTTAGCGATGTGTTGACTAATTTTTGGTTGTTTTTTAAGTTAATATTGATTCGTTAACATGTTTACATTGGTATTAATAAACTACCAAGTTTGCATTGATAATAGACTAACTAAATAACTTTATTTCGTTAGAACATAATCGATTTCAACACTTGAACATATTTAACATGAGTAATCATAAATTACTATTTATTAAAAACATCTATTGTTAATGATTATTGAATTAACAATGTTTTTATTCAAGCAATTGCACCCTGGTAGAAATCTAATTTCTAGCCATTCTTAGCCATTTACAGACTAAGAAATGGCATTGAAACGATTTAATAGTCTGTTTATAACTAGTACTAGCCAAGAAATAGATTGAATTCTACTAGGGCATATGCAGTATATTAAATAAATCTAAGAAGGACGAATAGCAGACGAAAAAAACGTGTGCGTCACGGAACGCGCGACAGAAGTGATAACTTTAAATTGATTTTAATAATCATGGCTTTAACGCGAGCCGAACACCATGGTGTAGGATATCCTATCTATATATATGGGAAAATTCGCCAAAATAATTCAGATAATTGCAGCGGAAATAGACCGAAAAAAAACCTCGTGAGACTCGTCTGGGGCAGCGTTTTTCTTGTTCTACAGGACCCCCAGAACAAGAAAAAAATAGTGTTCCCGCGAAATCGAAAAAGTGTTTTTGGGTATTTAGATGTTTGTGTAAAAATTTACAAAAAAAATTCGTTTTTTAAAGCGTTTTTCTTTTCAATCAGAATTTAGAGGGGGAAGGAATTTTATTTTTACTGTCGCAAATATGCACAAAAGTTCACAAATTTTATGAGCTTTTCAAATCAGTCAAGCTTTTTGGTCTATGATTTTTTTTAACAAATTGACGGCAGTTTTTGTAAAACAACGTGATGTTAAATTTTGCTGTGAGCGTGATGTTGAACATGATTTTTTTTCTCAAGAAATACCACCTTAACGAAAAAATGTTGTAGAACAAAAAATACTTAAAATTACTCAAAGAATACGTTTGAATTTTTTCAAAAAATTTTGAGCAAATTTTGAATTTTTCCAATTTGCACAATTTTTGAAAAATTAAAAAATGGCTCAAAAATTTTTGACAAAATTCGTACGTAATCTTTGAGTAATTTTAAGTATTTTTTGTTCTACAACATTTTTTCGTTAAGGTGGTATTTCTTGAGAAAAAAAATCATGTTCAACATCACGCTCACAGCAAAATTTAACATCACGTTGTTTTACAAAAACTGCCGTCAATTTGTTAAAAAAAATCATAGACAAAAAAGCTTGACTGATTTGAAAAGCTCATAAAATTTGTGAACTTTTGTGCATATTTGCGACAGTAAAAATAAAATTCCTTCCCCCTCTAAATTCTGATTGAAAAGAAAAACGCTTTAAAAAACGAATTTTTTTTGTAAATTTTTACACAAACATCTAAATACCCAAAAACACTTTTTCAATTTCGCGGGAACACTATTTTTTTCTTGTTCTGGGGGTCCTGTAGAACAAGAAAAACGCTGCCCCAGACGAGTCTCACGAGGTTTTTTTCGGTCTATTTCCGCTGCAATTATCTGAATTATTTTGGCGGATTTTCCCATATATATAAGTATACTCGGAAAGTATACCTGTATATATGCATATAGAAGTAGAGTAGTCGCACACAAACACGCACGCGCACATACATACAGGGAAAGCCCTGAACGCTGTGTAGCTACTATACTTGTAGTATACTGCGATAAGGGCCTGAGAGTGGGGAGCGAGAAGATCCCCACCTACGCACACACTATGCAGAAGCTAGATCATGCTCTAAGACCGCTGCATAGAGACTATCGGTAGTGGGGATCACCGCGTGCTCCTCGCTCTCTCTCCTTTTTCTCCTCTTTTGCTTTCCACTCTTTCCCTATACTCTATACCTATACATACAATTTTTTTTGACGGAAAACATGTGGTCAAGGGAACGCTTTTTCGTTACATTTTACTTTACCCCTCAGGCGAGAACAACAACAAGTTACCACTTCAAAAATAACTAGTTTACTTGTAACTAATTTACTGATAATAGAAATAAAATTATGATAAACCGTACATTTCTCAGAATCGATCCATCCTATTTCCAGATAGATTTATTTATAGATCCTTACATAACGGAGGGCAAGCGCGTACCTCGTGGTTTATTTTAATTCGCTATATCTATTATTAGTCTAAAGCGAACGTTACTCTGCACGAGCGCAAAGTATAACCTGCAAGTCGCTGTGCCTCGTGTTCCAGCATTACGGCGCGAAATTTAAATTTCTAATTGACTTGGGAGCCCCCTTAACGCGGAAAAGGCTCCCCTTTAATTTCCACTGATTACTTATAGCACCAACCGGCAATTTCCAGCATACAAAGAAAACATAAATATCTCTTTGAATTACAGAGATCGAAACCGCATCAAGGCGCGGTGGGCCGTCGCTCTATCAACGCAACCCCTCGCTCTTATCACTAACCCCCTCCAAAAAAAACGAAAAACTAAACAAAAATGCGTCCTCCAACCCTAATCCTCCTCCTGGCGCTCCTCCTCGTCAACGGCTGCTCCTCCGGCCAGAGTCCAGCCATCCCCTCGAATCCGAGCTCGCCCAACCCCTCGAAGACGTCGAACCCGAAAAAAAACAGCCAGTCGCCCAGCACCATCCCCAGCACGAGCAGCACGACCCTCAGCAGCAGCAGTAACGGCGGCGGCGGCGGCGGCGGCGGCGGCAGCGGCAGCACCTCGAGTTTCGCCCCTTCCTCGAGCTCGACGACGAGCATCAGCGGCGTCAGCAGTAGCAACAGCAACGGCATCAGCAGTATTTCCCCGCTACCCACGACGACGACAACGACGTCGACGACGACGTCGAGCAGCAGCTCGTCGACGACCTCCTCCTCCCCGCTCTCCCCGTCCTCCTCCTCCTCTTCCTCCTCGACGACGACGACGGCCTCGCGCAACGTCTCGATAGAGCCTCGGGTGAAGAGCACCACCAGCGGCGTCGGCGGCGGCGGCGGCGGCGGCTACACCTTGACGACCAAGCGTCTCGGCGGCGGCTCGTCGGCCAGCACACAGAGCTATATCAATAGGGAGAGCTCGTCCACGCCTTCGACCACTTCCGCGAAGGAGACCCGCGAGTCGCCCGGCAAAATCCGACCGCAAATCAAGCTGACCACTAATTACACCAGCGCCAGCGAGGTAAGTCGGATATTTTTTCTTGCTACTCTACTCTCCGCGCGCGGTCTCCGTCTCCATCTATATATACGTGTGTATACACGTGTACGTACGTAGAGCCGTGCGCATACGGGTATACAGTGGGAGAGGAGAGAGAGACGTGTAGACGAGATGTTTGCCGGGAGCGGGCCTCAATTGCCCGTGAACGATCGGCCGAGTGTTTGCCTTGTGTGCTGCATATAGCTTCTCTCTCGCGCGCGGCTGCACTAAACTCCGCGCAATATAATATCCAAAGACTCTCGCGCAAGAGGAAAATTGAAAATTACAGATCCTTTATTCGGATGATCGGCGCGAACGTTACACACCTTTCCCATGTGTGTGTGTGTGTGAGTGTGTATACGTGTAGACACGGGCGAAACCGTAAGCCGCCTCGCTCTAAGTAATTCCTCGTTTCTCCGCAGCTTCTAACACACAAATTCATCTACTTCTGCGCGCCTGAACGCGAGAGCGAGAGAGAGAGAGAGAGACAGAGAGAAAAATTGCACGTTAAAGCAGTTACGATCCTCGCGTGTTTCTCCCGCTATATATACATGTATATAAATTCCGGGAAGACCGCGAGCTCTCCTGAAGCACGAGCACAGAGCACACGGCGGGCTCTCTCCATGCCGCCGAGAAAAAGTAAATGCAGCGCACCCGCTAGAAGCTGGGAGTGAGAGAGAGAAAGAGAGATATATCGGCCTGCAGTTATTATTACGTTATTACCGCTCGAATATAATGCCACTTCCGACGTCGGCATTCCTCTCGCGCTCTCTCTCTCTCTCTCTCTCTCTCTCTCTCTCTCTCTCTCTGACGACTGAGGAGCGCGAGAGAGAAAGAGAGAGAGAACTCGAGCTCTATTCGACAAGTGATAGAAGAAGAAAGAGCCGCGTGATTGCGGCCTTCCTTTTTGCGCGCGTCGTTCGTTATTCGATTATATCGCCCGCGCGCGCGCGCGCGCCACCGCACGGAATTCGAACGGTATAATATGTACTATAGCACTTTTCATGCCCAGCGAGCGCTTTCTGTGTCTTCATTATATTCTAATCTTAAAAAATGAAAGACGCCATCTTGTTAGCGTGATTCCCGATTGGTCGTTCGCTGGTGTCGTTCAAAATCTCCTTTGTATTTTATAATATGATTACTGGAGAAATTGTCCAAGCGCACGTACTTTGATAAAGTACTTCTATTCGTCGTTTCACCGTTCTCCATGATCGACCAATAAAATTTTTGAATAACGCTCTGAATTGGCTCACATAAGCACTCTGCGTTGGCTCTTTTTGATATATAATCTCTATCTCCTTTTCATAGAGTGAATTTGATACATATAGTTGCTATCTCCTTTTTATAGAGTGAATTTCTTTATATAAAAAAGTCGTGACCGGATGTTGTGAGGCCAAGATTGAATGCGGCTTATACTGTGCGCATGTATCGCAAAATTATTTATTTTTTATTAAAAACTGTCATTGATGGGATGATTTCCGATGGCACGTAGTCTGCCGTGATGATCGTAAAAATATAACCTCATTATGCGCGTCTGCAGTTTTGTAACTTTTATAGAAATACGCATAAAGCCTATACGAAGGTCTTAAATATTTACTAAGAAAAAAATTAAAGCGCACGAAGCTTTTCGAGTTCAAGGATGCGAGACTTTTGTCAGGATTGTTTGATTGTTATCGATTGTTCGGTGGACGATGTAACGTATAAGAAAGGCGGAGGATGCGAGCGAATTGAGCTTAAGAGAAGGATTTTCGAGAGCCGCAGCTGTTGAAAAGCTTCGATGTGAGAGAAGTGTGGTGGTGCGTGAGAAATTTTCGGCGTTTTGAAAAAGGATTTTTGTGAAATCTTTTGAACCATTGACTGCCGTCAATGAAAATCGGCTTGCCGGGTCCTTTTTATTGATAAGTTTGAAAATAGTGAACAGATTTTCTGATTCTGAATTTTAAAGAATTTGTTAAACTTGGTTAACCGGAAGAAATGCATTCCAGTTAAATCACTCTTTAAATAATTTATTACCTGCGAGCAGCCTTTTTTCAATTCTTTTGAAACTTATAAGCATATATAGTTTATATATTTTTCTTGACAAATAAACATACCTTAGTGCAAGTTGTGTATAGAAAAATATTAATTATTTTATGTCTTTAGCTTTTTTTTGTTAAAACATAAACTTGTAGCCTCAACTTCAAAAACAGAGACGTTTTACAATATTTCTAATGATTTCCCTTTTAAACGAGGCTACATCAACATGGCTTTAATCATTGAAGCATAGATTACTTTACGAGAAAACACAAAGCAGCGCTGTAAATTATTTGAACGAGCTTATTATGCAAAATATGTGACCTCAAAATTACTAAAAACTAAAGCAAATTTCATCTCTTCGGCTAATACAAACGAGTGTTTAGCATGATAATTAGAATACCTCGTTACAGGTTTACAGAGAATTTATAATTAAAAATTTTAAGACGAAACACTATTAGCAGCTATAAGAATCTAAAAGCTGTTGTTTTTTTAAGACAGACGAATGAGCTGGTTAAGAAGTTGGACCTTTTTAAACGAATTTAGAATTTTTTATTTGAACGATTGAAAAGTTTTTTCGCCCAATCTAAAGGAAATCAAGCGTTTTTGTCTCTAAATCATTTGTAATCGATCAAATAAAAAAATCTAACATTCATACAACAAAGACCGATCTTTCACACGTTTCAAAAAAATGACCCGGGCATCGAAACGTAAGCATATCTTAAGTAAATACTACGCAAATGCTAGAGAAAAGTCTAGAGTCTCTATTTTTCGCAATAAATATTACCATCATATTAAAAACTATTTATAACTCATTCTCACTCATTTTAAAATTGTCGAACGTCAAAATTGTCTCGCCCTCGCAACAACAGACAGTAGAAGAATATCTTGTTCGGGTCTTCTCGACTCATCGATCAAATCCCCCTAAATTCAAAGAATCCCACTAAAAACTCCAGCTCTCGACCCTGCTTCCGCAAACATCCACACGGATGTACCCCCTGCGAATTTCAATCACTCTCGCAGCTCGGCAGCGTTACACTCTGCGCGCGCAAGCTTCTTCTCTCTCCACACGATATAATAGTCCATTGTAATAATAAGAAAACTACGTGACGCTCGCGCCGCTTCTGCTCTGCCGCCGCTGCTAAGAGTAAAACAGAGTCCGAGAGAGAGAGAGAGAGAGAGAAATAAATTTCGCTTAGCGCGCGAAAGAAAGAAAAGCCGGCGTGTCGAAAGATCTCGCAGCTTGATACAGACATACGCCGAGGCGAGGGGCCGAGGAAGAAGCCGCGCGAGCGAGAGCCAAAGGCCACGGGGTAAAATTCAAACCACAAGCCGATACGTGACCGGCTACCCGCGCGGCGCATATATGCATCGAGTGCGCCCGCGTACATATATACATATAGCGCGCGCGCAACAGCTGGCGTTGTAGCACCTATATAAAGGAACGAAACGAAGGAACGAAGAAACGTTCCCGCGAAAGAGAAAGGAATTCGCTTACAAGCTCTCGCACTCACGTGCGGCAAGACAGAGAGACAGAGAGAGAGGGGGGGGGGGAGACAAAGGGATTCTCGCTTGATATGCTCTCTCTCTCGCTCGCAGCTTTTAGGATAGATCGATACACGTCCCCGAGGGAGAATTGAAGCGACTAGCCTCTCCTCTCTCTCTCTCTCTCTCGCTCTCGAGCGCATATAAAATGCCGCACGTGCTCGCGAAGGAGGAAAGTGGGCCGTGTACGCCGCGGATCATAATGCGTAATTTTTGCGGTTCAACGAATTAACTTCCTTTTCTTAATCCCTCGCGCTCGCGCGGCATCATCCCGTAAAAGCTAAAATATTCCGTAGATTACGGGAGCTTTACGGTAAGTTTTACTGGAAAAAGATTTCCGCGCGCTGGCCCGCACTCGTCCGGATGAAAAATGGCACGCGCGCGCGCGCGCGTGTGTGTGTGTGGCGGCGAGAGCTGCCGCGGCTCGTTTGCATGAGGCGGCCGGAGAGCGCAGAGAAAGAGAGAGAGAGAGGATCGCGAATTTGCGAGCTCGCGCTCTCGGAAAACAATGGGACCGAGAGAGAGTGAGCTACTGGGATGTATGTACGTTGCGGCGCTCTTGCGAGATATGAGAGGTTATTAATTATCGCGGGAAGCGCTTGGCCTTTTTCCTGTCGGCGCGAGCCGCGCGCGCTCTTTTCCACATTTTTCCGCCGCGCCGTTCGCAGAGATAAATGGACGAGCGCGTCCTTCTCTGCTTATTTCTCGCTGTTTTGCGCGGAAATATTAATGCGAATTTTTCTTTTCTTATTTTGCGCCTGATGCAGCTGCGTATAGTGTGTATGCGGATACGGACGTGTTGCGCTTGCGAGAGAGCGCGCGTGCACCGGATGGGATTTATATCGTGCTTTGGTGGCTTTTAATGGGAAAGCGACGGTTTTACTTATCGAGCTTAGGTATATGAGAAATGTTGGGCTTGTTCATGCGAGTGTTTTTGTGATGTAATTTGTAATGACTTGCGACGGTGATCGTGTTGGATTTGATTACACGGACTTGTTGGTGCGAATAGTTGCTTCTGAAGGAAGAGCGATTCTTCGAGAAATTTATGTAATTATACATCGTCGTAGTAGAAATTAATATAATTTCTAACCGTTCCTAGCCATTTACACACTGATGAATGGCATTGAAACGATTAAACGGTCTTTTCCTAGCAAGAACAAGCCAAGAAATTGATTGAATATTCTATACAAGGGCGAATCTGATCAAAGATGGTCGTATCCTTTATTAACTTTCAGAATTTCTTCATTTTCAAAAACATTTTTATGGAAATTGTAATTATTTCAAGAATAATATTGCATTTCAGGCGTTGAAAGAGCCAAAAGCACTCTATAGTTTCATCGGATAACTAGATTTTCACTGAAAATGCTTTTTACGCAAGAAAAACGTTGAATATTTTTTATGTATCGGCTTAAAATTTATTTTTTAACAATAAAAACAAGATTTCGAACTTATAAAATAAAAAAATTGATATCAAAGTTAATTTACCACTTTTAATAAATTTGTACAATTTTTTTTGTCAAAATCTAAATTATTTGATGAAACTATCTACGAAAAAGTAGTGTCAGCACTTTGAAGTCTGAAATGCATTTATTGTTTTTTAAATAATAAGCATTTGCACAAAAATATAAACTTAAAATCAAATTTTTAATTTTGTTATTGCGATTTTGTTATTGCGATTCTTGCAACAATTTTACCATAAAGTAGAAGTAAAAAAACTTCAGAGTAACTTTTACGTATAAAGAAAATCTGTGTCTCTATCTCAACAAGCAAAACTAATATATTTTTTGGAATCGCACGATGCAATGCACTGTTCACTGAACAATTTTTATTAGGTCCACTTACAAGCTCTGCGGCAACTTGTTTATTCCGCAATGCTATACGTTATGTATGTTATGTACACAGCTTATACGTTCGCGTCACGACACTCGGCAAACATATGCAAACTTAGGCAAAACAAGGACCTCTCCACGGAATAGTTGAAAATCCAACGAAAATACGTTTTTCCTTCGACCACACGAGACACACGAATTCCGCGACCAAAATATATACACATGCATCCACTCGGAAACACATAGCTTTCAGGCCTCTCGACGTGTTTTCAATTTTTAGCGACAAACAGCTCTCTCTTTCTCTCTCTCGCTCTCTTATCCGATCTCGGATAGATTTTTTCACTGCTCCGACACACTCCCACGACTTCGCGCCTGCATATATACGTCTATAGGCTTATTTATATTCCTGCATCCTCGGTATATATCCGTTCGCCGCAGCTTTTTCTCTTTATTTTTTTTTTAAATTCTCTTTCTCTCTCCCGCGCAAAATTCAGGAAGAAAAAAAAAGCATAACTCAGGAATTCCTCCCACGAAATGGAGTGATATTTCAAAGCGAGAGCGATAAAGCAAAGGGGCCACTACGCACACCGCGAGTAGGGGCTTAACTGCAAATTGGCAATTATACAAGTGCTGTGACGCCTATATATGCGGGCCATTATCGCTTTCTCAGCAACAAACAGCATCCGCTCTTTTCGCGAGAAAATTTTCGCCCGCCGGCCGCCGCGGCAACCGCGTGAAATATACGCGTCTATATACAAGTTTATATAGATGTATAAATATATAGACATGTATATACATATACATATATACACAGAGAGAGAGAGAGAGAGAGAGAGAGAGAGAGAGAGAGAGAGAGAGATCGAACGCACAGCCGCATACTTTGAAAGTCTCGGGACAGTTATATAGAGGAGCTGCGGAGAGAAGAGCCCGCGCGCGAGTATAGTTGCCCCGAAAGAACAGTAAAACGGTTTTATGGCCAAGAGGAGCGACTAGCGGGAAGACGAACGGACTGATAATCGGAGATCGAGTTCTCTCTCTCTCTCTCTCTCTCTCTCTCTTTCTCATTCTCTTTCGCGAGAGAGCGAGAGAAAAAGCGTACATCCGAATTTGAAGCGGGCGCGGCTCTCGTCTAGGCGCGGAATATTCATACGCAATTACGAATTCATGCGTATACGCGCGGCGTCGAAGCTTTAGATATATATAAGTGTATACACAGCCAAGCGCACGTAGCCGCTGATTATGCGCGGCGTTTGAAAGCGCGAAAAAGCCGCGCGCCGACGGTCTTTTTTTAAGCGTAAAAGCGCCTGCATCTCCGCGAGCCTCGGGAATGGAGCGAAAGATTTTTGAGAGAGAGGGGGGGAGAGAGAAAATCCACTTGGGGGTTCCCTTGTTTTGCTGTATTTTTGAACGTGGAAAAAAATTCTGAAAAAAATGAAAAAGTAAATCGAAGGCGGAAACGGGAGCGATAACGATGTGGCGAAAAACAAATAAAATAAGAATACAGAAACGACCGCAAAAATTCGAAAGAACAAACACGTGTGCAGAGGTATGCAATTACAGGGATTTGCTCTCTGCGTAAGAGCAATTCGAAAGAAAATTCCAGATAAAACAATAGATAGGAATAATTTCGTGCTGTAAAATAGCCTATGTAATTTAGAGTAGCCTTTTTTTCTTGTACGTTTCGAGAGCACTAATATTTCATTACTGCGTGATCTCGGGAGTATATACCCGTATCCTATTTCAACTCGTGTATATATAGCTAGGAATAAAAGCTTAATTTCCTCTGTAAGAACAAAAAAAAGGGAACAGCTGTAAAAACACAGCCGTAATAAAGCTATTCTATAACATACAATTTATTGCCAAATGAACTAGAGGTATTGGACGTTATCAGATCGTTTCATAAAAAAAAAGAACGCATTAAAAACTGGATTGAAGGAAAATACATAAGTGTAGGGATAGCCGTGTGCACTCGCGCGAGAGATAACTCGATATTTACATGGCTTAAAACTGCATACTTATAAATGTATACAAGCGTGACCGTTATATTTTTCTCTTTCTCTCGCGTAATACCTCGGTTATGCGAGCTCTGTTTACATCCACGTACTCTCCGTAATGTAGCAAATCTCGTTGAGCAAACAAGCGAAGGTACAAACCATAGCGATGGTCTGTAATAAATTACAAGTATAAATAGTAAAATGATTAAAAAATATTGTTGAATAAAACATTACTTCACTAAATAATGGGAAACAGCTCATTGTCCACAAAGCTCTCGCGCTCAATTAATCTACCTCCCTGCGAGATAAAAGAGAAAGCGCAAGCTTGATTCCAAGGTGTTTGTCGAGCCGCCGACTGTTATGTACCCGCCAGCACACGTGCGCGCGATTTTCGCCCTTTATGCACGTAATATACACAGGAATCGTTATACAGCATATTTAGAAACGTATGCATACATGTATACATATACGGGCTGTACTCAGAGGGAGAGAGAGAGAGAGAGAGAGAGAGAGAAAGAGACGACGACGAGCACGCGCTGACGATGCTTATCCCTCTGGTGGAGTGCGCGCACGACGAGGTCACGGCGTGCGCCGAGGCGGAAAAAGGCCGCGCTGCTGCTGCTGCCGCTGCAGTACAGCCTCGAATTTACCGGGAAAGCTGCATCAGCGGCAGCAGAAAGATTATTTACCTCGAGAGAAAGAGGAAGGTATATGGAGTCTCGAGGCTGCTGCTCCTCCCCGATTTGTCTTCTATCCGGAGCTAGCATCTCGTCTCTCGCTCGCGCCTTTCTTGCTTTCTTTCTTCTCTGCAACGGCTGTATATACAATATACATGTATACATAGAGTGCTGCGCTCTCGCCCGCGCGGACGTTTCGATTTCATGCGGCTCGCAACCGATCGCACGGCGATGAGCTTCGGCGTTATTTGAATATGCCGTATTGTTCTCGCGTTCGCGCGGGGGCTCTTTGTCATTAGCCTCCGAAGTTCAACTCCGTTACGTCAACCTTCGCGCGGATTCGCTTCTGCAGAGGCCGTTACGAGAGAGCTGTCTCTCGCGCGCTATTCTGGAGATTGTGCGCAGCGAAAAGCGTATCCTTCGTATAGATGGGAATTAGTGTTTATTGCCAGTCTAAATAAGAGACGAGCCTATTACACTCGTCCGCGCGGACCTTCTCCATTGGTTATTCGATATACATCGGCTTTGGCCAATCAAATATTACGGCCGTTATAACGCACGCAATGAGTAGTGTGGACATATTATATGCTATACTTTATGCTCTGGAACTATATGTGCGCGTACGGCGAAGTGATGCGCACGTGTAACCTATTAAATACGCGCATATGCGCATATTCTTAATTATTATTGTGTCGCACGCCATATTCCGTCGTTAATGGTTTCGAGCATAAAGTTTCTGCGAGAGACGCGCGCTCCGCGAGCGGTTTCTCGGCTCGCGTTCTCTGATTGGCGTTTAGTGCGCTGTCGTCGCATGCTGTGTATCCTACTTTGAAAAAGATTTAAGCGAACGTTCCGGTCGCTCTTTCTGCCCTCTAATTGGCTGCTCACTTTTGCGCGCGATCGGGTGCAACGCGCATGCGCGCGCATGAGGTGTGCGCGGATTCCTAACCTCAAAAAATTTCACCCGACGATGAAACGTATAAGCTGGCCCGAATTGGAAAAAGTAATTCGTTTTTTTAGGGATAGGACTAAAATTTAACAAACGAACCTGAACCACCGAGGCTGCGTTTGAGCTCGCGTCAACCACTTACCTGTAAACAGAAATTTTAAGCGAATTAAATTTTGGATAAAATACACAACAAAATGAATTGTATTAGTAAGACTCAAGATTCATTACGAATAAACAGCAACAAAAAGATTCTATTTGGCAAATCTGCCCACCGCATAATACGGAATGCACACCAATTTTCATTGTTACGCAGACAATGTATATCGCAGGCATTTTCCTCATCAGCGCGTACAGATTTGTACACTCTGTCGCGTACGTTATACAAATCATCCAACGCAAAGCAATCAAAGTATTAAGAACGTGACGATTTGAATCTCAACATCATATTATACGCTCGTCTCCCGTCTGTAATTGAAGGACTCCGCCACGGCAAACATGGAATATTAAAAATTCCCATTATAACTTTTCATCAATAACCCACAGTCCCGCACACATAGTATAGTCGCGATCCAAGTCGACGAGCCTGTCAGCACGATATTAAAAGAAAATTACTCAAAATGCCATCGACTAAAGTCGTATACTGCAGCATACACACAAATATAATAACGCTCGCATACATCGAATCGCTTACGAATGCGCGTATATCCGCGTGAAATCTCGCGCGCGAGAGCACTCGACATTTTTACGAGACGCATACGCACGCGCATCGCGGCATCATACGCACTCGACTCCGCAATGACAATTCACTCGCGGAGCTTTCTCTCGCCGCGAGCAAAACACGGCCCTTTCCCTCTTTTCCCCGCGCGCGACGTTCCTCATCGTCAATCAGTCTCTCGCTCGCGCGCGCTTAACTTTCCTCTCTCTCTCTCTCGCGCTCGCGCGCGCGCGCGAGAGAGTCTCGCATCGGCAATTTATCCGAGAATTTACGACGAAGCGCGTCTAATAGAGGCCGTCCCCGTGCGGTACGTGTGTATTTGTTGAGCTTATAGCCGGGGAAAAATAATCCATCCCGGCGCAATTCGCGTCATTAGAGAGAACGGGGGCAAACGTAGTCGCTCTCTCTCTCTCTCTCTCGGGAGGGAATACACGGGCCTTTTTCGCAATTACGCACACGCGGCCCAATTGAGACTCTCCCCTGCGCACGAGTCCGCATGTGTATAAGTATGTAGGGGATAGAGAGATGAGTAAATAAATGCGGCAAGACGTTGGTGTAATCGGGAGAGGAGAGAAGGCTCGCCGCGGGAGGAGAGTTACGACGCCGACGACGGCGACGACCACGACGAGGGAGAAAAATCGGTGGAAGTGGCATTATTATTCTCGGAAGATTAAAGGGATCGAGGGGACAATTTCTCCTAAGGTTGCTGTATATTACATACAAGCGCGCACGTGTGCGGCGGTGTAAATGTAAATTGCGCTGTCAAAGAGAGGAAACGCGTGTATGCGCGTCTATATTATATGCTCATACGTTTCGCTTTGGGAATAATTTAGAGACGGGGCTGCACAACCGAGTGCAGTGCAGTGAGTATGTCTATACGTATATCTACTGCGTTATATATTTCGCGTTACACGCGCGAGATGGTAAATTATACAAAACGCGACGTGTACATTTTTGTAATAAAATATCCTATGCATTGCAAACCTTTGGCTCCGGAATAATTCAGACGCGACGCTGCATCGCGCTTCAGATGCTTTACACAGCGACGCGTAATAAAAGCAGTTCGCGCAGCGTGAATTTTTTCAGCGAAATTCCCTGCGGGTGTACGTGTACACCTGCATAAGCATACGTCTCCCTCGGGAATCATTTTACGTAGACGACGCTGCAGTGTTTGTTCTGGATATACGCAAACGTATATCCAGAACAAAGCGAAATGGGCGCGTTTTTGTAATAAAATTTCCGGCGCGCGCGAGAAAGTGCTGCCCGGCCGTAACACGTCGGAGGAGAGATACGCGGGGAGCTCCGAAAGTGCCCGTGTAGTGCAGCCAAGCCGTAACGGTGATTCGTGTCCAGAAGTA
The DNA here is from genome assembly GCA_018906965.1 of Philotrypesis tridentata. Classification (NCBI taxonomy): domain Eukaryota; kingdom Metazoa; phylum Arthropoda; class Insecta; order Hymenoptera; family Pteromalidae; genus Philotrypesis; species Philotrypesis tridentata. The sequence goes on from JACCIB010000036.1 coordinate 1,650,223, forward strand.
ATTGGATTTGTAGGCGCGAGATGCTTTTTTTCCTCTCACTCTCCATCTGTCTCCCTCTCTCATTCACTCCACCCGTGTACATTGTATACAAAGCAGTGGCGGCGGCAGCGGATCGTTAGATGATTTTACACTTCGATTATTACGAGGAGAGGAACAAGTGTGATATTACGTTCTTCTCGTCCGCGCGCGGGGAGAACAGTGAAGCGCGTCCCGCGCGCGCTCTCGGGCTCTATTATGATGGAACGATATTACGGCTTCTAACCAACCAATGACGAGGTATGTAATTGCCGTCGATTAATCGATCATTCGAGACGCCTGTCTCCGGAGAGCCGCCGCCGCCGCCGCCACTTTTCCGATTCCCGACGTGCATATGTATATAAGAATGACTTTCTTCGATTTTTTTTTCTTTTTCAACAACGTACACACAAACGCCGAGAAAAAAACGAAGACTGAAATTCCTTCCGACTGCATGCATGTGTATCTAGGTATGCGCCTGCAGTGCGCGCACACATGCGTCGCATATATATACTGCGCATGTATGAATTCAAGGTCACGAGGCCACGGATACACGCCGCGGAGAGTCACAACAAATAATACACAGGCGTCATATATAGCGTTGCTGCAGGAGAGAGAGAGAGAGAGAGAGAGAGAGAGAGAAAGAAGCCCGTAACCAACGACGACTACTTACTTATACGCCGGCTGTCGATCTAAATCATACAGCCGCACATGCTAATCGGCTTTTCTACGTCTACAATTTCACTTTCGAAGTGTGTGCACTCGCTGCCGCGCTTATACACATACGGTACACACGACTCGACGTGTGCGCCTGTGCCTCGGAGTGGAAATAAAAAAGTCTGTCATCAGCTGCGCGCCATTTGCGGGGAAGATGACGAGACCGACGGACGGAGAAAGAGGAAAAGTCGAGTGAGAGAAGTGTGGCTTTCTTTTCCGAGTTAATTCGCGCCACCGGAGGGAGATGTAATGCGCGCCGGGGGGAAAGACAAAAGTCCGCGAAAGGAAGCCACGGAGAGGAGAGCGCGCGCGCGCGCGAGTGAGAGAGAGAGAGAGAGATAACGGGAAGCTGCGGCGACGTGTATAGTTACCGCAGAGACGCGCGCTACAGATCGGAATCTGGATGAGGGATGTCGCGATCCTCTGATTAGCCTGCTCTGAATATTTTCGTGCGGTTCTCTCGGCCCGTCGTGACGAAGGAGAGAAAAAGCGTTGGGAGGATCTCGGAGTGAGAGAAGAGCTTTTTGTGGAGGAGGAATCGGAGTGCGGTTCGCTTATTGGCTATAGCTGATGGATTTTTGGAATTTCGTGAGAGATTCGAGAATGCGGGTGTAAACGGTCGAACGGTCGTCAGAATTTTTCGCGGCCTTCTTGTCAAGCGGAACATAGACTTTTAGCGCAACGTGATTCGCTCGGTAAAGACTGGATCGAATGCTGATGAATTCAGCAAGTGATTCATTTTTTCGCTCGGCAATTATTCATTTGCGCGATATTGAGACGACAGAAAAATTCGGATGAAATTGATTTCCATATTGATTATGCTTGTCATCCGAAATCGAATTGCTCTTTCATATAATGGATTAATGGAAGTGACCGTGAAACACACATAATAAAAGATTAATGAGCTCTAGAGAATTCAGCTAATAAATTTTACTTTATTAATTAATTATTGGTCACGAATCTGTTCATTTTATGACATAATTATCGTAGTTAGCAAAAAATTACGCATAAAATAGTGTTATATGCTAATTTAAGACGTAGCTGCGGTTCTCTTGGAACAACTATATTTATAACCGACGATGAACGAATAAACATTTACTATTTATGATCTAAAAGAAATTGTTGATTTATGAAAATTTCGAAAGGCGCAAAAGATTTTGACGTCCCCAACGTCCTTCTAATTAGATAATTTACTTTTTACATTCGATTTGAATCATTTAAATTTTTTTCTTCTTTTTTTTTGTTTTGTTGTCTTGAAACGCTTCGAGCTGAAACACCATATACTTTTCATATCCACGAAAAATCTAATACGAGGCGAAATAAATCGCGCTATAAAAGCTCAAAAATCCATCGAACATATTCGAACAAAGTTTGCTCTCGCACGTATACACACGGCAATATATAGAAAAAAAGCGAGCAGATTCCGCGCTGCGACGGAAGGAAAACGATACGTATATACAATATCGTTAAAGTATCCAATTTGTTCCTCTCGTCGCGAGAATCGCCGCGCGGCACAAAAGCCCGCTTGCAATACACACTATTCGATCACGTCGCGATACACTTTGATTTTTCGACCGCAGGAAATGATTGCGGGGAAAACCTCGTTCTGTCTTTTCTGTGTCACCGCGACGAGGCGTTCGATTCGACGCGCTTCTCTACAAACCTGCCTCTCCCCCTTTTTGTGTATAATAAGCTTTATCTATATATATATTGTGTGTGTGTGTGTGTGTGTGTGTGTATATGTATAGGTGTGTATATACAGATATACCCACTGGGCGCTTCGGGTGATGAAAGGAGTCGGCGAGCCGCACCGAGCAATCCGTTATATGATGTATACAGTTGGGGACATAGTTTTGAAAACTTAATGAAACGCACGATGCGTTCGCGCGAACCGTTGATCAATTAGGGAGACAACTTCTCGAGATATACGAGCGTTTTTGCTATTCAATTTTCGCGCGATTGGAAATTTTTATGGACGCGGCGACGCATCAGCGAATTAACGCCGCTGTTTTATCAAACAATTCTTTTTCTCTTTTATGTGCGTCGGTGCGTGGTGCATAATGTGTTTAGTCGTTCGGAATTCTTTGGGCGCGATTGCGTGATGTCAAAAGATAATTTTGAGTTATGCACTTTCAACGACCGAGCATTTAACGCATTTCACACGCGAATCTTGCATTCTTCCATATAGACATTTTTGAATTTCGCGCCATTTCAGAGTTATACAGGATAAGGATGCCACGCTTCGATATATGCTATATAACACACGCCTAGCTGTAAATCATACAGTTATTAGCTTAATCAAGATATAGCTTCGCGCAACACACACTTAGTCAAATTATGCGCCTTCTATTTGTTATTCCCGCATAATTAATTATACATCGTCGCCAATTTTTTCTTTAACGGAGTAAATTTTCGCATAATGTAATCCGCATTAAAATTGCAATCTATCTCAGATACGCGGCTAAAAGTCGTCTCGTCCAATTCTCCTCTCGTCGTCTGTATTATACCGTCGGAAAAAAAAACCCGAATAATTACAAGGGATATCGGTAGCGCGAAGATCGCTATCTTGACACAGAACAAAATGCATAGTGTGCACCTATATAGTCGACTAAAAGTGGTTTCCATCCGGTTCTAACTTCATCTGCGAACCGCGCTTTTATTAACGACGCAGCAGTTGCATTTTTTTTCTTGCATTCCCATCCGCAGTCATCGCGCCGACGACGACGGGGACGGAACAAAAAAAGTGACCAACCCAAGCTAAATTTAGCAGAAATGCCAGTAACCGCATAACTCTCGCTCCTTTCCGCGTATAGAGAGCGCGCAAAACTATGCACATTGTACATTGTATGTATATACCCCGTCGAAAATGCAATTCTCTGCGCGAGAGACGCGCCCGCGCGCAATATAATAAACGCGCAAAAAGTCATCGCAAAAATCGCACAATTTTGCCGCTGCTCATGCTTAATGTCGTGGAAAACGCCGCGCTGCACTCGTCGACATTATAATGCAGCGCTCTCCGGTCGTGCGCACACTTAAATTTTCCGTACCGACTTGGCGACGGGCTTACGAGCCGCGCCGCTGCGGACGCGTCGACGCTCGCGCAAAGAAATACAATAAAACTCGCGTAATATCATAGCTGGCCAGCGGCGGCGGCGGCGGCGGCGGCGGCGGCGGAGCGAGGAGTATAGAGGAAGAAAAAGAGAAGAAGCCGAAAGAAACTCTCCGCGCCGTGTATATATGGCGTGACACGAAAACGGATCAGCCTCGGCTAATGGGAGAGAGAGAGAAGAGAGTAAGCATCTCTCTTTCTCTCTGTTGAAAAAGAGCCGCGAGCACGCGCGCGCGCGCTCTGCACGGATAATTTAGCAGCGGCGTTCATTCGTTACTTGTACTCTCCTCCTAATCGATTCGCGCTTCTTCTATATCATTGAAATGTTTTATTGCGCTATTGGAGCGAGGGAACAACAGCAACAGCAGCGGCGGCAGTCGGTCAAATAAGCGCCGCGCGAACTTTTCAAGCTCACGGGCTAATTGCAGAGAGCCGTGCAGAGGACTAGGCGCAGAAAAATCCTGCGATACGCACGATGCGATACGTGCAGAGGTAGATGTACACGCGGATATTCGCTCGTACACACGTGCTTTCTACACGCGTAGCTCGGAGCGAGTTAGAATCCTCGATTATCATTCCGAGGAGAGAAAGGGATAAGAGAGAGACCGCAGATGGAGTAAGTAGAGGACCTAGTTTTCGCCTCGTAATCTCGTATATACGCGGCTGATGATCTCCGGTGCACATCTGCAGCGCGCTGCAGCTATCCCGAGTGTATGGAGGGTCTCTAACTGGAGTAGTCTAGAGCCCAGAGCAATTTCTCTCTCCCGTGCATTACTCATTTTCGTCATCTAGTCTCTTACTCCGTGCGTCTCTCCCGCTTTAATGAATTATGCATCTATCTCGAGCTTCTCCTCCTTGTTGTCCGCGTCTTCTTTCCAACGTCTTTCTCTCCTGCTGTATACCGTTTATACAATAACCCGCGACGCGTTTTGTCGCTAAAAGCTCGATGCCGCAACCAATTAAGGGGAGGAGAGACGCAGCGCGATTTCTAATCCCCGAGGATGAGCTTGAAGAATTGAAAATAAAACGATTTGAGTAATTACGCCGTCGCCGTCGTCGCCGCCGCCGCCGCTGTTGCTGCAGCCTCGGCCGCTACTACTGCATATACACGCGTATATGATACGTGCACACTTCGGATATATATATAGCGCTCTCGCGTTTACACGGCTGGCATAACGGACACGCGCCGAGCTCGCAGCAGCAGCAGCAGCAGCAGCAGCGGCGCACAGTATGAAAGCGACGCTCGAGATAGGATCGCCGCGTGCAGCGCGCGTTTATATACCGGGCTTTCTTTTGAAAAATAATCCCCCGAATGTATAATTAATCTCATATTCATAGTCGCTCTTTCTCGGATGAGAAGCGCGCGCACACATGATAAATGCAATCGTTAAGCTCGTTCCCGCTGAATCGCGCACGCGGCTGTCGTGTGTGTGTGTGTGTAACGCGGCTACATAAACGAGAGATATAGAGAGAGAGAGAAAAAAAGGGGGGAAATTACAAACGAGTTAGCCTGGATTTGGACGTTAATATTAAAGAGGCTCTCCGAGAGAGAGAGAGAGAGAGAGAGAGAGAGAGAGAGAGAGAGCCGCGTGAGAGAGGGTTCCTTAATGCCATACCTACGCATGTGCTACAATGAGTTATATTTTCTATAGCCCCGATGTGTATAAACGCTCGTATTATGTGTCGCGCGCGCGCATATGATGCGTATACCGTTTAGTTAATTACGCCTCGCGAGAACGAACAGATAAAAAGTGGGAGAGGGACTTTGAATATATATATGCAGAATCGCCAAAAGGAAGTCGACTATATACATATGTGTGCAAATCCATCAAATATCGGAAACAATTCACCCGAGTGAATTGCAAAAATTTTGATCGAAGGCACACCTATCCACTTCTTCTCGTTCCTTAGCTCATTCTGAAAGAGAAAAAACGCGCGTGCACGACCAATCGCAGGGTATACTTTTTTCCGGAGCAAAAACGAAAAATAATTCACATAAAAATAGTTCACAGATTTTTTTTCTCGAAAACTATGGACTTTTATAAAAATTTTATAAGAACAAAAATGTCATAAAATATATTCATCAAAGAGTACTCTGCAATTTTTCAGATTTTTTAAGAATGATATGATTGACGAATTATAAGACAATTTTGTTACTATGAAATTTTTATAAAGTTTCATAATATTTGAGAAAAAATCTGTGAACATAAAACCAAAAAATGTTCATACAGGCCCGCCTTGTTATTGAAAAAAAAATTTTTTGGGTATAACACACCAGGGATTCTTTGAATGTGGGCCTCAAGGTCACTTTTAAAATCAGTCCTTTGTACATAGAAAAATCTTAGGAGGCCGAAAGATCGATTTCAAAAAGAAAATTTTCAAAAAATTGCATTTTTTAAAATTATTTTCGATTGTTCTATATAATAAAATTAAATTTTAGAATATTTTAGTCCCTACCATTGAAAATAACAGCCTTTGATACATCGAAAACAGTCATTCCCGAATTTTCCCTGGGCGAATTCATTAGATGGTTCAAACATTGGTGTCGAAATCTACCCTTCCGAGTTTGAATGAAAACTGCATGCAATACGTTTTTGCTCCGAAAAAAGTATACCCTATGATCGGCCATGTACGCGAGTCTTTTCTCTTTCAGTGCGACCTAAGGAACTTCTAAAAATTTAATAAAAATCTTTAATTGCGACTAACTCGGGTGAGTTGTTTCCGATATTTGGTGGATTTGCACGTATATAATACGGCTCTCTCTCTCTATCTCTATGTGCAGCGCGACGAAATTCGATACAGCAATTAGTGCTGTGCAGCGCGGAGCAAATGGACAAGGACGGGCGCGACGGCGGCGGCGGCTTGGGATTATACACGCGCGAGAGAGCTATGCAGCGCGGGACATTAATGAAGAGCACCTGCTCCTATGATGAGCTTTCCGGGTGTCAAGTTCTCATGGACTTTCCGCTGCGGCGATGCGCACAAGGAGATTGAATCACCCTAAAAAACGTGAAGGTGCGTTGCCTATATGGGTGCGCTTACTGGAGGCACATCGAGAGAGAGAGAGAGAAAGAGAAAGAAAGAGAGAAAGACATAGAGGCGTGAAAATTCCGCGGCGCATCACAGGCTTGTAAATGAGGAAAGTCGATACACACTGTGTGTAATGTGGACGTGCAAACGACACCTTTATTTTTCGTCGTCGTCGTTGCCATAGGGCTTTTCGGACGAGGTGCTTATTACGAGCGTCTAATTGCACAGGGAGGAGAATTGAGATGGTTTGCGTCAGGCTTAATTTGGAATAATGGGAGGACGTGGAGAGGCTTTTCACGCGTGCGGTGTATTATAAAGCGTTGCGTGTTTTTTTACTTTTTTTCTTTTATGTGCTTTTGCTGTTGCGGCCATTAATCGATCGCTTTAGAGAAAGAAAGAGAGAGAGAGCTCGCAGTTTTTGGCTTATGGTAGAGGATACTGGGTTATTGGGATGCGGAACGAGGTTTTCTGATTATTTTAGCAATAAAATCGGATGATATTCTAGTGATTTTGCACTTTTCTTTCTTGCAAAACCCACTTTTCGTGATTGCCCCATGGATTTTCAGGTATTTTTATTAATTGGCAGAGTGCGCACGAGTTTTTCTTGGAAAAAGTTTTTGTGTCGAAAATTGCGTAGGAAAAATGAAACGAGTGCGAGTCGCTTCGTAACGGACTGGATTGGAAACTTAAATTGTGAGAACATCGACTTGGTGCGTTGTTTACAAGTTCGACGATTTCATTTTAATGCTGAAGTGTTCTTCATAATACTTTTTAAAATCGAAGATTTAAGAAGTTCCATCAAGTAAACAACTTCAATTTAACTTCGAGGTCCAATAATAATTTATCAAATTTTCGAGTTTTAATGATTCTTGTTTAAATCTTCTATCTTAACGATACTTTTTAAAATCGAAGATTTCTTTGTGTTTTGAGGTTGCATTGAAGTTTGCTATACTTGACAATACTTTTTAAATCTTTGATTCGGATATTTAAAAAAGTATCATTAAAATCGGAGATTTAAAAAAGTACCATTAAAATAAAAGATTTTAAAAAGTATAATTAGGATTTAAAGTTAAATCGAAATTTAATTGAAGTTTACCTTCAGTACAAAATGTATACTCGTCAATTACATTTGAGGTATATACTATCAGTTAACAGAGTATTCAGCTAATAGTAGTTAATAATAGTATGACAATAGTAATATCTTGTATACCCTTCGCTCGCAAAAATTTAACTGTCACGTCGTCTAGTTCATGCTCTCTGGGTCATTGACCTCTGGCCAAACGATAAGCAATGATTCTTCGGTTTACAAAAAATGTAACGCCTGTCTGTATAGATTGGCAAAACGCTTGGAAAACCCCATTCATTTATTTTCACGAACAAGTCATTTCCTATAGTTTGAGCCAGATTCGTGACCCAGATGTCCTCCTTTTGAGTCACCTTGAGGACTAGATTTAACGCTCCTCCAAACTTGATCAACAATTGTTTTTTTAATTAAAAAACTGAAGAATAATGTAATTGAACTTTCAAATTTAAATTCTCTTAAAAAAGAAATGCTTGTCATGCTGAAGCTGTCTATAACGCTAAAATCGATCTAATTAGCTGTCTAGAATACCGCGAAATATAAAAACGTGCATATGGAAACGTAATTAATATTATAAACGTTTGGAACACTAAAGCTCTCGTATTTCAAATGAAATTACACTTTTTTTCATTTAATGTCATTGTATTAATGAAAAGCCTTCTTTTATTTCAGAATTAATTAGTGTTAATTAATGTATAAAAAAGAAGAATTAAAAATTGCGATACATGGAGTACTAACGAAAATTCCGAATTTGAGAGAATTTCCCTTCTTTGAATTCTCGAATGCATGAAACTTTGCAGCATAGCGAAAATGGATCTAAACGAAAAGAACTTTAATTAAAAAAAAAAAATAAATAAATAAAGGATCGTCAACGAACCACTCGAGTAAAAGGTCACAAGCCTGTTTGAACAGGAAAAGTTACTATTGGTTTTGTGAAGAGACGAGAGAATGTTAACGACAGATAAATTAAATTTGAGCTCCTTTCTTGGTACTTCAATTCTTCTTTGATTTAAATGATACGGCACGATTAAAAGCCAGTAGTTGGCACTAAAAACTAAAATGAAGTATTTAAATACCATTTAAATGCACGTATTTAAATATCACAATATCTTAACTCGTTATACAGCATCCAGTCATGCAATTATACGTCGAATCAGATATAAATATCGGATTTCATTAGACTTTAATGAAACATTTATCGCGAAAATACAGCGTTTACATTTCGACGTATACCCAAGCACGCGAACGAGAGAATAAAAGCAAATTATCAATCGACAGGGTATAAGCCAATTTTCCTCGAGTCAACAGTAAAATTCGCATCAAACACACACGAGCCTATTAAAATTAATAATTTTCAATTCAGCTCTCTTCTCTCTCTCTCTCTCTCTCTTCGCGCGCGCAAAGAAGCTAATTCCCCCACGCGTCTCTCTGCGTCAGAGCGATACGTCCCGATAAACATATAAGCGCTGTACCCCCTATGCGCAACATATGGGGCTTTAGCGAACGAATGAAGATATCGCGCGCTCGCGCGAAAGCGTCGAAAGTATAACTCCTTGGAAAAATTAATAGCGGCATTATCTTTGATTAAAAGCCCAGCGTCGTCGTACAAAGTGATACCTGAGGAGGTGGGCTTACAAGCACCTCGCGAGGATCGCATCAATTCTCGACTCGCAGCCTGCGCTGATAACAAGTTTCCTCGCGTCGTGTTTTCGCGGCTTCGCATACGTGTGCGTGTACGCGTGCGTGTGTGTACGTGTCTGTCTACTCGTACATCCCCTAAGGCCATTAATATCATATTTTATTATTATATTGTACAGACGCATGTACCGGTGTACAGTCGCGTGTATATATAGATGCGCGCGTTCGAGACCAGCTGGAAACGGATTGCGATTAGAAGTTGAAATTTTTTTTTCCTCACGGTAGATGTATCAGTCCATTCGTTTATTTGCGCGTTAGCTATTGCTGGCTGAGGTTGTTTCCTGGATCGTATAAAGCAAATGAAATTTGATTGCATTTTCGCAAAAAAATATCAGGATTGATAAGAAAAGTGTAGTAAAAAGAGCAATTCAGGTTAAAGTTAAAATTTTTCATGATGGGATTGACTAGGAATGAATTGTGTTCATTCGGAAGCAATATGAGCACATTTAGTTTTTATGGAAATTGTAGATGTAACTTACTGTTAAAAAACTATTTCAAATGTTGATCTAGCTAGTAAAAATTAAGTGCAAAATGGCAGAGCTTTAATTCAAAAACAAAATTTCTAATAAAATTGTCCCTTTTTCTAAGTATAAAATCTCTCCTTATTTACGTTTCCATCGCAAAGTTTTTCCTCCCTTACATTCGTTTTATACGCTTGTCTTCGCAAAAAAAAAAAAAATGTTCCAACTTCTAATTCCAAGTTATATCAGAGAGTGTACCACGCAATTGCCTTTGCCCGCGTCTAAGAAGCCGGAATGATATTTGCATCTTCAATTTTTACGATCGAAAAGGCATGACCATTTTCGCTCGCACAAATAAGAAATTGCAAACATCTTGATTAAAGCCGCGCAAAATCCAACCTCTTTAATACATCGGGCGACCCCAACTATAAAACTTCATTTCTTCATTTTCCAATTCCTTGGTGGGCAAAAGTAATTGGCTGTGGATTTTCTCGTATATGTATACTCACGCACACAGATGCACAACCAGCTGAAACGCCAGAGATGAGGAAATGACGTGAGTTTCTAATAAATCGTGATAATTAAAGCTGACGGTTTATTGGCGAGGCCCACGATAATATTGTACAGAAGTGTAGAGATATGAAGGATAAAAGAGAGAGGGGGGGGGGAGGAAGAGAGAATCCAAAGTGAAGTAGCCGCGCTCGGCTGTGGAAGACTCCTCGAAGTCTTAATTATCTAGGCGCGTATATGTATATACATGCACATACGCGGAGGATCCGAGGAAGAATGCAGACAATTTCCAGGATCGAGAGGATCGAGCGGGAGCGCGGCTCTAACGAGGGCGAAATAATTAGCCATAAATTTGCCGTGAATAACGCGGCTCTTCACTTTCTCTTCCTCACTGTACGTATGTATACCTATCTACATGTACTAGACGCATCCCACCACCTCTCCCCCCGCGCGCGCACTATCTGCGTATACGTGTTTATAAGAGTGAAGAGGAACTACGTAGTTTGCCAGCGTCAAAAGGAAGACAATTTAATCGTCGAAACGGATTGGATCCCCCTTTTCGCGAGTTTCAACCAGTCTTTTTGCGGATTATAATGGAGAGAGAACAACTCTCTGATGCGAGCGAGAGAGAGAGAGAGAGAGAGAGCTCGAAAACTAGCGAGTGAGGTTCTCATGCCCCTCACGGCTTTGCACGCTGCGCGAGCGCCTATATGTATATATATATATACGTACACATATATATGTATAAACGTGCAATATAACGACGCGATGAAGCTGCAAGAGGATTAGATAAGTTATATAGCCGAGCGTGTGTAATTTCAGTTGAGAGCGGGAGAGAGAGAGAGAGATGCGCCGGTCACGAACCGAATTTCGGGCGAAAAATTTCCGACAGAGCCGTTACGTTACTCTCTGGCACACAATCGACTGTGGAGAGAGATATATAGGAGACACACGATGCGAAGAGTGAGAGAGAGAGAGAGAGAGACGTTATCGAAACTTCCGATGAGAAAATCAGAATCTGCATTTGCGGGAGAGAAGCTTTTAATTTAGGGTTATTAAGCTATGATAGCGTGCTCAAATTGGAAAATTGGATTTCAATTAGATAATGAGGCTAGCTGCTATTTACTTTAATTGCCTCTGGTATATACAAGATGAATTGATGTAGTGGATGATGAGAGGAATGTCGAGGAGGAGGTCCGTTTTTTTCTCTCTTTTTCCCTCTCTATAGCACTACTTTCATTTCCGGCTATACCGATTCATTTTATTTCGTGTCCTCTCGCTGAATTAATCAATGACACGCTGTTGAAAAGGTGGTTTTTTTTGTTTCGGACATAATACAATTGATGTTTTGTACTGTCCATGAATGTTCTCCAATTTGACTTGTATTCGATCGAGCGTGACAAGTATATCTCTTTAGATTTCTTCTCTAAATCAAGCCGTCTTCTTTTTTTCTTAAATTAAAATATCACTGCGATTCAAAATTAAATTTGTTTTTATTTTCCCAGCAAAAATTCATGCTAAGTAGAATATACGCGATATTTTTTTCTCTTTGTTCAATTAGCATTTTTTAAAATAAAACATTTGATTTATGATCTTGAAAAAATTCTGGAACTCTCACGCCTCTCGTGTTTGTCTTATCGAAGACGTTAATAATTCGATGAATCGATTAAAAACTGGACAATAATTATAAAAAAAAGCGAACGGCTTATTGTATATGGTCAGTCTATTAATGCAATATGCGCGGGCTTATTATACGCTTTCGAGGTTCGGTTGATTGCAACTAATTGTGCGGTTATATCGCGAAATTAATAAAAGCGCGTGTGTGCACACGTGAACTTAAGCCAGGTGCTTCCATGCACTCGCCAGCTTTTTTCTTCGTCTTCCTCTTCATGGTGTAATTGAGCAATATATCTGAAACTATGCGGTTACGCTGTATTATACCTTTTAAATTAATTATACTGGTCAAAAAGGGGGGAGGAAAATCGTTTTAATTTACCAAGATATGCGCGATTTTTCCTCGCTAACGAAGAAGCCCTGATTGCATCAAAAATTTACGGTAATTATTTTCATAATGCTGAGCTCTTAATCAGCAGTATTGGACTACCAAACGCTTGCTGCGTAGACTTAATTAAAATGAGAATGATTTTCTTCTGCCCCGAGTAATTGATTTTGAAAGTCGACATTTTCAACGAGAAGAAAAAACGCTGTTAATGCATTTGCAAATAGTTTCCTCAAACCACATTTATCGTTTCTATGTGTAAATACATTACTGAAATAAATTGACGCGTATATAGGTTTTCGTCCAAACTAAAATTTATTGATCTTGTCTGCGTTATCATATGTTGTTTATGAAAAATAAACTGAGACAAATGCGTACACTTTTACAAAAAAATTTTGAAAAATCGTCTTAATTTCAAGGATCATTTGTAAAATATTATAAAATTTTAATTGAGATGCATAAAATAATCGACCTATTTCTCTCAGTTTAGATGCATACAAACCTTTTCACCTCCATTATTATACGAGTCTAATTTACATTTGTTTCAAAAAATTATTAGTATAAAGAGCATTCTGGAAACTTTTATATTTCATTCAAACGTTAAATTCGATGTTTGAAATAATTTTGAAGCAAATTTGCACAAGCAACTGTTCAAATCCCACAATTCAATAGCTTCCAACACCTGCGAACACTTATAAATACATCCTGATCGATCTAACGAAACCTAAAACTTTCCAGGCAACAAAAGCCCCCCCTTTTCCTCTACAGCAAAAAGAAGCCGAGAATCCAGTGCCTAACTGTAAACATTCAATCGACGATTAGTCGAAAAATCGATTCTCTCTCGTTCTCTCTCTCTCTCTCTCTCTCTCTTTGCTTCCCCATGTTTTGGCTTTGACCCTAAAGGTTGCGCTGGCACAAGACGCACAGAGAGCCAGTCTTACCTTTAGCAGTCTCATGCAAAATTGATAATAAACCGCTAGTCGAGGCTCTCTTTCTCTCAATCCCTCCTTTCCCGCCCCCCCATCCTCCTCCCCATGTCGACCTACCTATAAGGCAAAGTCTCTTCTCCAGCACTGCAAGCCAACCACAACGTATACCTCGTACCTACTACCAACAACAACAACAACGACGACGACAACGACGACGACTACCGCATCGGCAGCAACAGCAGCTGCTGTTGCTGCTGCTGCACGTGAGCGAGAGAATTTACGTTTCCGTCTGCAGCCTCAGCAGCAGCAACAGCAGCAGCAGCGGCGGCGAAGCAACACGTAACGCCAGAGGGTGATTCATGACGTCTAGCGAAAACGTGTCGATTTTGCATCGGAGAGCCTCTCTCTCTCTCTCTCTCTGACACACACACACATGTGCACATACGCATACACACACACACACACACACACACATACGTACACACGGCTTTACCTACATCACGCGCGAGAGAGACGCTGCTGCGCCGCTGTATACGTCTTTCTCTCCGGCGACGATTTATCGGCGCGACTTGCGGCTAGCGCCGTATACGTTATGTACGCGAGAGAGAAAGAGAGAGAGAGAATCGCGGCCGCCGCGCGAGCTACTTTCCGCTCGCTCTGGGTGTATATATATGGCAATAGTGTGTCTTACGTGCAGCGCGCGCAGATGTGCGCCTGATGTGCGCTGCAGCAGAGCTCGGGACGTTATATATGTGTATACGGACACACCGCTGAGGGACGAGAGGAGAGAGAGACTGCCTAATTCGATGCTAATTAGCGGGACACACACGGCCCCAGTGAGAGAGAGAGGGACGCGATTAACGCGATTAATTCAACTCTCGGCTGATGTATATCAGCTCAAGTTGAATTAGCTAGACGTGGCGCGCGCGCGCGCGCGAGCTGGTGATTTTATTGTGTGTACCCCGATCACGGGGTAGCGAGAGAGAAGGAGAGAACGTTAATTAATTGGGATACCTTCGTTTTTCTCCTCCTCCTTCTCCTCCGCCTATCTTTCGTCCCGTCGTCGAGAATAGTCGTGTGATTCACCGAAGCTGAATTTTAATAGCCGACACACACACGCATCGCCAGTCGATAAATAAATTACCTCGGATGTGTGTGCAGCACGTCGTCGTATATCTGCAGGTGCAGCGTACTGCAGCGCTGTTTTGCGGCTAAAAATTAATTATGCGGAAAACTTTTTTCTGCGCGCATGTCTCTCTCTCGCTCTCTGTGGGTGTATATCTGTCTCAAGAGGCGGAGGAAAACCTCAACGTCGATTCATCGAGACTTACGAGTTCATCAGCTATGCCGGTGCGGAGCCCTGTGCGCTGTACTCGGATATACGGGTGGCCGGCCCGGTGATTTACGCTAACTCGAAGTGTCGCATTATACGCGCAAAAAGAGTTTCTGCCCATAAATTTCCTTGGCTTGTCTGCGCGCGGAGTCCGCCGCGCTCGCTGCAGCCGCGGCAAACAACGAGAGAGATAGAGAGAGAGAGAAAGAGACTCATCCAACAATTTTCGTAATGGCCCGTCGTAAATAAAAGGCAGCTTCTGTGTAGATATGCTGGAAAGTATTATCTTCCGCGATAGGCGCACTTGTAGAAAGGAATTTTTCCTTTCTTTTGGAAAATTAAGTTTTCGCGCGGCTCTGCGCGGGGGCGGTGTTTACGTATACTCGTGTGTTATATTGCCTACTTTTGCGGCATTGGAAATGAGGGTACTTTTCACTTTTTTTGCTTTGTTTTTGCTTTCGCGGTGTTCACTTACTTTTGGGAGACGCGAACCAAAGTAGGTAAACACAAATTGTTATTATAGATATGTACGAGTATAAGTAGAAAAGTACCTAAGCAAAATTGAAGTCAGAATTTATAATTATCATCTAAATGAAAGTTCATTTTTTGATAAAATTATTATTTGTTACTACTTATAACTTTTCACTAGCTTATGATTTGTGATTGAGCATCGGTGTGAAATAATTTTGTTAACGATAATTATAAAAAAATGTTCTTCGTAAGGATCGCTTTAAATTATTTTATAATGTTTTAATAAATTTGATTTATTACATTAATTTACTTAATTGTACCTATGGAGAACAGTAAAGGTTTATCAAAATATTTACTTTAATTATAATTTCTATTTTCTGATACAGTCAAGCCCCAACTCAATAACTAAATTTAATTATATATTATTTTTATATAGAGCAAATTAAAAGAACTTTAATCGTTTATCCACGAAATCGAAAGATAATTCATTAATCCAGTAGAAGCACTCTAATAACAAAGCAGAAAATTCCAGTCGTTACGCAATAACTTTTCTATGAAAATCCTAGAAAATAAGAGGCCTTCACAAGGCAACTCGCCTATCGCATATGATCCATTCCTTAACCGGCACAAGCCATGCGATACACATCAATCTCGCGTATAGTAAAAGCATATACCCCTTTATTATAAATGCGCCAACTTCCGCTCTGAGGACTCTCTTTCGATCTCGGTTCACTGCACACGCGCATGCGCGCACACACAGATATACGTATCGAATTACCTCGAGGCCTCGATCAGGCTCTCTCTCTCTCTCTCTCTGGCGAGAGAGAAGAACTTATTTTCTCGGATAAGGTCTGGAAACTCGAGGAACTTGCGAAATAGCATCGATTAATTTTCCCCGGAGCGCGTTTACGAGCGTCAAGCGGTATTCACCGACGATGATGAGATCGCGCGCGCGGCGCATAGGAGCGAGCGCGATAAATCCTTAAAGGCAGCAGCGGAAAGAAGCTAATGCCTCAGCTGAGCTCCGAGAGGTGAAAAAGCAGCGGCGCGCGTTGTGTGAGGCCTGGAAAAGGATGATTAACGAGCCGTCTCGACGAGACGAATTCGTTTTCGATTGGACTCGCGCGCGCGATGTTCTTCCGCGGAGGCGCTCTGCGCCTGGCTGCAATGGGACAAAGAGATAGAGTGAGAGAGAGAGAGAGAGAGAGAGCGAGAGCGAGAGAGATATTCTCTCATCGCGACGCGAGCCAATGTTTTCCGATGAAATTTATTTTCGCGTCGAGAGCGAGAGATGGGAGGAGTATTTTATTAGTCGAGCGCGTAATTGTCGACGTCGCTTTCAATTAGGGGGGATGTTTTTTCCGGGCGCAGAGCGCGACATAGATACCGAGGGGATGAGGGCGGATCATGTTTATCGCCGGTAATGAAAAACAATATAAACGATGTATCGTATTGCGCTTACTGCTTTAATAATTGCGCTTTTTATTTATAGATATTGTAACGTGCGGCTAAAAGCGTTATAGGCTTCGTTGCAGGTGTTCAGGAATGGTTGGAATGACTTTTCTTGTTCTCCAGAATTTTTTTTGTTTATATTTATTGCGTAATGTCCGGTACCGAGAGATGTTGGCTGGTTAATTTATTTCTTTTTTTTCTACATTTTAAAAGCGATTGAGCAACCTGTTTCGTAGACGAGACGTAATTTAATTATTTTGAAGGGTATAAAAGTTTCTGATGTTTGCTAAATCTTATATTATTGCGATAAAAAGAAGGCGGAAGTGCAATAGTCTCGAAATGAAGTTTCGAGCATTAAGTGTAGATAGGTGTTTTTACTGTTTAATAGATTCTATATAGCATTGGATTAAAATTTTTATTAGAAGTTTAAAGACAAGCGTTTTTACAAATGTATAAATCGCAGGAAATTGGCCGTTAAAAGTACATCACACGAAGACTTGAAACTGCGCACTCTTCCAGCTGTGCAGTATATGGCTTTCGAACACTACATCGCTGCGCAACGGAGCAGTTGAAATTTCTTTAAAAAAAAATATACAATCTGCAGAAATACTCGATTAGCAAGTCACACGATCAGTTAGACATGAGAAAAAGCTCGTGAATCATTTCCTTTCAGACTAGGATTTCAGCTCGGCTATAAACCTTTCCCTAAACGTTTTCCAAACTCTCGGCAAAATTCGCTACTTCCATCATTTTATTCCCTCGCGGGTATCTGTCTAGGAAGCTACATACAACCCCCAGAAATTTCATGTTTATTTATCACCGCTAAAAATGATTGCTACCCACAGCCTCTGATAAATTTCTCCCAACTCCGTAAAATTTACACCGCGATGCTCCTCTCCCGCGTCGCAGTAGGTCCAGGAAAAGCCTCTCCAACCCCGCAAGGATTTTCATGTTTATATTATAAATATATATCGATCACGCGCTAAAAGTGGTAAACATCCAGATATAAATCGCGACTACGCTGCGCTAAATAATCGCTTGAAATTGCGTAAGTAATCCAACGTCAGCGCGTTTATCGCATCATCAAAGCCTGCAAGAGCTGCTGCTGCTGCTGCTGCTGCAGTCCTATATCGCGTCGCGTATAGAGTATATGAAATCGTATACAAGGGCCCGCATAAGCGGAACCGCGTCGTAATTAATTAGCAACATGTTCATCTCTCTCTTCTCTCTCTCTCTCTCTCTCTCTCTCTCTCTCTCTCTGCCTGTCGTGGGGAAAGTTCGCAGCTGCTCGGTAACCTACTCGCGCTCGCGCCATAATAGCCATTACACAGCGCGCCGTGCCGAGAGAGTTAGAGAAAAAGAGACAGAGAGAGAAAATTCGCATAGCATACGTGGGAGTATCCCTAGGTATAAATATATATACGGATACTCGTAAAGTTGGCGAAGAAAAGAGATGTGTAGCTCGGAATGATTTTTCAAGGCCCGAGGCAACGACTTTCCCACGAGTCACTGGGTTACTATTATAATACGGACTTCTCCGGCAGCAGCAGCAGCAGCAGCAGCAGCAGCAGCAAAAGGGTTTACTATTCTTCCTCTTCTCTCTTTCTCTCTCTCTCTCTCTCTCTCTCTCTCTTTCTCTTCGGGCGAGCTTCTTACGGAAAAAGGTGTTGGGCGCCATATCGGCCGGTTTATATTCCTCTCAACTGCTGCTGCTGTTGCTGCTGCTACCGCTCTGTCCATTTGAATGCGCGAGCGCGGAAAAAAGCGAGTCCGCAGAAGGCAATAAACGTCACCGTATATACGCAGTCTCGGGGTAATTGAGGCGTACACGCCGAGAGACGGCCGGCCGATAAATAATTCATCCTTTCCCTCGTTACGATTCAAAATCTAAGCCAAAGACGACGACGACGACGACAACGACGGTGGCGGCGGCGGCGGCGGCGGCGGCGGCGACGGCACAGACTACTCCCGAGAGGGAGTCCCGAGTGTATATACGATATATAGGGAAGAAGCAGTAAAGTAAACAAGCCCAATTAAAGTCAACACGGGCTCGCATTACTTCTGGCGCCCCGAGGCTAAAGCTCGCGACATATCGCGTATAATTTCCGTGGACGGGTGCAGTACACTGCGCGGGAAGAGTTGCTAATGATCGATATGCGGAGAGATATCGGCTGATGCGTGTATAAGGTGAAGCTCTCTCGCGAATGATCGATGCTGTCGCGGGGGGATTCTCGGAAGACCTTGTTCTATGAGCTGCGATCCTTTCGGACACGAATGGCTTTCGCTTCGCATCTACATATATATGCATGGAGAGAAACGAAATATTTTTAGCGCAATTGTTTAGTCAGGCGGACACGTATACTGACATTTTTCTGTTTTGTTTTTTCGTTTTTCTACTTCAAATGTTAAGATTCTTACGAATTTGCATTTCTGCTTTCAAGGGAGTGTAGTATACCTACGGTGACCGACAGTATAACGGCGTTGTATAGAAAAAATACTTATGGATCTTACATGAACAATGAATTGCGCTAATTCAAGAGTGTTATCCTTCACCTCGGAATAATCTATTAGAGCGTGCAGAGTTTCCAAATCAAAATATTCAGCTGTTGGTGAGGAATATTTGTTTAAAAAAACGAATTACTACTTTGGCTACCGATATTCGAGCAAAGATTGCTGATATAATTATCTGAATATTTCGATTTCAAACGTTTTCATAATGATAAATGATAGCAAAGCGAAAAACTATCTCTTGGGTTCGCGTGATTCCATCACGTTTATTGGGATCGATGTATGAACTTCTTAACGACTACGCTATATACGTGACTTAGCGAAAAAGCTAAGGTGGCGCTACAAGTTTTGCAAATAGTTGATGTAGATTATTCTTGATCGACAAATTTTCAACAAAATTACTAAAAAGTTAAGCCAATTTTATCACTTAAAGTCTAGTGCACAAACGACCATCTTATATAAAAATGTCTAAACTATCTTTTAAATGCAGAACAGTAAAAGTTACCGTAAACTTTTTCGTATCTTCTCAAACTCCAATGTAAAACTGACTGCTTCGTATTAGACTCCCGTAACCCGAGAGATAGTCGAGAGTCGCGATAATTAGTTGTTCGTGTACTATATACGAGTTTACTTCCGAGAACGAAGTCAAGAAGGAAAGAGATGCAGAGTAAAAGCTGGGGCACCTTTTCCCTATCAAAATGCACTCCCGGAAACTTTGATTGCCTGGTTTATTTCTACGCAATTCTAGCAAGTGTCTTCATTCCCGACAGAATTATCTCTCTTTCTCTCTCTCGTTAGGCGTACCAGCTGCTCCACGAAACCGTTCGAAAATCAAGTCAATCGCTTCAATTAATCATCTTAAACTTTATTCCGCGCTTGAACTTTAGAAAAAGAGAGGCTCGTATGTATGCATAAGCAGCGTCAGCTTTACACACGTATAAAATGTGTATACAGTAATGAAAAAAAAAGGAAGACAGAACATCGCTCGAGATGAGCGCGTCAGATTAGCGGTGAATTTAGTGCCGCTCTTAAAACAAAAAAGAAAATAAAGGAAAAAAAAGAAAGAAATTACACACCGCCGCGCGTATAAGCAATTACGCGAAAAAAATTCGCGCTTGAAATACTCGTCACATACGCAGACCGAGGAGGGAATTGCGTGCGCGCGTGTGTGTTTAAAATTCATTAAACAGGCCTCTCGCTACTCGATCCGCGTTAATTGCGTGTACTCGTATTAATTAAGCCGAAGCGCCGCTTTATCTCGTCCGTGCGCCCCCCCCCCCCCCTGAAAAATTCAGGGCGAAAGTCTCGCGACTCTACATAGCGCGTATACATAAGTCGTGCAATATTTGAAAGGGAGAGGGCAATTACTTGATTGCTGCTGCGCGCGTATGTGTGTGTAACTGTCTTCCGTCGTGAGACGGATTGCGTGACGTTGCTGCGCGAGAAATGACCGGCAAGGCCAAGGTCGTGGGAATTAGTTGTCTCTATATGGGAAATGAGAAGACTCAGTGTGTATATAATATACGTGTGTATGTATTGCAGTGTGTGTATAGTGTGCAATGTATAGTTTGCGAGCGAGATTTATTTTTGGGATTTTCGATGCTTATCTTTATTCGGAGGAAGTGTTGTAATGCATTCGTAATGCAAGGGGTTATCGGGTTTCGGCGTTTGGCGCGGGGAATTTGAATTTGGCGCGTGCAGCAGGAAGAGGGAGAGTTATCGAGGTAATTAAGGGGGTATCTGCATGGTCGACGTGAATGATTGTAAACACGATTTCAAATGCACTTCTCATTGTTTGTTCACAATGTATTTTGTTTCTTGTACGATAATTAATGCGGACGTTTTATTCAGTTACGATACGATTATCCGTCAGGCGGCAAATAATTATTAAAAACGTCTCGCTTTTATAAAATATTCGGATGATAATGCATCAATTCTTAATAGACTACGAGAAGAGTTTGCAATTGCTATTTCATGAACATTTCGTTAAATTTAAGTCCAGTACATGAAAACAGCTGGTAATTATGAATAAATATTTGATTAATAGTACTCTATTTTGACGATTATCGGCTAACTGACGCTGTGTTACGATTCGTAGCTGCGATTATTAATGCGATTACGAATCTTTATCTAAATTTAAATCTATAGTCTGGAAACAGCTGATAACCATTCATGAAGATTTAATCAATAATACTATTTTGGCGATTATCGGCTAACAATCGACTGACATTTTGTCAACATTCGCAGCTGATTATATTAACTGGATCACGAGATTATTATAATCTGAGCTTTTGCAGTAAGCCGCACCTTCTTTAACAATGTATTCCCAAGTATTTCGACGAAGACATGAAGTATGAAAATGAATCATTATTCTGCAGATTAGCACTCGAAACACAGAATAATTAATTTATTAATTATGAATTGTTAAAAATAGTCACCAAAGCTCAAACATGTGCTTTGAAAAAGAGAAGTATTTCCATTGCTTCAATAAGAATTCGTTACGAAATTGTATGAAACAAAACTTACCCTCGGAATTATATCATAAAGTTCTCTACCGAAATCGAATTCCAGAGCGACTCGATTCACAAAGTTGTGGATCGCGAGGAGTCACGTTCTCACACCCTATCGACACACATAAAACTAGCCACACAAACATACTCCGCCCGTTTAATCAAATTTCCCATGATCGACCCCCACACGCACACACGAACATACATGCAGAGAGTTACAGACACATTACACACACATGTATAATTGAATAAATCTCAGCTGCGCCAAGAGAGAGAACGACGTCCGTGTGGCGCCAGTAGTCGGGCGTTTCCACTTGTGCCAACGCATATAGTATAATCATTTCTCTCTTTCTCTCTCTAGGAGCGTATACACCTACGTAGACGTTAACGAGCGGTAGCTGTATACGCACAGAGCACACTTCCGGGTTTTACGTACGTACGTATATACACCGCACATACGTACACACAGAGCGAGGATCCGTTTTCCCTCTCGAGAGAAGCTGTGCGAGAGTCTCTCTCTCTCTCTCTCTCTCTCTCTCTCTCTCTCTCTCTCTCTCTCTCTCTCTCTCCCGGTCAAGCGTAAAATTTCGAGACGTACGACCGACAATTTAAACTCTCTAGCGCTGCGGACACTATTACTATAGAGAGACTCTCCTAAGGCGCATTAGCATTAGAATTCCTCTCCTTCACCCTTACGGCTCTCTGCACTGCTGCTGTTGCTGCGGCTGCTGCTGCTGCTGCCTCCTGCCTCCTGCCTCCTGCCTCCTTTTTAGTCGACACTTTCGAGCTTGCAGAATTGCCGCTGCGCTGCTGCTGCGGCTGCTGCTGCTGTTGCTGCTGCTGCTGCTCCCAACAATGCGGGGCAGCCGCAGCTCGTGAGAGAGACAGAGAAAAGATTTCAATTTCGCTTCCCATGAGTATAGCCCGAGTTCTTCCGATCATTAGAATGCCGTTGAGTCCGAGCTTTGACGGAGTATCTTTAACAACGACCAGCTGCTGCTGCTCCATCTCTCTCTCTCTGTATGTATAGCAGTGCGTGGCATGCAAGCTTGGAGAGAGAAAAGGGAAAAAGTTGCGCATTAGCATGGTAAAATCGAGTAATTTCCCGGGACTGGCAAAGAGAGAAAGACCGGCCTGTATATACATACGCATATCGCCTCTCCTCCTCTCTCGCACTCCCCTGAGTTATCGATCGTGACGCTCTTTCAGCGAAAGAGAGGATTTTTCTGACGCGCTTGGCTTACAGAGTGCATAACTCACGGTTACGCCACGAAAGAGAGAGAGAGAGAGAGAGAGAGAGAGAGAGAGAAGCTTGCTTCCCTTCTTTTTTCGCATAAAAGAAAGTTCGAGCTGCTGCCTAGCTCTCCTATATAGATAGTGCATACATATATACACACGGAGAATTTCTTCCGAGTCTCTCCCCCTCTCTCGCTCTCTGATTATATACACAAACGAAGGAACTATAATCACTAGGTGTCCGCGCGCCGCAGCGACTCGGATATTTTAAAATTCACTTCGATAGCGAATAGCGCCCCCGGACGAATATATACGAGAGAGGGAGAGAGAGAGAAGAGCTATTCCGAGGGAAATCGTAATCACAGCCGTGCAGTTCAATTCATCGCGCGCGCGCCGCGGACGTCTATACCGCGAGATGATCCCCGAGTTTTTCACCTCGTAACAGGCCGATGAGGAAAGCGCTGCTTCCGCGCGGCGCGTCCCCCCCCCCCCTCTCTCCCCATATAATCGCGAGCTATAGAGCGCGCTATATGTAAAACTGAAATCTCGACGCGCGTCTTATTAGCATATCCTCGCTCGGCCTGAATTATTAAGTGGATAAAGAGCCGACTCCGAAGAGGATAGTCGCTCTCTGTGCGAGTGTAAGTGCGCGCGCGTGTGTGTACGCGTGTGTACAGGGGCAGACACGCAGATAGAAAGAGCGCGTGTGCCAATTATTAGCGGGTATAGACTAACGTATACAGTGTACTGCACACGCGAGTCTATATACCACTCTTTATCTCGCGATCTCAGAGCGGAACACTTTGCGTTAACAATGCTCGATTGCTCGCGCACATGTATACGCGGCTTATTTCTCCGCCCGCTCTTTTCCTTTTAGCTGTGCACGAGAGCGATTCGCGCGGCGCACGCGACGAGCCGCTTTGTTGTGACGGCCGCCGCGCGGGAGCTGCGAGAGAGAGATTTTCTTCTTTTTCCTGGGAGTGGATTAGCGATCGGAGCGCGCTGATTACCTGGAATTCGCGATGCAATGCGAGACGATGTTGCGAATAAAGGGTCTACTTTCGCTGAATCATACGTATATATGGGAATTTTAAAATTCGCGCCGCACGCAAGCGCCGAACTATCGACTAATCGGAAGCGTGTATATTGCTGAATTCTTCACGATTAATTTCCGGCCATCATTTCGGGGCCGAACGAGAATTGGAAAAGGGAAATCTGGAATTATTAATTTTGTCGGCTTTTACGAACCGGATGTACTCATATCTCACGACCGCAATCACGTCTCTATAATAGAAAAGAATAATACATCAGCTGTGAGAGAACAGAGCTTTGAGACAAGCGCGTTGTACAAGCTTTCTTTGGTCGAATCGGAAATTAATTTTTTTAAAGAGACGATACGTGTCGGATGAACGAAGAGCGAGCTTTCAAGGGGGCTCAATGCGGGCTATTGAGATTCGATCTGTACGCATCAGCTCTATACGGGAAGCTGGGATATCTAAATGCAACAGGGGAGAGTGATAACAGCCATTGAAATCTGCATTATGGTAATACATCTGTGCGTTCGGGTAACGAGAGAGCTTTAGAGTCGAGCTTCTTAATCGCGGCATAGAATCTATACGGATATGGATGAAAGCTCAGGAGCTTTTGAGTTTCAGCGCATCGATTCGATTCAGCTGCATTTGACATTTCTCCTGCGTTAAAACTTTTTATAACGTATGAGTATTGTATAATTTTTATAATTATGTAACTTAAAATATTGTGGGGAATGTCAGTTATACACAGGAACTTTTGATAGACGTAGCCATGGCCAGAATTGCCAACACTGATAGAACGGCCCAATGCTGTACTGTCGGTCAGTATACTGTCTACCAGTACTGGCAGACTAATGTTCCGGTACTGATTTGATAAGAACGGGCAATACTGCAATAATGTACTAGCCTAATAAATTTAGCCAGACTTTCGACGCAACTCAAATATTCGTATAAATAATACCTGCGCGAAAGTATTGGCTCAGTATTGAACAGAAAATAAGATTTTTTGTATAGAATATAATAATAATATATAATAATATAATAATAATAATAATAATAATAAATAATTAAAAATTATTCATAGATTATTATGATATATACATGACCTCTCTCTCTATAAATAATAAATATATATATGCGCCTATACAAAATTATATACAATGCGCGCGCGCGTGTGTGGGTGTGTGTATGTGTGTGTAATATCGATCTCTTATATTATTATTTCTAATAAAACTTTTCAGTCCGAATTGTTTCCGAAATTTTCTGGACATATTCATATGAGCAATTTCACGGGAAACTGGAAACTTCTGGACGGCTGGAAGTCGGAAGAATTTTCATGAGGGCACACTTACCAGATCTTTTTTTCTGCTTTCTGGGACCCCTCTGAATAAGAAACAATACGAGTTACTTCATTATCGGTTGCTACCCGGCTTTGCGATCGAAAAAATGCAAAAATGTTGATACATTACTTTTGTATTTTTACTGTCGAGCGTATTATTTGTATATTGTGAATTCTATGGGACTTGGTGCTATACTTGTTATAGATGGAAAGAAAGAGCAGCTCACGCGCTTTAAATTGAGCCTAAAATTTTTGAAATCGGATGCACTGGTCACTGGCACTGGCACATTTGAATATGGCTAATTACTTGTAGGGCTGGCGAAATTTTCACTTTTTTTCAAATCCTCGTTACTGTCGATCCAGTGCTTCGATTTCAACGCTTAATAGCTCAAATTAAAGCAATTTTCCTCTACTTTTTGGTTTTTATGTCTAAATTAAAATTTTTTTATTCATTGACCTATATATATGTGCTTGAAAGCAGATCGGTTTTTTGAAAGCATAAATATAGCTCACCACAAATATTTAGACTTATCAGTAAAAAAGTAGAGGAAAAGAGCTTTAATTTAAGCTATTAAACTTTAAAATCGAGTGACTTGATCAAAAGTAACGCGGATTTTAAAAAAAGTGAAAATTTCGCGAGCCCTACAAGTAATTAGCTGTATTCAAATGTGCGTAGCTCAAAAGTCCCATAGAATTCACAATATACAAATAATATGCTCGATAGTGAAAATACAAAAGAAAATGTATCAACATTTTTGCATTTTTTTGATCGGAAAGCCGGGTGGCAACCGATAATCAAGTAACTCGCACGGTTTCTTATTCAGGGGGTCCCAGAAACCAGAAAAAGTAGGTCTGGTAAGTGTGCCCTCGCGAAAATTCTTCCTACATTCAGCCCCCCAGAAGGTTCCAGTATCCCCTGAAATTACTCATACACACACACACACCCACACACCCACACACACACACACACACATATATATATATATATATATATAATTTTGTATATACATTATTTTCCTTATTCTGCATTAAGGGCATAGCACACTGGTCCCCAGTAATTTGACAGTACAATACTACAGTATTGGGCCGTTTTATCGTTTCGATACTGGTTCAATAACGGGTAAGTACTGGCTGTGAGTACTGCTATAGGGTCTGCCATTATTGGGCCAGTACTGGGTCGTAGGTGCATTTTTACATGGGAGGTATAAGCTCGATGATATAGGCTCCTCTATGTTAATACTTATAAAACATTTTGGCCAATCTCTCAGAGAATGACCCATACATATTATTTCTTCTGAATATATAAAAAATCCTTCCTTGAATTCTACTCTTTATAACGTTTTGTTTTTGCATTAACTAATAATTTATAATTTTGTATTAACAATAAAAAAATTGCCTTTCTTCAATATCAGGATGCACAAAAGGATGCACAAGCAATTAGTTTATCTCGGGACATCAATTTTAATTTTCAGTAGTTGGTGTAATGTGCGGTTGCCACGTACCGCCAAGGCGCGTATTTTAAATAATAAACTCGGTTAATTGAAGTCAAAACAATCGTGCTCTGCTTTATATGGAAATCATGTTGCAGCTACGTAAAATGCAGAGACGATCCCGTCGGGAGAGTACGGTACATGAAATTTCCATTCAGAATTAAATTACATTGTACGCATGACAGATTTAAGCCTTCGGCGCTTTACAAGCTGTATAGGAGGTGGGGCTGCAGTATATTTTTGTAATTGGAATTTTCTTATTTGCAAACTCGTATATATTTTGTTCCAAAAATAGACGGCGCCCACTATCGCCAAAAAAAATTTTTTTAAAAATGTCGTTCACATTATAATACACCTTCCGCGGTGTGTTCACAGTAGAATGGTGCAGTAAAATAAGGATTTAAAATTAGCCTAATAAGAAAACGATACAAATATAATAAGGTTCTGTTCTGCAGGGCGTATTATAACATAAACTAGATAATTCTGTGTAATGATTACACAACGAAGAGAGGCAGACGCGCGTTTCATGGCTGGTTTCGAATCTGATTATCAATTACAAGGAAATTACTCGTTTATTCGTCCGCTACATTATGGTGTGAAATTTGAATTCTTAGTTCTAGTGTGGGTTGCTTCAAACGATAATTATTCGAGAGCGAAGCACCATAACCGGTACCGCGGGTTACTTAAATAAATAAACAATAAATAAACAAATTGCCCTCTCGCAATTATTTCGTCCTCGTCGCCGAGCGCGCTGCTCTTCCAAGAGAAGCGCAGCCTCATAAAAATCGCGCACTCGATCATTTGCAAATCAAATTACCTCGACATACACGCACCGGAGGGAGAGGAAGAGAGAGAGAGAGAGAGAGAGAGAGAGAGAGAATTGAATTTGAAATTTTTCTTCCCCCCTTTTCCAGACGGGAGTTCGACTGCCGGAGGGCGCGTCAGCGGCCTTAGCCAAGCCGACCAAGTACCACTACTACCCGCACAACCAGCACATCTACTTGCTGCCGGAGTGTGCGGTCCAGCAGGTCTGCAACGCGGTCTACGTCAGGCTGAATTTTACGCAGCCTCTGTGCGCCTGTCCCGGCCGTTATCGCGATCCCTGCAGCGCCTCGCTCGACAGCGACGATCTACACACCACCGAGCTCGTCACCGATTCCCGCACCAAGGTCAGTTGCCGCCGCTGCTGCTACTGCTGCGTTCTTCTCTCTGCGGCATGCCTTTTTTTCAGCTCGCCGCGTTATTCCGCCCACGGAATAATTCTGGGCGGTCGATTAATTGCTATCACGCGGATTTGCATTTCTCGTTTCTGCATTCGCGCGCTTTCCTTTGAACTGCGGCGCGCGCCCGCGTGCAAGGGAGAGAAAGAGAGCGCGCGTTTGCATTTCACTGGGTTTTCGACGCGATCACGATATAACGATATAATTCGCGGCATAAAAGTTTTTTATGCTACTCTCACGAATATGGGAGCAGTGTATTCGTTTTATTTATATGCTATTCTTTTGAAGTCATCAACATTTCCTTCTATGCAGAATTGAAATTTAAGTAACCGAAATTCCCGGCTGTGTAAAAAAATATTTACTTTAAAAATTTTCAAAATTTCTAATTGAATTTCGCATGAAAGGCACGGTATAGCAACACAGCCTTAATAAAATATACTCTTTGCCAAGTGTTTGTTAAGAAAAAGTGTTTTTGAACGTTTCAAAATAAATCACTTTTCGGCTAAGCTCGGTTTATCCTAGAACCGGCAAATAAACTTGCGGCGAGAACACTTCCCAGGCGCGGGGACGTCTTATCTCATTCGATGGCGCGGTCTCTCGAAATTAATAAAACTTTATGAAATAATTTAGCCAACGAAGTAGAGCGACGAAACGAGTCTTGGGAACGGGAAGCTTAAGCCCTTGAGCACACCGCGCCGCGCACAGATGAATTTACGAGAGAAGCCGAGGCTGTTCCGCAAGTAGTTTGAACCAGCTGTGTACAGTAAATTTTATCACATCGACTACTATAATAATACCATCGAGCATAAAAATTGCTGTACTGTGGGCCCTATAAATATTGCGCGTAACAGTAAAATTTGCCGAGCGAATCGGTAGTATCAAAGTATATAGGGGTTGTTGTATGGGAAAGTCAATTAAAAATTCAATCTTCCTTGACACGCGGCATGCACAATGCAGCTGACAAAAAACAACCAATTCGCTTGTAACTATATAGTTGTAAAAATCAAATTACAACAATCTACACGAGATGCTCGCGAACCCGTTGCGCGCGCGCGCGACAATCTTTCATTTTGCCTTGGCTTCGAGTTCAGAGTGAGGCGTGCAAAAAGTATAGGCGAGTATAAATTTGGAATAACGCTGAAATGACGGATCATTAGAGAAACACAGGCCAAGGCTAGTGATCTCGCGATTTCCGCTAAATTAATTTTTATCGTCCACCGAGAAAAGCGAAACATTTATTTCTTTATCCAGCCGGTATTACGACAACTCGACTTGCACACACCCTCGCGCGGTCGTTTCGCCTTATCACTCTTATCGCGGATTCGCAAGCGCGAATTTTCCCCAACTTTTGCATGAAAATTCACTGCAATTCTCTTCCCCGCAAGCATTACGTGTATAAGTAGACGCGCGGAACGAAATTTCGACTTGCGTTGAAAAGGCGAATCCCCCGAGCATAATCGCGGCGCGAAATCTCGCGGCTACACCGCGGCGCGCGTCGGCAGGGGGAATAAAAGAAGATCATCACCGTATACTTAGGGCTAGCGGTCTCGAACAAAAGACAGAGCGCTCGAGCCTGTAATGAGCGCTAAACCAGGCGTAAATCATCATCCCCCCGATGTAAAATCTCAATGCGCCTCTTAGCTTGTACGTAAGGACAACAATCTTGTCCGCATCTCTCGCGCGGTCCCGCTATGCACTCGCGAGTGAGAGAGAGGGAGAGACAGAGAGAAAGAGCGACAACCCACACATATATATATACATGTATATTGCATATGTGTATAGATATACGGCCCGATCTCTTATGCGCTGGGCTCTTAACGCTCCACATACCCAGATCCATCGAGGCGGTTCTCTCTGGGCTCTTGGAAGCAGGTCTGCGTGCAGTCTACTCTTTTATCGCGTCGCGCGGCGGGCTGCAGAGCCGCGCGTATAACGTGCCTCGCGTATATGCATAATGAACGGCCTCCTCCGCGCCCACGATGCATCATCGGAAAAGTAGATGGACAGATGCAGATGTAGATAGGGGGGCCGCGAGAGCAGTCCCCGCAATCGACACTCGCGGCCTACAGTTAGACGCGTATCTTTCGGCCTATTTGCGGCGTGCGGAGCTTGTATATTATATACAGGCTGCGGACTCGAGGATCGACCCACACCTGAGCTTTGAACTAAAAATTTTCCATTGGAATCGGTAATCTCGTATACGTTTTGCACCTTGATTCCGATGAAAAAACCGAATTATTGAGGCAGACTGCAAAAATTAATAACAATCTTTGTGCAGGTTCCGACAGTCCGCAGCTGCTTTACGACGAGTACCGCAGCCTACGTATACGCGGTGTATGAGAATTCTAGATCGAGAATTGTTCGTATAACTCGCTAAATTTTTTCTCGGTACACACAGAACAAGAATGAGCTATAATTTTGTATTTAAAATTTTACTGCTACTCTTCACCTTGTTGAAAAAAGCATAAAATTTGCATTGAGAGCGTCGCGCATACCGAAAGAATCGAGCGTGTACACCTATACTACAGATTACAGTAATCATTTAAAAGACGAAACTCAGTATTCGTATTACTCGCGAAATTACAGTAATTCTTCGTTAAAACATTCTTCTCTCGCTCGTCGCTCGTCTGCTCATCGCATTCAGAAATCCATCCTTAATCGCGCCGCACTCAATGCGCATAATGCATAAGCCGCGCTTATTATACAATTGCGAAGAAGCATCGGCAAACTCGAGCTGCGCAGAGAGAGAGAGAGAGAGAGATTATCGCCGAATTTCGCGGGAAATCTCGTTACACATTACAAGCTCGCGTCCGCGTGTATAACAACATCAGAGGGAGGGAGAGAGAGGGCAAAGCCGGAAGTAGAGGAGGCCAAGGCGCATAAAGCAGAGCAGCAGCTCATAAAGCGGTGCAGAGCGAGAGCGAGAGAGAGAGAGAGAAAAGTCCCTGGGGTAACGTCGTAAATAGCCCCTCGGAGGTAGATAAGGACTAGAAACGTCGATCGGGAAATCGGTTCTCGCTCGCTGCCGCAGCTGCCGCCAGGCTATATACGAATTAGCCGCGGCAAGGGTAATGAGCTGAGCGAAGCAACCAGTGCAGGAAGAGATAGCCGAGGCGCCGAGGAATGTGGAGCGCCTAGTGCGCGCAATCGAGTATAGAGAGAGAGAGAGAGGAGAGAAGGAGCTACTCCTGCCTCCGCACAGCTCGTCCGCGCGGCTATTTTTGCTCTTTAAGGGCGCGAGAGCGAATGTTGTCGGGTTATGTACTGCTCGGAAGTCTCTCTCTCTCTCTCTCTCTCTCTGTGCGCACAGAGAGCCATCGGGGAGAGAAGAAGCTTGTTTTAAACTGGGCAGTTTCGCTTTTGATGGCAGCTGCTTGTCGGGAGTATCTGTATCTAGGTGCTTCTTTTTCCCGCCCTTTTCCCTACGAATTCCTCGCATTCCCGCGCGTTCGCCGAATTTTCGCTGTATGGCCGGGTGGCGCTCATTCTATTCGGAAAGTCACCTCTGAAACGCGAAATTTCATATTGTTCGGATAGCGTTCTATTTGCAGACCGAGCTTTGCGGCGGCGAGAGAGTTGAAAGACTCGTTGTGGAGAAGAGATTATCAAACGCATAACCAGAAACGTTTTATTATTATTTTTCAGCTGTGCAGCTTCTCTTCCTACATGCATATAGAATGAATTATACTGTTACTCGAATTAGCATAAATAATTGGTACAACGCTCTGGAATTCGTTCCGCGAACAAGAAAGACGGGAGAAAAATCGCGAATCCGTTTTATCAATGAAAATAATATGCCAAGTCCGCGCGCGTTCGCGACTTGTGTTACGATGCCGCCGCGCTTGAAATTCGTATGCAGTTCATGAATAATCTCGAGGAGCGCGGAACGGATAATTTCGTTCAATGTGCTCTTCGGCAAAGAGGAAGTTGAAAGAACCGTCGCGGTTTTTTGTATAATTACAATTTTTACTTTTTTACTTTATTGCACTTCCTGAGCGATGCCAACGTACAGGACTTTGGTTTAAACACGCATTCACCATGACGACGGATTTTACTTGCAATGACGCACGTGTGCAGTATGCTTCCGAATTGTACGCAGGCTGCGAATCACTTAATTTAATGGACGATTTCTGTAGATGACCAGTTCTCCTATACGCTGCGCAGTGCATCAATATACCAAATCTCTCGATCGATCAATTATTTGCGTAACTATAGTGCAAAAAGCTTTTCAATGTCGAGTGCTCAAAATTTACCGATCAATTCCAGTAGACTGCAATCGAGCAAGGCTTACTCTGAATAATGAAATTACGACTCCTTTACACACGAGCAAATGCTCGCCAAGTTCTACACCAATAATATGGCCGCGGGTTGAGAGTAACAAGACGCGCTCGCGCATGATGCGCACAAAGCACCCGTATACTATACACACGCGCAAACCAGCTCTACATACCTGCGTACGTATATGCTTTTCGAGAAACCTTGCGCTTAGCATTAAATTGATATCTGGTGCATATCGCTAGTACATGTACACATCCTCCGTATACGCTGTAGCGGAAAACAAAAGCTACTGCTACGAGAGATTGGCCGAAGGGGGCAAGGATCGCCGAATCGCAGACACACGCACGCACGCGCGCTGCACGTGTACTTATGAATACGTGGACATAACACACACGAGGTACAAAACAGTACCATATGCATCGATAGGTCGCGAGACCGAGGCGTGGGAGCTGCTCTCACGTACGGCACACGTTCTTCGTATAATACGCCTCGCTGTGTCTAGTCCTTCCCTCTCTCTCTCTCTCTCTCTCTCTCTCTCTCTCTCTCTCTCTCTCTTCTCTCTCCTCTATGCATATACACTCGCTTTGCTGCACGTACACGCTACACACGTGCGCACATATATATATACACACACATACGACACCGAGAGAGCGAGAGAGGGTATAATAAGATCGAGCCGCAGGTATATACCGTTCCTTCGCTCTCTGCTCTCCGTGGCAACGTGAGAGAAGAGCTCGCGCTCGCGAAACGAGGCCGATATCTCGCGAGTCCTCTCTCGACGGAGCCCCCCCTTCCCTCCTCTGTCTACGTGTGTCCGTGTGTGCGCATACGTACATATTACACATACGTACACAGGTATGCATATACGTGTGCAGGTATACACGTACTCGACTTTGTTCGCGGCCGGCTGCGGTGGCGAGAGAAAAATTGATCGCTTGGGAATCCGCCAGAGAGAGAGAGAGAGAGAGAGAGATGCCGATCTGCCGGTGTATACTTATGGATATGTTACGACTGTTCGCGCTGTGCTCGTATATGCATATACATATATACCTGAACATGTGTGTAAGGAGTCGCGTGCCGCGATTACGGCCGCTCCGCGCCATTGTCTCGAGTGCGCATCAGGGGCCTTTTTATGTGCTGTTCTGCCTCTCTTTGTCGGCGCTTTTCATTCGGCTGTTCGTCGCGGAGGCTAATGTTTTCATCGGGCAGAGATTTGTATACACATAAGCTTAAGCGCCGAGTCGCGTGCCTGTATATAATGTAACGTTCGGTTTTCTCGATTATACGGAAAGTTGTACAACTGGAAATTCAAATTTCGCGCCAAAATCCATATAGCGGACGCAGCGCGCGCGCGCGCGCGAGTAAAGATGATTGATTCGGCGGCTTGCAACACGTCGTAAAAATGAAATTGCGATAAATTACGACTTTGCACGCTGTCCATTATCCGTTATACGCGCCGCGCACGCGCGATTATCTGTACCGTTTTGTAAAAGCCACGAAGCACACGACTCGACGGCTGATTTTATAATCTTTCCTGCAGAAGGCATTTTATTATCTTGTACATATCTTCGACGCGGTTTTGTTGTGTTTAATTGTACAAATAAAGAAGCGAGCGCTTGAAGCCTCGCGACGCGCTGCTTAACGGTCGTATCGTTACGCAAATGTAAATAAAATAAGCTCGATCGAAGCTCCGCGAGAAGAAGAAAAATCGATCGCGAGAGCCTCCTGGCTCGTCGCGCGCGGCGCGGGGAATTCAAATTTCCATTGGACTGTCGGACCCCCGTCGCGGGCTGAGAAAGCGTGAGAGTCGATCCTAAAAGGAAGGCGAGGAAGCCAATCGCTCTTCCTGCTCTCTTTCTATAGCCGCGCGCCAAGTTGAAAAAAAAAGATCGGCGAATCGCTCGTTAGCTGCGCGCGCAGAGGAGTGTCGATCGAGTTTATCTGCCCATTCGATAATTACCGGGCGAATCTTCTTCTCCCGTAAAGTCGATCTAACAAGCCCGTATACATAAATCGCGCGGCGCTGCTGCTGCTGCTGTTGCTGCTTTCTCTCTCTGAGAGAGAGGTGAGCTTTATAGATCTCGCGCGCGACTAACGACGCGAAAGAAAGACAAATGGCCAGCGAGGGAATCGCGGGAAAAAGAGCCGACAAAGTGACGGACTGTATATACTGTTGCGCGGCGCAAACACGTACACGTCTGCATGGGATGTATATATAGCGTACAAGCGCGAGCGCGCGGAAAACGCTGACCCCGAGAGCGCCGTCGCCGTCCACTCACTTTCAACCAGTGTGACAGCTCTCGTCTCTGCACTTATCTGTACACATAAATATATATAAGTCCAGTCTGTAGGTATGCACACACACACACACACACACATAAAGGTGCATACGTCTCGAGGAGAATCGTGACAATCGTCGTTCCGTGCAGCTGCACTTCCGCTTGAGATGTAATATACAGATATACATATAGAGCAGCTTTGTATATAAATATATATAGAGGGGGGGGGGGGTGAGAGAGAGAGAGAGAGACGAAGCGATTACATCTCGGTGCGATCTCGGCTTAAATCACGATGACGCGCCGGGATCCTCTCTTCATTTGCTCCCGTATATTTCCGCGGCTGACCGGCTGGAATGTTATATCGCGCGCGTCGGGTTAACTGTATAATCGCGAGTGGCAGAGAGAGAGAGAGAGAGGGACTTGCTTTTTATCGCGAGAGCGGCGAATTGGCCGTTTCCGATCATATATAAAATCTCGAAGCTTCCTGGAACCTGACGAGGGTGATTCTTTCTGCTCGTGCATAGCCTGCAATTTTCCCTCTTTTTTACTTTACACTGGTCTCGGAGGAATCACGACTTTTCTCGGTACACGCGCCTCGCGCGCGCGCGCGCACACACACACACACACACACGCTCGCACACCTGTACGTACATCACGAGACACACGAAGAGGCGACGGATTAAGACGTACAGTCCGCGGGCTGCGAGTGTATTTATAGAAAGCGAGTTTCGCTCCAATGCGATAACACAGAGCGAGAGAGCGAGAGAGAGAGACCGATGCTAAGTGCTTCCATACATAGTTCCCGCGATAAAAAATGAACGATACATAGTACATCATTAGTCTCTATTTGTACATTATCGATCGGCGAGAGAAAAAGCATAAAGAGAACACAGTGAGCGCGGCGGCACACACGCGATACCTTCCATTAGCTCCGCACAGTCGCTCGGTCGCGATGATAAGCTAAATAGAGTGGAGAACAGAGCCGGCGCGCAGTACGCGCTCGCACAGACACAGTACGCTCTGTATACGGTCGGGAGTCGAAAACAATAGCGACAGATGTTAGTCGCTCGGAAAAAGAGTCAATCGTCGCTCTCTCCTCTCTCTCCTCTCTCTCTCTCTCTCGCTGCATACGCCGCGATGTATAGGAAGACGAGGAATCGTGAAACGAGCGGCAAGTTCATGACCAATTGTTCTTAATGAAGTGCACGAGCGAGAATAACGAGATGCGGAAGAGCGATAAAGAAGAGAGGCCCTATAGCGCATAGACACACACGGCTTTCTCAGTCGCGTGGACGGGGGAGGAGAAGGAGGAGGCTCCCTTTCTCCGTATCGGTTCATCTCTCTAACGGCGGCAAATGAAGAACTGCAGCGGCTAACTAATCCTTAATCAGTTCTCTCTCTCTCTCTCTCTCTCGCTCGAGGGCATTTTTGCTCATTTGCCATTACGCTCTCTTCTCTTCCGCTTTTGCGCTCTCTCTCTCTCTCTCTCGCTCGCAACAGATTATCCGCGCCGCACAATGACGCGCGCCGCCTATTGTCATTTTTCGAACGGTGCGCGCACTGTATAGCTATAGTTGCCGATGCATATGCACAAGCCGCTTATGTACTCCCACGCCGCGGACGCGTGGGGGGGAGGTAGAGACAGTGCGAGACAGAGGAGAGAGATTTTCGATGGATAAATTACACGCTGCGCGCGCGTGTTATATCGACTCGTCCGTTATTAGCTTGGAAACTCTCGTGAGAATGAGTCTGTGCATTATATAAGTATGCGCTTCGCGAAAGAGCATTTCCGATCGGTGCGTGTACTTAGGTGTACGGGCTGTGGTGTACGTACACAGCACAATACACTGTACTGCAAGTGTGCGTGTGTGCGTGTGCGCGGTGAAAAGAGACAGCTTTTTTCGAAATCTGGGTCGCGCGCGCGCGCGCAGCCTGAAAAGACTCATTATAAAGGCGCATAAATTCAATTGGCAGCGCGAAAATTGACAGACGCGCGCGCCACAGCCGTTCGATGCATCGGCAACGAGTATTTCACTAGCCGCATCGCGTTGACGATCGATAGGCTGCACCTGCCGCCGCCGGCTGCTGCTGCTGCTGCTGCTGCAGAGAGCCAAATATAAAAGGAAAAGCGAAAAGCGCTCCTCTCCCGCTCTACCGACTGGATATTCATTAACGAGCTGGGCAAACGCGAAAAAAATCAATTTTATTACAGGCGCGCACAGAAAAACGCACTGCACTCAGCTGTTTTTGTTGTTTCCTCTTGCAGGCGCTGACACTGGTGAAGACGTGCGAGCCCGTAGCCGAGATGCGGGAATGTCGAGCGCCGCGGGACTGGTCGCTGCTCGCGCTTCAGAACGTGCGAACAGGAAAGTCCCATTACCTGGTGATCTGTCGCTGTCCCGATACCAACATTCTCGGTAAGTCTCTCTTTCTCTAAGTCCTCCCGTACGCGCGCAGGCATATCACAACGAGAACTTTTATCTCTCACACGCGCGTTCCGGGCTGGCATAGGTAATTGATTTTTCCGCTGCGACGGCGCTACCGGAAAATTGCCTAGATTTAGCCGATACCGTTACAAGCGCCTAGATATCCGGCGCACACGACTTAACATACACGCTGCACACACGTGCGGTACTGCACTTGTCTGTGTGCAGTACACGTATACGGCAGTTCGATCGAGCTCGATCATCAATTGCCTCGCGGTAGGAAAAATCGCGCGCTATCTCTCTTTCTCCCGACGTCTCTCGCAGTGCGGTATGTAATGAATTTTCGCGCTTTGGAGATAATTGAAATTTCATAAGCGTCCGAGAGCTCTTAGACAAGCGTGTCTTCTCCACTACCTCTCTCTCTCTCTCTCTCTCTCTCTCAGCGTCGATGCGGCAATAGATATTTTATTGCGCCGAGCGGTAGAGCTCTCACGGGTATACAATTATGTCGAGGACCGTGTTTATAAATCGTCTTGAGAGAGAGAGGGGGGGGGGAAGGATCTCGGGTTTTCACGCTTCTACAAAGCGGTACAGATTGTTATAGCGAATTACGAGTGACGAAGACCGAGAAAGAGAGAGTCGCCGCGTCGCTTCACCGTTATACAATAATAAAAACACGTTGAAAACGCATTCGCAGAGGGGCCGATGAGCCACGACCAGCCGACCTACGCCAGTGTTCCCGGCATCCGCGTCTACGGCATGATGTGCGTCCAGGGCAGCCGACGGGGTCGACCGCTTCGCAACATCCGCAGCATCCTCGGTAAGCCATATGCGATTTAACGCCCGAGTAATTTCCTCCGACGGGGGCTGGGGCTGATATATACAAGTGCCGGCGCCTGGATAATTGTCACTCAACGATTCCGTTCTGTACCAGGTATGCCCAGCAGAGACGATCTGGCCTCCAACGACGGCTTCCCCTGGCACCTCGTGCCCGAGCTCATGAGGACGGCCAACTGGGAGTGAATCCGTCCTCTCCTCTGCGCTGTAGACAAGACGGAGGAGACGTCCATCCTTCATTTCTTCTTCTTCTTCTTCTTCTTCTTCCTCTTCATCACACACTATTTATATAATATTTATTGTTTCAAGCCTAGAATGAGAGAAAGAGATTTAGCGCGAGACGACGGCTCGAGAGAGGGGGAGGGGGGAGAAGGAGAGCCGTTAGATGCGCGTGAGATTTTTTTACGCAAAAGAGAGAGAGAGAGAGAAAGAGAGGATTCATTGCACTATAGGAGAGGAAGACTTTGGGCGGTACGGATGACTGGCTCTCTCTGTTGCACGAGCAAAAAGTCGACGATGGGATGCACGAGAGAGAGAGAGAGCTAGAGCCCGTTTTCCCGGGAAGATTTGCGTTCCTCGCGGAAGATTCGGCTCGGTGTTTTGCGTCCGATTTCGATTATGGGACTACTCCGCAACTATAATACACTCCGCGGGACTTTTTGCTCGGCCGCACCGAGAGGCCGTATAACCGGGTTTATTTTCTTTTTTGTTTTTTTTTTGTTTTTTTTTTTTAAACACACGCATATACACACGCGCGCACCATAATTTTTCTCTCTTATTGAAAACGATCCTTCTGACGGAGCAGCAGCAGCAGCAGCAGCAGCAGCAGCGGACAAACGAGAGCGTCGGTACACACTATATTACTCCTAGTAAATTATTACTCGCGCCGGCCTGATGATACGGGGGAAAGCATAAACGGGAGGAGAAATTGACGTATACGTAAACCCGTAGGTACTTAGATGCTCTATTAATGAAATTATCGCATATATAAACTCGCCTTATTACTATACATTTATACTCGCAGTAGCGCCTAAGATTTGTAAACTGTGTGCGAGAGCGAGCGAGCGAGCGAAAGGGATGTACAGAGAGAAAAGTGCGTCGTGATGACTTTTTTCTCTGCGTTCACTAGGCACTCTTT
Source organism: Philotrypesis tridentata (assembly GCA_018906965.1). Classification (NCBI taxonomy): domain Eukaryota; kingdom Metazoa; phylum Arthropoda; class Insecta; order Hymenoptera; family Pteromalidae; genus Philotrypesis; species Philotrypesis tridentata. The sequence continues at coordinate 1,689,320 of JACCIB010000036.1, forward strand.
GCTTTTATATGCATACGATTCTTGTAATCGCTCGCCACGCAGCGCAACGAAGAGAAGGCGAGAGAGAGGGTGAGACGCGCGCGCACTAATATTTCTGAAAAGAGTAATCGACGATCGAGTCAACGCACACAGACATCTACACTTACGCATTTACATTTATACTTACACTTACACACGTACGTACACGTACACGCACACATTTATGTATGTAAGGACATTATAGACAAATTCCGCCCTATACTGTATACTTTTAAGAATGTGGTAAAAGGTATTGAACGTAATAGAAATGCCATGTTATAACTGTATAATCGACAACCACCGATTCTTTTTTTTTTTTTTATAACGAATACTCTTCTACGCATATGAAACAATTGAGCCTTAAAAATTACTTTCGACGCATAATAACAGGCGAGCCTAAACTCCACAGTATTGTGATGGCGATTGGTTGACGCTGGTCGAGTTGTCGATTAATCGGCGATTTGCTGACTGAATAAATAAAGCGCCGAGCGAGAGAGAGAGCTTCCGCGGCGCTCATTGTCATTAGGTAACGGCCATGTTTATTCGACTCATATCCTCCTACATATTATAAACTGTAATTGTATCACTATTAACTCGATTAATATTAGACCCTCAAGGAAGGACCAGCAGCGACTCTCAGATACTTATACACTGAGAGCGCATGCATGTTTTGCATTAAAGAAAGAGTAGAAAAAAAAAAACACGAGACGAGCAATGGAAAACGTGATCCTTCTGTAGTAGCGTATACGCGAGCAGCAGTAATTCATACATTTTGTAAATATAAATTATCATGAAAAATACGATGACAATAAATAACACGAAAAAGTGTACCTCTTATTTATGTTTACACTTCATCAATGCGAGCGCGCACTGCATACACACACGCGCGCGCGCGGTTAAAGCCCGTTTTCGAAAATTATTTACGGCGTCTGCGAATCAATTTACGACGAGTTTCTCCAGGAAAATCCAGCCGAGTGCTAAAGTCGTAATGGCATCTCGCGCGCTCGCGCCGTAAAGCCGCGCGAAAAAGAAGAAGAAGAAGAGCTCGTACTTACGTGGAAAGGCAATTTTTCGCTTTACGAGGCATCTCGAATTCGCAAACTAAGAGCCCCCCCCCCCCCCGCCATTCGATGGCCCTGATGGCGAGGATGCGTTGCGCATGAGCGCGAACTTCGCTCCTCGTCAAAAAGGTGAAAGTCGAGCAGCAGCAGCAGAAGCATCCTCAAAAAGTTTTGATTACAAATCCTGCGGCCTCCCACGTGGTGTTACACATCTCCAGCTTGTTTATTGCATTCCCCTTTGAAAGTTCAGCGGAGCAAAAAAAAAGCAACTTACCGAGTACGTCGGAGTTGACTAGTACGCTGCAGGAGTACATGGGCGTGACGAGTCGAGGTCGCCGCAAGCTGAAGGCTTTTCGACAGGCCTGATTGCACGCCGACATTAATTGCCCGCCGAGATGGCTCTGGGACGAGGTGTTGGTCGCTCTGTAATTTCGTGAGGCTCATTAACGTGTCGCGAGCGTGAAAATTTCGTCGGGACTCGAGAGAATCGCGAGCGTGATTACCCTTGTGGATCTTCGTAAATCTGCCACTTCTTCAGGACGAAGCAGACGCCCATCATCGGCTCCTCGCACAGTGGTCCCGATAGAGTGGCTAATTGAAAGCCGTTAATCATGCTGTTGTAGTAGCTGCGTTTGAGAAGAAGCCGAGTTAAAGAAAGAAAAAAGCATTGCACGCGAGGGAGCGTACTAAGATGTAGGAAGTTATAAGCGAGCGCGCGCAGGCTTTCTAATACTTACGCATCGCGAGGATCGGCAGATTTACTCTGATGAGTCCAGAACGGCCGCCTGACGAAAGTGCTCTCGTTGAGGAAGACGTTGGGTCCGCACTTTCTGGGCCCGAACGACCAGATCTTCTCCAGGACATCGGCCTCCCATCCGGCCTCTTTGAAGCGGCCGAGCAGCTCGGTTTTGAAAGTCTCCACGTTCCTCTGCATTCTCAGCGTTAAGGCCGACGATTCTAAATTCAGCGCCGATAAATCAGGCGGCTCGTTAGCGGCAGCCTCCTCTTTCTTACCGCTGTAGTATTTATCCAGCTCCCGCATAAGTTCCGCATTGTTCTCGAGCAATTTCGTGAGCGTTTCGGGCAGTGGCCGCGCGTCGATCTCGAAGTAGCATTGACGATTCCACGTCCACGTTTCCAGCTTGACGTCGTCGGCTTTTTGCTCGGCTATGGCCTCGTTCACCATGTCGACTTTGGGAGCCGGCACCACGGTTTCCCGGTACGAAACGATCGGCTCCGAGACGTTGATCCCGACCTTGGCGTAGCGCAGCTTCAGGTCCTCGAGGCAGCGCTCGAGGTGCACCTCGCCGGCCGTGTTCAGGACGATCTCGCCGCTCTCCTGGATGTGCACCACGGCGCAGGCGTCCGCTTGGTTCAGCAGCTTCAGGCCGTTCATCAGCTTGTGCAAGTCGTTCGGGTGCTTCGGCTCGAGGGCCACTCGGAGTATGGGGACCGCCAGTAGGGTCAGCTCGGTGAAGGAGGGACAGGCCACAGTCGAGGAGAGAGTCGCCGTTTTTAGGACGTGCTCTTCGAGGTTGCCGATGCCTATGACGTTGCCCGCCGGCACCTTGCCGATGGGCTCCAGTTCCCTGCCCATGAGCAGGTACAATTTCGAAATGCTAACTTTTGTGATGTGACTTCCGGGTTTCAAGTCTTTCAACTGAGTGGCAGCGTCTATTTCCTCGCCGGCTCTCAGCCTTTCCAACGCGATCCTGGGGTCGTGTTTCGGGCCTAAAACATACAATTCACTGCCGATACTCACTGTTCCCGAATAAACTCGAGCAAAGGCGATCAGACTATCTTCGCAAGCTTCTTCCTCTTCTTCGTTACTTTCTTCCACTGTCTCCTGTTTTACGGAGAACTCATTTGCATCCTTGAGAGGCACTGTATCCTCCGATTTTTCCTTTTCCAATTTCTCAGCGTGTCTCTGTCTAGCTAATTCTCTGCGTTGCTTCAGTTCTTCTTCAGTAAGAGGTTTAGGCTTGTTTTCTGGTAAAGACTTCCTGTCTACTGGAAACATTTTGGAAATAAAAACTATAACAGGTGATTTGTCATCGGCACTGCAATCTAAAAATGCTTGTTTCAATATCTGGGTTTCCTCGGGCATAGACGAGAACTCCTCCCTGCAGCTGATTAGTCTTTCAATTTTCTCACTAGGCAACTTATTAGGTGGTGGGACATTTTCACAGATCATGTCGAGGCATGCCTTTGCTAAAGGCAACCACTGAGTACATATCGCATGCAATTGAGCTTTTGGATCAGAATGCCTTAAATCTCTTGTGGTCAGTTTGATATTTAATTTTTCCACCATAGTCACCACCTTTTCTTTATCTTTTCGTACAACTACTGTATCGTACAAAGCCCAAAGATTTTCCAAAATAAATTGTACACACAGAGGCTTTTTTGCTTTTTCTTGAGCACCTTTCATAATTTTTTTCGTTTTTGAATTTATGTAGAAATCACCCCATAAAGTTTTAGACAAGACTTTCTCACTGAATCCCAGTTTTTTAGAAAAAATTGTCGCAAAATCTTTTATGGTAAAGCCCCATCCGTCAATGGCACTTGCAAATAAAACATTTCCTTGTTCTGGAGAAAAATATAAATTTGAATCATCTATTTCCTCTAGAGCTGACTGCCAATCTGCTAAATTTCTTTCACCCAAGGTCTCTGCTTGACTGCTTTTAACATTCTCTTTTTCCTCGTCCCTGTCCATAATATCACTTGTAAATAATTCTCCCATGACAGCATTCACCTGTTCTAGTACTTGGTTCAAGTGAACGTAGGCATCCAGTGGGGACAATTTCATTTCTGTAATTAACCTATCTATTTTGTTGAGGACTAGAACTGGCTTTAAACCTTCAATGTATGCAATCGATAGAGCACTTCGTGTTTGAGGACAAACACCTTCTACGACATCTACTACAATTACAGCACCGTCGCATAATCTAACAGCTGTTGATACTTCCGATGCAAAATCTACGTGACCTGGAGAATCTATAAGATTCACAATAAATTCAGAATTTTCATGTAAATGATACAACGTAATGAGACTTGATTTCATCGTTATGCCACGGAGTTGTTCATCTGGTCGACTGTCAAGGTAACGTAGTTTTCCTGCCAATTTGTTAGAGATGATACCATTGCTAGCTACTAAAGAATCCGCCAACGTAGTTTTTCCATGATCAACATGAGCGAGTATACAAATATTTCGAATAGAGTCCAAAGAGCTCTGGAGCTGCTGGAACTTTTGCAAATCTAACAACTTCATATTGGCTTTGCTTTGTGTGACAGCAAAAAAGGCGAATAATTCTGAAATCACAAGATGACAAAGAATTAATTACCAAATAACCAGCCAGTACAAGTAATCAATAAATCGTCTTACCAATCCAATTTTTTCCTCTATGTATGTACAATAATCAACAAGATTTCCTAACCTTTCAAAAACTTATACACACACGATCACACGAAACTATTTACTGCGGGGGACTAACAATTTTTCAATAAAATTAATAAAACAATTAAGACGGGAAATTAACGAAAGTCTTTTGGAGAAAACTAAACCTTCTCGCACGGCGTACAGCACTATTTCACCCTATAATGTGACTTTCTGAAGGCAAAGTGTTCGCCAAAGACAAGGGGAAATCTCGTCTCCATTTGTGCGACTCTTTTCGCGTTGCACAGCATAACTAGCAGTTTTGGAAGTCTTGCGCCCGTCGACGTCGACACCGAAGGCTCGAGGAATTTTGTCGCCGAAAAACTTTCTGCGAATCTCGTATAAGTAGCACACGCGCCGAAGGTTTTCACTTTGCGCAACAATCTGCAAGAGCGCAGCAAGAGGTAAAAGTTTTTGAGGTTAAAGTACCCGGCTACAACGCGGAACTGTTTGGAATACCGCATAAGTGCGAACTGTACATTATAATGTACACCTAATATAGCTAACACGTGATATGTATATACAGCTGTATATTGATATATATACATAGATATAGTGCGTGTGTTAACGGTTACACGGGCGCGCAACATGTGCGCAACTTTTATACATCGTCCTTTCGTTTAAGCTAATGCACCGGAAGAAAGTTGGATACCGTTTGAAAAAGAATTTTGCTCGAGTTTTGTAAACTTGTACGTTCGCTTGATAAAAGTATTATGCTCGTACAATTAAATAAAAGAAAATAGAAGGACGCGTGTGTTGGTTCGATGAAAATCCATCGCGCGCCGAGTAGAGTGTAAATGATAGATTACAACGTTTCTTTTTATGTTTTTGCACTGATGTCAAGTCAGTCAATGCTATATTACGATGTTAATGTTATGTGATACATCTCACAAAAACAAGTAACACCAAGAGTCTCGAGTGTGCTTAACTAATTATAACAAATTGAGGCGTTATATCAAAAGGTAATATATTAAATATAGTTTTAAGTAGATAAATATCCGCTTCGGTCAGACACGCCGGCGCGTCTATCTCGACCATATTTCAGGCATATCAGATATCCACTATATTAATAATATAAGTATTATATGTATATACAACGACATATCGTATATCTGATACCGTACAATAATTTAGGCTAGCTTTATTATAATAATTATGTTTGGATCTAATTTATAGTCAGACATAATGTACACGTCTATGTGTAAGTATTAAAATCACGTAAGCCTTTTATCATTGAAATGTCGCAACTCGCGCGAGGAGAATGAAAATTAATTAACGATATAGTTTTCCGTTATAACACCACACGCCGGTAATTAGTTTACAAGCGAACTTCTTTTACCGATAAATGTTGTTATATACCGGCTAAATGATGTATATACATAGTGTTAAAAGTGCTGTGTATATAATGCATAGTACCGAGTTTATGAATATTTGCAATATAAATTTTGCTTCGTTGAAACGATTAATAGATGAGTAGTCTTTTTTAGTAATAATTAACATTTTTTTATACATAAATTACACTCACCTATACTGAGAGTGACATTTTTCCAAAATTCATGAGGTCATGGAATTTATACAATTACTTATAAAGGATAAATAAGTAAAAATAATAATTTAACGATAATAAATAATTAATAATAATGCCTGCCGCACTCGTTCATTTAAATTTTACAGTTTCAATATCTTTTCGCTCGTTTACTGCTAGCATTTAAGTAAATTTAAACGAATCGCTTGACTTTCTATCCATGCGTGTATTGAATATGTTTTCGTAGAAGTATTTTTCTCGCTCAATAGTTTAGACAATTTTAAAAACCACTGCGTTCGTATATGGAGACAATCCGATTATTTTTATGACTATTACATGTAACATTATCATTATAAAGATCATTTCACGCGAAAGTAAAAAATTTACGATGAGAATTAATAGCATGCATAATAAAGTGTCTATATAATGTTTATATCTTATAAAACTGTTGTTCTTCCAGGTATATTACATTATAAACTTGAATTTTTGTAAGCAGATATATATATAACAACAGCGACTCTTGCATAACAGTGGGCAAAAAATCGTAGTTTCTCGCGAATTCGTTTTTACTGTTTGTTGCGACTAAATTAGTGCCATTTTTTGTCAATCTACCATTACATCCTATACAAATCGAAAATTAATTTCCTGTGAAAAATAATGAGAGGACGATCTAGAATTATACACACAGATTATATGCATATAATTAGGAAGGAAATTCTCAGACGCAAAAATTTCCATGCACTCATATACATATGCAATTTACAACGCACTCCGACTTCCGTTAACCTATTAACAATGTACCTACCACGAAACCACGAGATCAATCGCACCTGCACAATCCCAAGAATGACATTAACTTTACGAGTCCCCCATTCACTCGCGGAACAAATCGATGTGCGCGCATCGCTTTATACACAGTAGCCTCTGCAGCTCAGGGATTAATCATCGCGCTCGTCGCCCGTCGGGCTTTTGCGCATCGTTATAACGCTTTACATAATTGCCCCTATATACAGACGAGAGCCCAACACATATATATTACACCTATCCAATGCACAATTTTCGTCAGTCTCAATTTGACACGAGCATCGCTCGCTTTGTTCATTACTGTCGGCGCGATAATCGGCGCGCGGATAGCGATCTGTATACACAACTGCCCCGCTGCACATCCTGTCTATACGCCGCTGTTATTAAAAGGCCGCGGAAGCTTCCGGTCCGAGCAACAGTCCGCGTTTTGCTCGACTTTCGGAAAGATGCAGCTCAAAGCAACTGCTCTACTGCTGCTCGTCGTTCTCCTCTGCGTCGTCACGCAGGTAAGTTTGCGAGGGAAACTTATGCCGGGGGAGAGAGGCTGCGCGCATTCTCGAGATTGTTATATTACATTTCAAAGGGAGCGAGCTTTCAGGAAATAGTTGGCGGGAGAGTTTGAAATTTAATTCGGGTGCGAGAGATGCTTGATTTCTAGAAGCTCGTCGGATAAATTGTTGTAAAGCGCTGCAGTTGGTGCGCGGCTCGAATACAGAAAGAGAGAGAGAGAGAGAGGGGGAGAGAGCGTGAAATCCGTACGATGCTTGGTGCATTTTCAACTTTATGACAGTCTTCGAGTTAACGTTTCGCGCGCGAAGATGGAATTTAATGGAAAAGTTGAATGGCCAAGTCCAAGCGAGATTAATGAGTATAAATATACAGTCGCGTGTGTGCGTGCGCGTGTAGGGAATTATAAAGTGGTGTGATTAGCTTTTAATGAATTGATGAAAAGCAAAAGAAAATTTCGCCGCGAGTTCTGTGGATTACTGAATATTTCATTTGGGCTTCACTTCGCGGATTATAAGCCTCTTAAATATTATCGTAGATTCAAGACTGCGGCATTTTTCGTAATATCGAAGACTGGGCTGAGAAGAGCGAAAAATTTCTTGCTTTTCGAATGTATTTTAGCTGCGTATATATTACGTGCTGAAGACTTACTTTGGAAAATTAATTGTTTCAAATTTCAACAGCTCCGGGATGGCTTTAGTTACGCAGTAAGAGCTTAATGGAATTTTGAGTGACATTGTGTATAATGGAACAATTCAATTTAATTCCAAAGTAATTTTCTTAGTATAAAACATTTTAGTTTTCGAACATTTGAATAATGGTATAGTTATTATGAATTTCGAGCAAAACGACTTGACTGAATCCTGTTAAAAGCTTTTAAAAATTGGAAAATTTTTGCGATACACGCATATCAATGAATAATTGTTAGCATATTCGCTTGAAAATTTGTTTGGAAATTCGTTAAAAAGAAAAGAAACATAAATTTTAACCAGATAGAACTATTGATTGCTTGCACTGAACTGTCTACATTCGAAACAGCCGCTTAATTATTTGTCAATACTGCATTGCACGTGCATATATCTACTTGTCCCGAAAATAGTGGTCTTGTTATCACCGCTCTGAACGCTGTAGGTTTAATAGCTTTTTCGATGCTTCTGTCAGACAAAGGAGATTGAACAAAAGAGTATACGCGATTATACACTATGTGATTCTGTTTGTGCACGAAAATTATTGCAGTACGTATATATCCCACACATTACGTATTCATAATACATTGTTCTTAATAAACAATGTAATACAATGGTAATATACTATTTTTTGTAAGAGCAAATTTAATAAAAAAAAGCCATCATTATTTTCGTAACAAGCAGCGATGTATACGGTTATAAACTGCGAAGTGGCTATAAAACGTTCTCAGAAACACGTACACAAGTATTTTTAACGCCGATTTAATCCCAGCATTATAAATAGCAGAGATAAAGGAATTTCAAGTATTATAGTTGCGTATACAGTTTATGCCGCGAAATAACGCGAATTGTTGCATTATAATAAAGTCAAACTGTGCTACAGCCACCGAATTATAGAAACAAAGAAATTATTTTCGAAACAACGCGTAAACCAACATTGAGCTCCGAAACAAAGCGTATACAGCTACTCGCAACTATAATATAACACATTTCAACAATTATTCGAACTGTAGAAACTATCCGTTTATTAAGAGCCATTATACATCTCTCAAATCCGCGAGATTAGCGCCGGCAACTCGTTTGCCCTCCCCCCTCCCCCTTCTACAAATCGAATGAGTATCACCCTCTAAACATCCGCGAAACTCTAAACTTTCAGCTCGTCGAGTCGAGGCCCTCCAAGGACAAGCTTCATAAACGAGTAAGTTTCCATACAGCCGTATATATGTGGAAATCCACCAGAAAGTGTAACACAACTCGGTCCAAAAATTGCACTTTCTTATTTTTGAGGGCACACCTATCGGACCATGCTAGTTTTGTTTGGTAACGCATTTCAAACAATAAAGAATGTAAGAATGCACCTATGGCCCAGTACTGGCCCAATAATGGTAGACTCTATAGCAGTACTGATAGCCAGTATACTTGCCCATTATTTTGGACCAGTATTGAAATGATAAGAACGGTCTAAAACTGTAGTAATTTACTGGTAAATTACTGGAGACCAGTTTACTGTGCCGTTAATGCAGAATAAGGAAAATGAAGTATATACAACATTATTATATATATATATATATATATATATATATTATAGAGAGAGAGAGAGAGAGAGGTGTATATTATAATAATATATGAATAATTTTTATTTTAATTATTTATTGTTTATTATATTATTATTATATTTATTATATAACGTACAAAAAATCTTATTTTCTGTTTAATACTGAGCCAGTACTTTCGTGCAGGTATTATTTATACTAATATTTGAGCTCCATCTAAAGTCTATGGCTAAATTTGTTAGGCCGTACTATCAGTGTTGGCAATTCTTGCAAGGATTATAAAAACTCTATGCCAACAAAACTTAACTTAAAGTACACAAAAAGACCTTTAATTTGCATATAAAATTGTCTGGATCGGATGCACTGATCAAAAGATACGCACGTTTGAAGACAACGAACTCTGTTTCAGGCGCTAACGAAAATAGCCAATTTTATGCTGTTTTCTTTAAATCCTTTTAACTTTTGATCCAGGCATTCGCTTTTAACCGTTAATAGTTTAAATTAAAGCTCTTTTCTTCTACTTTTCTGCCAATAATTCTAAATTAAAATTTTGTAATTAGCAAATTTTCTCAATTAGCAAATCATTTTTTGAGAGCATGTTATAAAAAATGTAGACTAAATGATAGAAAAGCAGAAGAAAAGAGCGTTAGTTTGAGCTATTAAACATTGAAAACGCACAACTGGATTAAGAGTTTCAATCATTTGAAAAAAGGGAAAAATCTCTGTATTTGTCAAAATCGAGTGATTTCATGGAAATAAGCGAAATTTGCCTTTTTTTAAAACGTCTTACCTTCCGATGCCACCGACCGATTTCAAAGTTTAATAGCTGAAATTAAAATTCTTATCTTCTACTTTTTTACTAACTCATTTGAAATTGAAGTTTCTCATGCAATACGCTATAAATAAATATATATATACTTTCCAAAATCAGTAAAAAACGATTAACTCGAGAAGCATATGTATAGTTCACAACATAAGATTGATTTGATTCTGAGAAACTAGAATAAAAGTAGAAGAAAAGAGCTTTCATTTGAGATATTAAGCGTTGAAATTTATTTGCAAATTAAAGGTCTTTTCGTGAACTTAAGTCTAGATATATGAAAAAAATCAAAAAAATTATAATAATGTAGATAATGCGCTTTTTTTAATTTTTAGAGCAAAAATCGCGGTTATTCTTTTTGGGTTTTTCGCCTGCAGCTGTTTGTTGGCATAGGGTTTTGACTAGGCACATACTAGTTTTTTGTTTGAAATGAACTACCAAACAAAAGTAGCATGGTCCGATAGGTGTGCCCTCGAAAATAAAAAAGTGCAACTTTTGGACCGACTTGTATAACACTTTCTGGTGGATTTCCACATATATAGGTATTATACCGCGCAGTATCTATCTCTGTGCGTCGTACACCTAATTTCACGATGACCAGAGATCTCTGCGCATCGCATGTAATCGTGAAAGGACGATTTTGCGCTTAATAGGTCGCCCGGGAAGCTATAGTGAACGATGTGCTGAACATGGGAATAAGCGCGGCCACGCAGATGGCCGCCGCGGCGGCGCAGGCAGCACAGAAAGCCGCTCAGATGGGTAAACAAGTTCTCCAGGGCGTCGCTAATACGGCCTTAGGTGCTGCGCAGCAGGTATGATTAATCGAGGCGATCCGCTCGATTTTCCTATTCGGATGTGGATTTTCTTTTCCAGGCCATGAGGGGCTGAGGCGACGAGGCGTTTGTAGAGCTGACTGTGCGGCGTTCCACGTATTCTACTTGTAGCTTAAACGAATAAAACACTCAACTGATATTTGGTGCATTATTTATTGGTAATCCTTGTGCATTAGGATAACTTTGCTGTTCGCGCGCATTAAACATTCAAATTTCGCGCCATGTAATGTTGCAGTCGAACAAGCAAGTGGTGATGCAATAAAGTCTAAAGATAGTATCTTTATAATCAAAATCATGGCGTGTTCATAGCTGTAATCTTATTTCCATTGTCGGGTATCAAGCAAATTAGTTAAGTTCCTTCGACTACGCTACGCATTATGCCGGGAAATTTGAATTGTTAATTCACACAGCTGAAATCCCCGTAAATTTGCACGCCGTAGTATAGAGCTGGAAAGAAGAATCGAACACGAGACAGAAGATGGCAACGTTATCAGTTTCAAAGACACGCCTTATTTTTCCACGGACAATCGCGATAGTGCTTATCGCCTTGAACTAATCTGGCGATAATTATCCTTGCACAAGTTTCGTAGCGGCTAATAGACGCAGTCGCGTACGACGTCGCCTGCAATATCGTTGCCTGGCAAAATGGATTTTGCAAGCTACCGAGACTCCGACAAGCTGTTCGAAAAGAAAAAGTCGGGTAAGCTCGTCCTTTCTTTTGCTTGTACGTACGCTTTAAAGCTCCATTTACATATGTTCGAAGCCTAATTGCTGCAAAAAGAGTATACAGCCTCGTCGGTAGTCGGATACCAAAAAACTCAATATTAAAATTTAATCTTAATCCTTTTAATGCCGAATGCAAAATACGAACCCTATCGACAACGAAATTACCGGATCAGTCGACTGGCTAAGCTTCTGCTGCCTCAGTCCCTTCACCAAGTACGTGCTTCCAATCTTCCTCGCCGGTGTCATCCTCGTGCTCTCCGTATACTTCGGTTTGCTCGCTTGGCTGCCCAGTGACATCGCCGACTTCGAGTCCCAGTCGACCTGCCACCTACAGCCGAGTTACTACGTACCCTGTCTACGCGAAGCTATTAAACTCAATCCGGACAAGTGTCTCGAGCTCGGCTGCTGCTGGCGACAGGACATCGGCGTCTGTTATCATCCCTTTCCCTCAGTCTATAACTACAGAGTCGACGGAGATTCCGCGGATGGTGGTGAGTCGCATCTCTTTCTCTCTCTCTCTCTCTCTCTCTATACATAGCTATACATGTATTTTTCACTATGGGAATTTATTATAGGCTCTTGTTCCCCTCTGTATCGGATGCGAGAGAGCTTTATCGGATCGACCTTGCCTGTCAATTTCTCCCGATTTTGCAAAAAGTTACCTTCGAAAATTTGACTTTGAGAATATTTGAAGTATCGTCGTTGTTTGTTAATATTTAATTTTCAACAATAATACACTGAAATTGATTAAACTGTGGTAATTATGCAAGCGCGACTTTAGTTTTCTTCTGTAATACACCATTATCAAAATGTCGTTTTTAATTAGAAAATATCACTGGTATATATATCTAACTGCATGGAAAACCCGCAAGAATTCTATCAGAGCTTGAAACTTATTTTCAATACTTCTCGGTACTACTCAGTATAACAAACAAAAATAATGAAAACGTTTGATTTGCGCATAGAAAGTGCGTTTTTAATGAAAATTTAAACTGAATTTTTCGAAATAGAGAATTTCTTGATAACAGATACCCTCCAAAAGTTTTCGTTTCCCACAATAACTCGAATACGTTAAACAAGTAAGAAAAGCTCTCGAGTCTTCCGCGCGAATGCTAACGAACACACTATGCTGTTGCGAAACTCGAAAAGCTCGTTGTATTTCTCTTCCCCCCCCCCCTTCAAACAAACACTTAGGTCATTAACATTAATTCCCTCTGCAGGCAAAATCATCAGGTCGACGAGACGGCGTAGTCCTACCGGCGAAGCCATCCGCGAGAGACTCGTCTTTCGCGTCGAGCAGCTCGCTGATTATCACGTACGCATTGCTTTGAGCACAAACGAGAAGGAAATCGGCAGGAAGACGGGGGGAACTAATGCGACAAAGAAGAGACTCGCTGATTTCGGTGGCCTCTTTGATTTTCTACCGGATCAGGGGGGGGAGGCAAAAACGGTCGAGCAGCTCGCTCTGGGTATGGTATTTTCGTTAGAATTTTCATTCGTGAGTAGCTCAAAGCGACTGATTAATTCCTTGAGTTCATTGTCTTTGATGATGTGTGTGAGAGAGGGAGAGACCTTTGACTATGGAAGAGCTCTTAAGCCAATTGTCATTTCAACAAAGTGAGGTAAAATGACTTTTTGCATTGGATTTGCACAAAGGGAGAAATTACATCTAGCCCTCGCTAAATTGCAAATAAACGTTTAATGAAATAGAACGAGCTAGGGCCTGATTTATTTGAAATTAATTCGAGATTGATTTATACAAGTGTGTTTGTGCTCCATCGTATAAATAAGCAGTGCGGGTAAACAATCGATAGCATATTAACAAACTGTCGTTGTATTTTGCGAATTCGATGAAGCTTGGAATTGAAATTAAACGATGTTCATATTGTTAGCTCAGAAAAAGTAATTAATTATCGATAGAAATGGGAAATAAAAATTTTAATTAATTCGTTCAATTAAATATGTATTGCGAATAATGTATATATAGCATTAGAACGATGTGCAGCATGCAGTATTTAATTGGTTTAATTAAAATGAATGAATAATACATTACAATTAAATTACAATACGTAAATTTATCAAAATGAAAAAGCGCAACATATTATTTCTAAACCACTATTATTTCTAAGAAAAAAGAAAGTCATTACAAATTTTTTAATAATTCAAATAAATGCGATCTCTCGATATATTTATATTTTTGCGAATCACCGACGTAGATACATCTTCTCAAATCACCGCATACATTTTATGAGCATATCTCTCCTCTGTCTCACACACTCGTACAACGAGGAGTCCAGTATTTTGCATCCTAATTTCGTAAATATTTCTTTATCGTCATTCTTTTCCGGCGTCGCGAGCGCTCAGAAAAACTTTTCCCTTTGCTCTCGCCTAGCCCATTAATTGCATTTCTCGCCAGTATCACATAATTACTCCTCTTCCCCCCCCCCCGCTTCTTCCTCAAGCAGTTTCAAAGTAAATTGTTTCCTTTAAATTTGAAAGGCAAATAATTCGCTTTGCCGCAAACTCGTCTAAAAGCTCTCGTACGCGCGGAATCCGCGCTCAGACTCCGCAGCCGGCAACTCCAGCCTCGCGGTTCTGCTGCACGAGCCGAATTTCTCGGTGAGTCTTTATCGACGGGACGAAAGCTCGGCCGCGAACGGGACGCTGCTGTTGAGCACCGCTCGTGGCCCGCTGCTCGTCGGCCAGCACTCCTGGGAATGGACGCTCTACACGACCAACAGCACCGGCAGCCTCTACGGCCTCGGCAGCCTCGAGCTTAACGGCACGACCAACTGGATTTACGACAACGAGAACGCGACGCTCAGACCGGCGTTCCTCGCGATAGACCGCCACGGCTACGCCGTCGCCTGCTACGTCGACTTTGGCGGACCTCTCGAGGTTCGGGTGAGTGCAGCCTCGTTCCATTAAGTCTCTCTCTTTCTCTGTGTCTCTCTCTCTCTGTCGGCTGATGTGCGTCTAATATGCTCTCTCGGCTTTAATATAGCGCGGAAGGTAGCGCGGAGAGGAGAATCTAATTTGCTTTAATGATCTTTTAAACCAAGTGAATTATTAGAGGCAGCTTTATTAGCCTACTACTGCGCTTTATATTAATTTCCGTGTAAATTTCCAAGAAGTTTATTGCTTGTTAATTTTCCGCGGGAATGAGCCCCGCATTGCTTTGTTCATTATCTTTGAGCGTGGCGTCCTCTTGTCTTTCTTTATTGTTGACATTTTTTCGTGAAAAAAATTAAGAAAAAATAGTGGAGTTTGTGCATGATCTCATAACAAGAAAACAATGTGCTGTTGTGAAAAAAGCGTGTAATCCGCAATTTTATTGCAGTATTAATTAGTTAAAACTTAAAAATCTGTAATACATCCTGCTTTTCCTAATTCTGTTATTCTAACAAGCTACAAGTAAATTACCTGTGTTTTCATCAACCTCGTACTGCGTCTCCAAAGTTTAAATTATAACGGACTTTGCGAGACTCCCTTGTAACAAGCTTTAGCCCGCGTATCATCGAATAAATTATCCGCCGTACCTCTCGATTCGAAGCTAATCGATACTTCATTCTTGCTCGGCGCAAATCCCACGCTCACGTTCCACGTTCATCAATATATATATATATATATATATATATAACATCGTAGTTCGCGCGCGCAGGTGCTGAACGAGTCGAACCTGATAATTCTCCGAGGCTTCTCCGTACCCGACGAGATCGGCATCCACGTGTTCTCCGGTCCATCCGGCCTCGAAGCCGCTCAGCAAATAGCCCTAGCCAGCCGCAAGCTCTCCGCAAGCTCGGGCCTCCTCAGCCCGAGTCTCTGCGGTCTCCACGTCTGTCCCGAGGTGGAGAGTCGCGACAAGCTCAGACGAGCCGAGGAGGGCCTCGAGAGCTTGAAGAAGTCGATGGCCTCGATGCAGGAGCTGCAAGCTCCCTGGGACTCGCACTGCCTCTACCGCAAGCTCGGAGCTTTGGGCTTGCAGCAGCCGGAGCTTACCGCTGCCGAGGAGAAAATCATTGCCGAGGCGAGGAATATTTTGGGAGCTGCTGGAAAAAGCTTCGCCTCGCACTTGACGCCGATGGTAAGTGCAAAGCTTTCTGTGTGGGAGATGGATGTTTGTTAGGGACAAAGGGACGAGCTTGCGGGTCAGGGTCGGCGAAGAAGTGTTTTTATCGATTCGACGGTTAATTGCGTGCTCGACTTTTGTAATTTGAGCAGAATCATTACTATCGCTAACGGCTTTATTAACTTTTATTGTGTTTGTTTTTAATTCGAGACGAGAGAGAGAGGGGAGAGAGAGAGAGAGAGATGACGCGCGTTGTACATTGCTGTTTGCAGTTTACGCGTGTATTTCATTTGCGTCGGTTCAGCTAGAAGTTCAAGGAATTCTTTTTGAATTTGTTAGGAAAGCTGAGGAATGGGATCACTCGAGTAGAGGAAAATCACAAAGTATACAGAGAATTTCATTCGGCAATTCCCACAGTCCTTTGTGAAATGTCGAAGCCGATATTTCTCAAAGATAGCATGTAAAAAATGAAATTTACAATCAAACTGGATTAAGAGAGAAAGTATTTTTTCATAATTTTTTTTTTATTAGCGAGAAAGGATTAAGTCACGGGATAAAATTCTTTTAGTTCTCAAAGATTCTATCTCGATGGAACAAGACTCCGTGATTAACTTTTGACATGCGCTAAAATGACTTATTCAAGGATAACTTTTTCCAAGATAAATTCAACGTAGATATTAAATGTATGTGTTTGCTCAAGCTGGAAAGTACATAATTAACAATTTGCAAGTTACATTTTTTCCCGAATCTCGTCTCATAATTACGTGTTTATCGTCAAATTTGTCCAAAGAAATCACGGAGAATGTTTGGCACTCAAGTGCTCATACTTGGTCTTTCGTTGACAAAGCGCGCGTCTTAATGAGACTTGGAGCTTGCAAAAGCTTTCGAGTGTAGCCAAGGACTTGAAATAAATTTCCCGTCGCGAATGAGTTGTAATTATATCATTATTATAACCTCGTGCACGTGCGCGGGTCTAAGGTCGCTCTATTACTTCGACTTTTTTCCCTTGATTTTATATTTTCTCTCCCCACCCCACTCCCCCGTCGAAAAGTGTCGTTACAAAGGACGTGCGCGTGAAACGGACTCTCGATGCATTAACGTATATGGCGCAAAGCAGCTGGTCGAGGTCAGATGTTCAGGAAAATATAATATTTATCGATGCATTTGAAAATTTCGTTCATCCTTGCAGGCAGAACTTTCCATATTTTTTCATTTTTTTTTTCAAAACTTTGTACACCAGCGCTCAATTTAAATTCAAGTTATAAAGTCATTATATATGAATGTACGTTTTGCCGCGGATATTCAATTTAAGGTTCGAGGTGAGTACGAAAGTGGGAGAGAGAGATAGAGAGGGAGAGCGAGGCTGCCGGCTTTGTTAATTTCAATTAAAAGTCTACTATGCAGTAATGCAATAGATCAAACAACTGCACGTAGAAAGGCTATTTTTTGAATTTTCTAAATGGCGCGGAACGTTGATTTTCTCTGTACTCGAATCGAGATTATTCAAATGTTCAAGCGACATTCAAATGATTTAAATATCGAGTCCCGTAGCGGAAAATAATTAAAATTCCATCACAAAACATTCCCAATTGAAATAAAAAAAAAACCGTCAAATCCACAGCTCTACAACAAACCGGACGCTACCCTTCAGTCTTCTCTCGCCAAAGAATCCTGTTTGTTGCTCAACGCCAGCAGTGTCTACGTGGGATCCTACGAAAGTCATCCAGTCGTCTATCCGAGCTGGGGAAGTTTGAGAACCCACGAGTTAGCTCGAGAAAGCCTCGGCAAATACGTCAGCAATCTGTCTCCGGATTTCATTGTCTTGAGGGACGACTGGCCCAAGGACGAGACCGAGCAGCCGAGGATCCAAGTTGCCGAGTTGGACGATTTGCCGGAGGTATATAATAGTCAACGTCGCATTAAATTAAACGTCTTCGAACGGTATGAAAAAAGGACTTTTCCATTGCTGCTGCTGCTGCTGCTGCTGCTGGAGAGAGAGAGAGAGAGAGAGAGAGAGAGAGAGAGAGAGAGAAACGCGACGTCTTGCAAAGAATTTCGAAAAAGAATTCGTACGTCAATCCCTCACCGTACGATTCCGATTCTCTCCGCGCTTTATACATACGCGCGATCGATTTTCCTGCGCAAGCTTTATAGTCCGACTCCCTTAATGGTTTTGATGCGAGGGCAAACGCAATCACTCGCGGCAAATATTGACTCGAAGACACAATAATACCCCCGGAGTGTGTCTAAGCTTCCTCGAGGCTGGCTACCCCGACACATTGTGTCCCACCCATAAGCCAACTCGCTGGCGAACTATTGCACAGTTTTGTAATACCTCACGCAGATTATGTGCCGTTTACCTGCGCATACATACGTATGACACGTGTATGTTCGCGGGACACGTGCGCGTATATTGGCGGGAAATTCAAAATTTAACTCGCGCCAGTTTAACTTATTACGCACGCGTCTCCTACCTCCATGCCCGTGCCTGTCGTAAAAGAGACGAGTGTCGGATGGGGGGGGGGGGGAGGTAGTTACCCGAGTTAAATTTACCGAGCTTTGCGATACACGCATGTATGTACACATAAGTGACAAATAAACAAGCGCGCCGGTGAAATGCACCGAAAATTCCAGTTAGCTCGAGTTAAACTCTTGCATATTGTAAAAAGCACATTGAATATTTTTGTCGGGAGATACAATGCGTCATGGTAATGGGAATGCAAATAACGCTTGAATGGCATATACATGAACCGAGAGCGTGTCGAAAAATTCTTTGATACACGCGCGTTGTTCGCGCCCGTTTACACTAGACTGGTGAGTAAAGAGCTTTTAGGTCCGGTGCGGTTTTATGCACTTTATTTACTCTGTAGTGTGTACACAGGTACTTATGATATACACATTTGTGCATTAAAATTTCCCGGAACGATGAGTGCCTGATAAATGGTAAATATGATTCACGCGCGGCAAAAGAAAATGAATGTGATACATGCTTGCGAAAAAGAGAAGCTTTGTTTACGCCCTCGTGATCGCTTTTGTTGGGAAAAGCTTGCGCGCGGAAAAGCGGGTTTGAAATTAAAATTTTATCTATTCGCAATTTCGTTGCGTTAATTAGAAAGCATCGAATAAACAAAGCTCAGCGCATTAGCGTAGCAAAGGACTTTAAGCTCGTTAAGCTATTTCCGTTAAAAAGCTATATCTGTATATACGCAATTCTGTAACAAGCTAATGGGATTAAGAAACCTTCGAGAGAGTTTCGAAGTCGAATGGAAATTCAAATTTCCCGCCGAAATCGGGCCAGGATGATAAAAAAAATGATAAACTGTTTTGATTTTGTCGTGTAATTATTTACCATCCAACACAGTACCAAGTTTTATAATGTCTCATCGAGCAAAGTACACATTCCCGTCCACAAGCTTATGCGCTGCAAGCTCAAAACTTCGTAAACCAAAAGATAATTATTCACACCACACAGAAACTATACGTCGCAGTTTATACTGCAATGTATGCCTTTCTTTACCTTATATCCATAATACGCAAGCGGAAATCGCTCGTTATAACGGCCGCTTCATTAGCGGCGGGAAATTTGAATTTTTATTGCATTACATCGATCGGCTCTTTACACCGCGAGACTGTCCCTAGCGCATCTCGTCCTATATACACGAGAAATTGACTGGTCGCAATAACGAGTTTACACGCCACGAGCGAGTGCTGTACAAACTGAATGTTCTCCAAGGGCTTGCGGTCTCTGATGTCGAGTCGCACTCCGCCCTTCTATCTACTGGATAACAAAGGGCGACATTACAACAGCCACAATTGGTACGCGGCGAGTTTCGTCGACTTCGTCGCGGGGACGTCGCCGTTAATGGAGATAAAGGGACAGCTCAGCAACGTGGACAAAGTCAAGGCCAGTTGGGACTCGCTAAGGAAGCTCCTGGAGGCGGGAATCACCGCGGCGATGACGGGCTCGGTACCGACCGCCATGTACGTCTGCGGCGCCGAGGATCCGAGGGACAGGACTGACGAGGAATTGTGCGATAGGTGCCGTAATAGAAATATTTTTCGTTGATTAAATTTTTTAATTATTGTCGGATCAGTTTTCCTGCATTACTTGAATTGCTGAAACACTTTTTGATAATATCGTGTAATAGTTTCAGGATAACGTCAGGTATAATAATCCCGTGATGTAAGCATCAAAATAATTGATTAATATTGAGGATTTGTTTTTCATTAGCAGATATAGCGATAATTAGGATGATAATCGTCAACACATTTTCATGCACAAAATACTGCAAGGATTGAAAATCAGATAATTTAATTAATAACAGTGGACCAAATTACCAAATTTTCTCATTTCATCGCATTTCATCCGAATTATCAGAGCTGGTTATCAGTATAGAATATCCGAACTTTTCGAATTTTCCTCTGCAGAATCGCGTGAAAGACTTTTTTTGCGCTTCCACCGCACGTAGGTCTTTGTTGGAAAACCACATCGACCCAAATATTCTCCCACGAAATTTAGAAAAAATAAACAAATCCTCGACTCCCACTGCTTTTCTTCGCGCGAGCAATCAACGATCCATTGTGTCAGCGCGCACTCTCCCATCCCATTGAAAAAAACTTCAACACACACTTGTACTCCGATCCGTTATCCACTCACGACTTCACTAATCAAAGATAAACCAGCCACCCTGCCTCTTTATCCCCCCCCCCCACCCTCCTCGTAATCAATATGCAGATAATCCCGGCAACAGGCGGCCTGGGACGGGTGGAAAATGAATTTTGCAGATGGTACGGCGCCGCGGTGATCTGGCCTTGGATCCTCAGTCTCCCGGAAAAAGCTCCGGGCTCGGCTCGGCTCACGCGGACCACCTCCGAGCGCGCCGCCGAGCTGCTGCGCCTGCGAGCCTCGCTCGCCACCTACCGCCGCACGACACTGGCTTCCCACCTCGCCACCGGCCACCCCATCGTCTCGAGCACTCGGCTGCACTATCCCGAGGAGCTCCAGCCCCGGAACGCGACTCACGGCCAGCTGTTCTGGGGCGACAGTCTACTGGTCGGTAGGTCTCGAGCCGCGTTTCATTCGGCCGCCGATGGCCGCGATGGTTCGGAGCTTTGATATTGAAATTCGCGCGGGAAATCGATATGTGGCCGCGTCTATCGGACGAATATTGAGTGTGCCGTTTGCTTTGTAGATCGGATTCGCGCGCGCCGGCGTCTCGCGGGGACAGTTTTTTTTTCTGCGAGAAGGATTCGCTTTTTTCCTTTCTCATTCTCTCTCTCTCTCTCTCTCTCTCTCTCTCTCTCTCATCTCTCTTTCTCTTTGAAGTAAGTCACATTGTTTTTGCTCAAACGCAAGGAGGGACAACGCCGTCATGCGAGATTTACCTCGTTTCCTTTCTGGGGAAAAATAATAATACGCGGATCTGTTCGTCCTAGAGACTTTTGGCTTTTAATTCGCGATGTCGGCGGCTCCGAGCAATAATTTCGTATTAAAAGTGGAATATTGCGAGCAGAGAGAAACAGAGAGGGAGAGAGAGAGAGAGAGAGAGAGAGAGAGAGAGAGAAAGAGAAGAGAGGGAAAATATCGGTCGCGCAAGGACGCAGCGGACGACGGAGTGGGCTGCTTTAGCTGGCGCAGTGTTTATTTAATTTTTGCCGCTATCATTCGCGTAGAAACGTGAGACCTGAGGAGGTTCGCCTACCCTTTTTATTCGATATTAGAAAAATAATTCTGTTATGAATAGTAGAACAATACGAGGAATGCATTCCAGCGGTTAAAAGTGCCAATATCACTCGTCGATAGCTATAGTTTCATGAAACAATCGATGAGCATTATACCAAATTTTTTTTTATTTTCTTCAAACTGTTTTTCAGAGTTTAATTGAAAATTAAGCATTTAATTGGAATTGAGAATTTAATTGAAATAATTTAAGAGAAGTACAAATTTCAATGAAATTGCGAATAAGTTGTATATTATTTTTAATTATCCAGAATTTTTTATTAAATTGCTGTCAAATGTTATATTTCAGATTAAAATTCAACAACTATGTTTAAAAATGTTTCAAAGAAATAAATTAAGTTTTTTCATTTCTAATTTTCAAGAACCTTTTAACAAATTGTTGATGAACATTTGTTTTTAATTATAAAAATTGAATAACTTACAACTTTAACTTTTGAAAGAAGTGATACTTGCTTCTATTACTTTAATTAAAACCCTA
The DNA here is from genome assembly GCA_018906965.1 of Philotrypesis tridentata. Taxonomy (NCBI): domain Eukaryota; kingdom Metazoa; phylum Arthropoda; class Insecta; order Hymenoptera; family Pteromalidae; genus Philotrypesis; species Philotrypesis tridentata. The sequence continues at coordinate 1,711,573 of JACCIB010000036.1, forward strand.
AATTTTAAACCTATAGTTCAATGAGAACGCAAACAACATTTCAACCTCCGCAATTTTAAAAAATAGAAAGCTTTTACTTATTGACTGAAAAGGGTAGTAATCCCCTTGAGGTATAGAGAGCTTTCAGCTCTGAAATCGACAAAAACAAAGTGAAAAATAAGCCAAGAAACAGTAACAAAAATGAAACATCGTTGCAGGTCTGGTGACCGAACCGAAGCGAAAGCAAGTGCACATGTGGCTTCCAGGCGTGCATGCGTGGCGTCATCTTCACGGCGGCGCCAAGATCAATTCTACGCGCGACGGAAGTACGCACTCCGTTCCCGTCTTCGACGGACAAATCGTCACTCTCTTGCGGCCGGGACGAATAGTTCCTCTCCACAAGATCGACTCTGCGGTAAAGCAAATATTCCTACAGTTCTCGCGCTGTATTGTACTTGTACTTTGTCGGGGAGAGTCGCCCAGTATGGATAGGCAAGGGCATTTCATGCGGGCTTTTGGCGGACCTCTCGATTGGTCTGTAGTACAAAAACGAAGCGTCCAAGTGATTTTCATTTTGATTCCTTGGCTATAATTCTCAACGAATGGGGAAAACTAAACATTTTATTTGCACAGTTAGTTACACAAATATCGATGCATTCGCTGGATGGATGCATTAATTGATTGTTAGATGAAAATTGATACTCGAGTTGAGAGCGATATTGCAGTTTTCCAAGCTCCGTTTTTTAGACCTCGATGAAAGCTTGTTCCTATTTTATCGAACTATCACTTATATCAACGCTAGCTATCCAGTAACATTTAATTAGTTTGAAAAATATAAAAAAAAATTGTTATAACAGGACCGAGCTATGGGGAAAATCGTTACGGCGTTCCAATTTTACCCCCACTTTATGGTGATTATATTCTGAAACTATATCTTTCAACGCACCACGCGATAAAGTGGGAAATTGGCTTTTTTAAAGCAAATTTTCCCTCTAGAATAATAGCATCGTAAATATTACGAAATACGTTTGCTCAAAGCAAAATCTACATCAAATCGTCGACTAGAAATGGAATGATTTATCGCTGCAAGCCGGAAACTAATACACTTACGCAGTTCTCAATAATGCATTATTATCACATAACTATTTATTTGTCCTAAAGATCTAAAATCAACAATTTAATACGACTATACGTACCTTCTTACCCAAAGCCGTTAAAGTTTACACCCACGTGCAGTCGCGCAGCCCCGTTGGTCGAAGTCGATCGTAAAAGTTCTTCGATTACATAAAGACGCAAAGTTTACTACCCCCTTCGAATATTTTTGGCGAGGGCGTAAAATCGCACTTTGAAAAATGGTAAAAGACGCGGTGAAACGCACATTTTGCAGCAATTCAGGATTATATGTTCATCTTCGGTATAGAAATTGACGTTTGAGCTTTCTGCACGAGAACTTTCACCGAGAGCGCATTCAATTCTTGATCTAAAAGCCGTCTTTTACATAAAATTCATTGAAAACATTAAGATGTAACGGCGGGATTCTCGCGAATCTCCATTCAGTGTAACGAGGAACTCGCAAACGTCTATTCGATTACGAAAATACCATAAGCTCTGAATTTTAAGCTCAACTGAATTTTAATCTCATCGTGCAAAATCGTAAACTTGTAAATTATATATTATTTGTGAGGGAAATCTATTTGAGTTTTGCAGTAGCATTTTTTAATTTGGTAGTAAATTTTGCTTCTTATTATTCTTTTCACGCGTCTATTTAGGTTTATATGTGAAAGATTATATAGTTCATGATCCCTACGTATGTCGGTATTGTGGTGTATGATCCCTATTGGATATTTATCCAATAGGGATCGTACAATAATATTTAAATTAGGACTCGGTCTTACAATTCAAAAAACACATCGCGTTCCTGAAAAAAGACCACTAGAAAATATTTTACTTCACGCTTATAAAAAAATTATAACAGAGAACAAACTTATAAATACGAATTTCGATCATTCTCGGAGCTACTATTCTAAAAACTACCCTTAAAACTTTCCAATCTATCGAGCTTGGTTTCCTAAAAAAAAGCGAAAGAATAGTAAATAAGTAACAAACTCTCTTTCTCTCTCTCCCCGCACAACAGGATCCTCCGAGCAGCAGCGGCGAAGCGATGCGGAAAAATCTCGAGCTCTTGGCTAACCCGCTCTGCAAAGTGGATGAGAGCCCGACGAGCTGCAGCGCCGAGGGTCGTATCTTCTACGGCGGCTCGAGTACCGGTGATTTTCTCGTCGCTCGACTGGACGGTAATGCCTCGAGACTGACGCTGGAAAACGTGTCGAAGGTTAAAAAGTTAGTCTGCGACGGGGCGGCTAAGCCTCAGTCGAGCGTCATAGCGAGTCTCGAAGTTCTGGGGGAAGCCGTGGCCAGCGTCGACCTGGACTTTTGCGCGTACGAGCTCGAGGAGGGAGTCGACGAAATCGTCAAGACCTTGACGTTCGAGAGCAAAGCCAGCCGCGGGAACTTGTTGTGATTTCTTTCAGTGGATGCAGCCTCGAGTGTAGAGCGCGATGAAGCGAGATCTTTCTCTTTTTACACTTATGTAACGCTGTGCTTTATTGGAGAATAAAACGCTATGTTTGTATAGACAATGCTGTTAGGAAACACGACTTTTCTTCCGAGAATCCCCCAGACGAATGGAGTACCCGTCTGCGGTTATTTGAATTCCAATTTGCGAAAAAATAAAAAAAAAATGAACGAACCCCCGAATCACAAGCGACTCCATGCCATTGTCTGGGTGTGTGTGTGTGTCCCAAAAAAGCTCTCTCAGGCGAGTATATTATATAGTCATCGGGAAAAATCGACCCAAAAAATAAAATGACAGAACCGAGCACTTTCCAATAAAAGTGCTGTCCCTCCGCTGCACCGATGCACTACGTCCAAAACCGGGGCGAGGGGTGGGTGGGGGAGGGGCGAGAGGAGGGAAGCGAGCTTGCAGAGGGGAGAGAGCGACTTGCGTGCTCGAGAGCTTGCAGCGGCTGCAGCGCTCTTTCTCTCGCGCATATGCAGTTGGACGTTCTCTCGCGTCGGTGCTTTCGAAACGAAGTGTCAGCGGCGCGAGCGCTGAAAAAGATCGCAGCTGTGCATATTCCGCGCGATACATACCGTCGTAAATAATTTTTACAATACAAAAGCCGTGCATACGCTCACACGCGGAACATACATATATCGCATACTGTACGTCGAGTGAAGTGAAGTGCGAGGCGTAGAGGAACATGTCTCGATGTCCGGAGGATCGACGGCTCGCAGCTGAGGATCGTTACCGGCTCGGCTACGACAGCGTCACGTAAGACGAGTCTGTGCCGCAGCGTAGTCCCACATAGTCGAGAGAAAGGGAGAGAAAGAACGAAAGCCCCAGCAGTAGCCGGGGGAAAATCATGGATCAACTGCAGGGCACCAGAATGCAGCTGCTGCAGGATTTTAACAAGTGGGTATCGTTTGCTTTTGCGTGTGTGTATGTGGCCTGTGGATTCGAAGGAGAAAATGAAAATTAGTGGACGCGCGCTTGCGTTGCGTGTACACATAGATAATTGAAGCGCGGTTTCGATATAACGGGGGACGCGCGCGCGTAAGCGTCTCTTTCGACAAATTCCCACGTAATTGCACACTTTTACGGGACGTCGTCCGGTGAATAGGTTTAATTAGCCGGGCGAACGATCGCCCGTTGTTTTGAGAAGAATTGACCCTTTGTACGGGTGGCTTTTGTCGTTGGGAATGATTAAAAGGCATGGACGAGCAGTTGATTGGTTTGTACTGCTCGATTTTTCAGTTTTCAAGTTTTTCGGGGGGTTCGATCGATGTGTCACTGGAATTGTGCAATTGCGAGTAACGTTGACAATTCGATTTTTACTATTATCACTAGCAAAAATTACTGTTTATACCAATATAAGAATCTCACCGTTATCATAAATCACATCGCGATAAATTAAATAACAAACAGACTTTCGTCCAGCATAATTTTAAACTCGCTATAGCATTAAACATTTCCTTTGATAAAATAATATCTCTATATACATCTATAGTACGTTCTTGAAATATACACACATATATATTCATAATAATTATTAAAATAATATCTCGTGCATATTTATAGTAAATTTTTTAAATATGCACACATACATTCATGATTATCATTAAAATAATATTCCTGTACATCTATAGTGCGTTTTTTAAATATGTCACACATATTCATGATTATTATTATTTACGATATTACTCGCACAACTCTGAAACACGTGAAGCAAATACTGCGAGGTCACACGCGAATTGCACAGGCGTTCCATCTCAGAAATTGTTGCAATATCAGTGTCAATTCCACGCGAATGCGAAAATGCCTGATCCAATGTTAAGTTTAAAGTACAGCGAATAACGCAAGAAGAACTATGTTAAGCTTCAATCGAATGGTGAGAAAAAATCGAACATTATAGAAAATCGTTACATCAATGCGTTCGAGCCTCGAGATTTCGAGTAGAATTTGCGCATTTCCAAAACATGAAGCATTTCAAATTTGCGTACTTAGCTCTGTTTTCAAATCCATCTTCATTGGCATCAATCAGCGTCGTCTGGCATAGCGTGCTGCGCTTGATCGTTAATTAGTCGCACGTATTCAGTTTCAACTTGGTCAGTTGAAATTTAGTTTCGCGGTGATATTCTGGCGATATTCACTTTGATCGTTGTTTACAAGTATCCACCTGTCGTTCATTTTCAGCTTGATCCAGCTAAAACGAAAATCTTTCTTTTCACGCAACTGGTGTTGAACAAAGTTCTCTTTCAATAATTTTAATAAACTAGAAAACTTATTTTCGAAAGGTAAAAATGTCAATTACGCTCGCAAAGCAAAAACTCGGATTTCACTCGTGACAGTAAGATAGTTTTTATTGTCATAGCACTGCAGCGACGGTATCGTTATTCGTACGAAACTCAACGAAACGCTTACATACTTATACGTATATAGAAAACTCGTTTGTAAATAATCTCTCTCGAAACACCGCAGCGACTTTCGCAACGAGTCGTTCTACGGCTACGACGCCAGGGACAACGGGAGCATGACGACGCCGACGATGCCGCCGAACATGACCTTCACCCGACGGACCCTCACCATCATCATCGTCTACTGCGTCTGCTTCCTCGTGGCAGCCGTTGGCAATCTCACGGTTTTCCTCACCCTGTGGCGCGGCAGGTATCGCAAATCTCGCATCTCGCTGATGATCTGCCACCTGTCCATCGCCGATCTCCTCGTCGCCTTCTTCACTATACCTATAGAGGTGAGCTTATACTCATTAATACTTGCGTCAAAATCAATAGCTACTACCTATGCGTCGACGGGTCGAATGTGCAGCAAAATAGCTCGGTTTCGGACGACCGCGGTATATTCGCACGATTTTGATTATCCGCCTCGCGTTTAAGGGAAAATTCATCGCTGTTTACGGGGAAGAAAAATACTTTGCAGGGAGAGCTTTTGTGGGTTTGATTTACTTTCTCCGGAAATAAAAGACTCGATGTCGTTAGACGCCGAACAATGGGCGATATCGTTCTTTTGTTTCCGCGCTGGCGTAGGAAGAAAACGAACAAACGTAGATGTATATGTATATGTATAGAACGTTCCAAGTATTCGTTTCGCTGCATATGTATAACAGGCGTTGGGAGAAGTAATTCTCGTGAATTAAAATTGTTGGTAGGAAGAATCCCTTGAATGAAAAATCTCACGGCGGAATACATTTATCGAAACAGTACTTTGTGCTGCGCGAGAGTATCAATCCGTGCGATTGAAGCCTTCGAAGCAGCGCATGTGAATTGGTATGATCCGTTATACGTCGGCTGAGTGCATCTTTACTGAAGTTCTTTTATAGATACTTGCAGCTTCGAACGGAAATGGCACTATACTGATGGGATCAAACAGAATCCATTTGAGTGACGACGAGTACTATTATGCTGTTCATAACGACTGCGAGAATTCCTTTTTAACGTTATTGCGAAATACTTTCTATAAGCTTTAAAATATGTTTTACTGACAAATAACTCCAGGAAACGTAAATAAATAATTTATTATGAATTTTATTCAACTTCATTTTCAACACTTTATTCCGTGCGGATTATTTTACAAACATGAGCATTTAACGATTAAAAAACTACAAAATATGAAAAGGAAATTGTGAAAATATTAAAAAGTGTTTCATAATTTTTTCACCAATACAAAGCAGAGAGCGTAACGCAGCTGCGTAAACTAAAACTATTTCAATGGACTTTTAAAATAAGATTTCCTATAAATTTCTATGAAATTTTAACAAAACCGAAATTTAATCATACTTTCAGGGGTATTATAAGTTTAGTATCCCAATAACAACGATCAAAACGATTGCGTAATATTTATTCGGCTCTTCTCCGAAAGTGCGCGTTATCAAATATCAAAATTGACGAATGTGCTTCGAGGAGAACAATACATTTTATAGCACAGGGTGGCATAAATCCGCATTTATGCCACGGCTATCCGTGGCATAAGTAGTCCATTATGGCACCGTGTATATCACACTCGCTACGCTCGTGTGTTAACCTCACGGTGCCAGAATGGACAGCTAATGCCACGGATAGCCGTGGCAGCGGATTTATGCTAATCTGTGCTATAAAAAATCGTACGATACGCGTGTCATAAGCCGTTCTTCATGGCACGACTCTAACCTCACTCGCTACGCTCGTGCGGTTATACACGTCGTGCCGTAAAGTACGACTTATGCCACTAGTATCGTAATGTACTATTTAGCACATTGTGACGTAAATCTACGTTTAAGTTACGTCTATGCGCAAGGCCCGAGAAGTCGATCACTTCACTGTGAATCGCCAATGAAAGCTGACGAAAAAGTAAAAATACGCGGCTCGGTGCTTCAAAAATCAACTGTCTATATATTACTTACAATATCTGCTTTATGCGCCTACTGCGCTCTCTGGCTATAACTTCGTGCACGATGCATATACCTATCGTAATTCACTTTTACCTTAGAAAGTTAGAAATACTTAGTTCTAAAAGAAAGAGAAACCTTATAGTTACTTCATAAAGATTCTTTCCTTTTAATAATCCGGATGGAAATTCGTATTATTTAAAAGCTGGTGCAAAGACCTTGTTTCGTTAAAAAAGTAAAAAAATTAAGCAAATCATAAATATATGTACACGTTTTTGCATTTAGTGCACAATATCATCTATAAGCAGTAAGTCAAATCAATGCGCATAATTATTTGAAGGTTAGGCACACGATCTGAATTTCTACCACTGATGGAAGCTATTATCATCAAAACTGCCTCCCACTTTCAGCTCAAAATCAACTTAATTTCTCTCCACATGAAAAAAAAAGAACAAAATTAAAATCAAGTTTTAGAAGAAGAGCTTCCAGCTGTTTGACCTAAGCAAGACAGTCTGTATTCACATAATATTCAAGAAAATGTAATGATATACTTGAAAGCCTTTCTCGCAAGAGAGCCAGATGGACATTACGATATATACTGGATGCTTCGGGCCGGTAAAGTCTGTATGCACGGCAAAGGCGAGTACGAAATGCACTAACGTTGCTTTCCATAATTCATAACCTATTAGTCGCAATTACTACAGCACGCATAAGCTTCTTTGGCTTAAGGACCGAATAACCGCGCCTGGCGTGCATAAACATACATCTCTAACTCAATGTCTCGCGCTAATTCCGCCTCGAAGCTTCTCACGCGCATTATGCGCGTGCGGAGAAACTCAAATACTGCACCCTCGAGCTGCCGGATCTGCTGTCGGATCTGCTGTTGCTGCTGCGAGAAGCCGTGAGCACTGTTTTTTTAATTGAAACATTCCCGCGGGCGGAACTGCAGCGAAAAAACCAAGGGCCAATGCCGAATCAAACAAATAAAAAAAAGACTTCCGCAGAATGCATTCTCTGCACACACACCTTTATACACATATATATGTGCATATATAGTATATGGGTGATTCTCTGTGAGATCGACCAGCTAAAATTTTTTTTTTAATTATCCTAAATCTCTTTTACTCGGAGAAATACAACTCGCCAAACTTTATCCAAATTTAAATTTTTTCCATCAAGCCCCTTCGAGCTGCAGAGGGTCAAAATTGGTGTAATCAAGGATTTTTGGTATTTTTTGACTATATTTAAAAATGTGTAGCTCCTCAAGAAAGCGGTTTTCAACAAAAATGTTTAAAACGCTTTTTTTAGAAAATTTCCTCAGCTTTTCAATAAAAATAATATATGTATATATTGAAAATTTTCAATTTTAATGTTTAAATTGCATATATATATAACCTATATAAGTATATATCATTTTAACAATATTGTTCTTTTAAAGCTGAGCAAATTTTCTAAAAAAAGTATTCTAAACATTTTTGTTGAAAATCACTTTGGTGGGGAGCAACAAATTTTTGAATATAGTTAAAAAATGCCAAAAATGCTGATTTCACCAATTTTGAGCCTCTATAGTTCGCAGGGGCTTGATGGAAAAAGTCTAGAAAAATTTGGTGTATTGAATTTCTCCGAGAAGAAGAGATTTAGGATAGTTTGACTAAAAAAAAATTTTAGCCGGTCGATCTTACAGAGAATCGCCCATATGTAAACATTGCGCGTGTATATACGATTCACTTTGCAAATGAAACGCCGACGTGCTCGCGTTCACGCACAGTAGCTCATTAAACAAATATCGGTAACAGGAGAAGCCGCGAACGAAGGCTCGTATCGAGAATTCGTTGTCCTATGGCGAACGCGTGAGTATCCACGTGTCGGTGCAGCAACGTCCCGTCGGAGGAAACAGCCGTGAAACGGTCTTAATTACTTCCTATTAGGACGCTGCGAATGAAATCGGCCCAAGCCATAGTGCGTAGACGTACACGGCTTGTACGTGTACAGATTTCAATTGTGTTCAGACTCTCATTGAACGTCAATCGTAGCAGTATAGGCAGTGAATACAATTACTAATTCTCTACTTCGAGGAAATTGAGAGTCATTAGATGCTGCATTGTTCCTTCCTGTAAAGGACTGTACACTGAGCCGCTTTTGGGACGTGGAGTCGTTGATTTTCGTCTGTTAAGTATAGTAATCCGAAAATTCATGAAAGTTTTTCTTTTAGAAGGCTCGAACTTCTGCTTCGCGTGCAAAGTTTTTATTGTACCTTCAGTTTGGAAAGTCGGATGCAATTCTGATCATTTAAAAAAAATGTATTTTTAAAATGCGAGCTAAGCGAGTATTGATTGTTATTTATTTATTCAGAGCTGCATTAACGACAATCTGCAATCTATGATTTCCATTGTTTATTCCATTCATCGATGATTATTCACTATCAGTATATGATTTTCGAGTTTGAAGAGTAAAGTATTTTTAAAAAAGGACACTTTTATTATTTTAACGTTTAGAATCATTGTTTTCAAGCAAAAAATCAATTTTTTAGTTACATGTGTGCACTTGGTTGAGATACTCTTCAAACATTTCATTTCTTAAAAAATAAATTTTTAAATGCAAAATCCTACATTCATACGTTAAAGGATCGCATTTAAAAGATTTAAAAAGTCTCAGCTCTTTAATCCCATTTGTCTCTCTTAAATCCTACGCATAGCATATAAAATCATCAACGAGTGGTACATACTAGATATGACATCAAATTAAGTGAAATTGAGTGTGTTCTTGAAAGAAAGTCTAAAATTCCGACATTACATTACAAAGTCTATGTAAAAGAACTGACTCTTTTTTTGCCTACGTAAAATTGGATTCGTATCGATATGAATGAGAAGTATTAAAATATTATGAACTGTATTTTTTAAATCAATATTTACCCTGCATGCATTACATTCAACGTACAATAACTTTACATTAATGCTGCAGTTTCAGTTGTATTGAAATTTATTATCATGTATTAACAACATGTAAATTTACCTTTTATACTAAGTAAACGAATCGACTGGTGGCTAAAGGGTAATACTCCGAGCAATAGAATTTTGCAGCAAGAGTATTAATTTTATGTTGTATCGAAAAGAATTCAGTTCGTAGCGAAACCACGAGTCTGTAACAGAAGGACGTTTCTTTTTGATGTAAGATTATAAACTACCCCCAGGTCAAATAGTTCTTGTAAAATAATTTTCCCTTGCCGCGACGCATTATGCCCAGAGGATATTCCTTTTCTTTTAAAGGATATTCCCTTTATCACTAAAAAAAGACACGCTCTTGCTCGTAAAATTCAGATAAAATTCCTCTCGTGACAAACGGATTTCGCTTACTGCAAAATTCATTTTGAAAATTGCGAGAATTTAGAGTAATCGCGCTTCATGAATGCCGTAGTGTCATATCAAGCTGCAAACTGAAAACTTCATTACATCAAAACATTCATCACATACAAGTTCCAAACGAAGCTGTACTTAACTTTGTCAAAATACCGTATAACTTCCTAATGAGGTTGTGCAGATCTGTAAAGTTATATCGCTTTGTCGAAGTACGGCATTACTTCACAATGAGTTTAAGCACCTTTTTGAAATTTATGAAGAGTGTGTTTCATCTGGTACCGGACAGGTTTTAAAATTTTCGAATACTTCTACCCAGTGGATTTTATATGTTCCTAAGTTTATAAAGCCCAAACATTTTGTGAGTATATATTTGTTCTACACATTAAAATATAATGATGTGTTAGTTAATTTAATTCAAAGTGTGTATAACATCGAAATTGAATGTTTCCTGGTTCCACGTATTCCTTGTTCTTTCAGTTAGACTGAAAGAATGCATCTTTTTAAAAAAAATGTCTGCATAAAGTACGATTTGATAAGCAATCTTTTGTAATCTACTGTTCACCGAGCACATATTAAAGAGTTTTCGAGAAGCAAATCCGCAATATCTTCATACTCGACCTGTTCTTGTTCTATATTCGCATTACGGAATTTATCCATCGACTTTTAAATTACGCGAATTCCTACAGGTATGCATTCCAGAGAAATATAGCATAACGTTAGCTCACATGTTGTAATAGATCGATGCAATATAAATACGTTAAATTCATCGCATAATTTTCGTAATTGTATTGCGACGCGTGTAATTTAGAAACGCAATTAATAAACATTTAATACAACTAAAATATAAATATCAATGATTTATAGACATTTATAATCCTCTTAATGCTCATCACACATAACAATGTGTGTTAGCAATATCTATGCAAAATATTATTACTATGAATTATTCTTATTATACTATGAATTATTATTCGGTAAATATTTAAGAATAATAGTTGATCCGACGAAATGTCAGCAGCTAAAGTACTCTTATTTAAAGTAACTAATAAAAAATTTATTTTACTTACAAGATTATTAATTCTCTTCCAAAGCTTTTAGAGCCACTTAATTCGTTCAATGTTCAATAAAAAAAAAGAACAATAATATTACTTAATCCAAACCTATTTTTTAGCTAAAAGCAGTCGAATACGTACGTTTCTTAATAAGTTATCCAGAGTTAGCCGAGAAACAGTTAAAAATTCAAATATACACTTAATTAACTATCTCGACGTAGCCAAATAAAAATTTCTCAGAAATAGTCTGTACGTCAAGCGCACAGATAGTTTGAATTTCTTTCTCGTTTCTTGTTAAGTTCGCCTTTCAAACACTTCGTCTAATTTAATCAAATGAGAGCAAAGGCTTGACAGCATAAAAGTCAATTAAACTACTTATACGTTAATTCAGATATATATAGTCCACGTCAACTTCGGGTCAAATTGAAAATATATACGACACAAGAATAACGTAAGGCTAAATGAAACAAATCGACGTTTCTCCTGACATAAAACCGAAGAATATATTTTCACGCGTTCAATTCCATATTTAATCAAAAGTCGCGGGACATCATCATCATCATCATCATCATCATCATCGGGAAACTAGACGAGGGTCGAAGAAAATGAAAACTTACAGATACAGTCATGTCGTCGCGCGTGCTTTTAAGTATTACGAAAATGTAAGTTTCTAAATTTCCGGGATGACACACACGCGCGATTACTTGACAAGTTTTATATGCCCTATACAGTCGAAGATCTATATCCACGTGCGACCCCCTGAACTTTTCCTCTGTTCATTCACTTTCAAATCGATATTTTTTCGTCTTACATTTATTACAGCGTATTTCATGTATAGAATCGAAAAAGGAACTGTGAATGCGTTTCTCATGTACACAGATATACATCGTATGTAGTCAGTACTCCGTACGACAGATTTTTACGCTTTACAAAATTCGAAGGATTTTTGAAAGCGAATAAGCTTTTCATTGAAAGAAACCTTCTTTTAAAGCGAAAATAAAGTAATTTTGAACAACTTAACAAAAGGGAAAATTATTTTGAAGTAACAATATTCTCCTTCATTGAAGTGAAATCTGCTTGATTCAATTGAATTTATATTTTACTTTAAAAATACGCATATTTTCTATGGTAAATATATAGAGGCGTCGTCATATTTTTTTGCCCAAGTATTAAATCTCTAAAGGTATTTACACCAGTAAGCTTCAAAAGTACTTCAAAGCACTTGATGGTTGAATATCCGTAATAAAAATAAAAATAATAATAAGTTAAGCAGATAAATACTTATTTAAAATTTGTCATTCGAATGAAGAGTATATGCTACAGAGAAGAAGAGTTAAAATTCGGATAGTTCATCTTACTAAAGAGTCAAAAACTACGGTGGATATTAAGTGTTTTGAAGTTCATCGGCATCTTTTAAAAAGTTGTAATTTAGGATTATGGGAGCATGGGAATTTGGTCAAGAGTTGATTTTCAATACTACTGAAAATCCGGTCATTGTTTGCTCAATACTAAAAATAAACGACGCCTCTGTAAATATGCATATTTTACCGCGTATATTTACATATGTTCATTCGCTGCGATTTTTACAACTCAGACGAGAATCTGATAAGCTAAATAAAATAACTGAAAATCCATACCTCTATAAATAAACTCTGCCTCATTATAGTAAATATTTTAATCAAAGGAAAATATTCTTCTAGAATACTTTTTGCTTCGAATTTTCATTTCTCTGGGTGTGTGCTCATTTCATCCAAATACTCAAGATTGCCAGAGAAGTGTATACAACTAATTTTGTAATTAGTCTTAAAATCAATTTTCATAATTTTTACTCTCAGACTTTGCCAGCCAAACTATTAGTTAATTTACAACAATATCGATAACTAATTTATGGTTCATGCAAGAGCGAAAAGTAACGTATAGGTATATCCGGCATATACATATGAGTTCATCTCATCTCGATTTATCAGCGGTATACGGTCGTTGAAGTACATACCGAAGCGAATGGCTTATTAACAAAATGGGCACTTGTAACGCAAACTTAAATTACCCGATCCACTTCCCTTCGGATAAACAGATATATACACAAACACACACATATACACACACACATATATATATATATATATGTGTGTGTAGAAAGACAGAGAGAGAGAGGGAGAGAGGAGAATTTGTAGCGAAGAATCTGAAACTTCGCGTATGATTATGCAACGAAGATGTATGAGTATGTCCAGAAAATTTCGGAAACAACTCGGACGAAAAAGTTGCAAAAAGTTTTCTTGAGGCACACCTACTAGACCTGTTTTTCTCGTTCCTTGGGTCATTCTGAAAGAGAAACAGCTCGCGTGCACGGAAAATCTTAGGGTATATTTTTTTTCCGGAGCAAAAACGACTCGAAAAACGAGAAATAATTCAAAAATTTATAGATTTTTTTTTCGAAAACTATGGACTTTTAAAAATATTTGATTACAGCAAAAATGTCTTGAAATTCATCAAAGAATGTTCTTAAATTTTTTACGACGTTTTCCACAATGTCCATTTTTTTGGATTTTTAAAAAATCAAAAATTGTACCGGATCAATCTATAAAAATTTCAGAGCATTCTTTCATGAATTTTAAGACATTTTCGTTGTAATGAAATATTTTTAAAAGTCCATAGTTTGCGAAAAAAAATCTATAAAATCTATAAATTCTCTTTTTGTTAATTATTTCTCGTTTTTTCGAGTCGTTTTTGCTCCGGAGAAAATATATCCTAAGATTTGCCGTGCACGCGAGCTTTTTCTCTTTCAGAATGACCTAAAGAATGAGAAAAAACAGGTCTGGTAGGTGTGCTTTCAAGAAATTTTTTTGCAACTTTTCCGTCCAAGTTTTTTCCGAAATTTCCTGGAAATACTCATATACTTTGCTCGAGGGGTTTATTCTGGCTTCGATATAGCCTTAACCTTTGCGTCGCGAAAAAATTATTTATTTAACTATTTTTCTTTGGCCTTTTGGTAAATTAACAACGACTTTGAGCGATCCTTTTCCAGATCGAAGAGACGATATCGGATACGTATACAGAGGTAGAATTACATCATAAAGCTTCGTTTGTTTCACAGTTATACGTAGAATGTCATGGTCTCTTACTTAAACTATGTTTTCATGTGATTCCTATTGTAATTCGAATTTTTCTTTGCGTTATACGTTTGTGTTTTCGGAAGCGATGCGCACCTGATAACAGAAAGGTATGACGTCTGGAATCTGGGAATAAAGTGGCGTCAGCGACTTTTAATAAGAACATACAAGTTCCTAAAACTTTCAGAGAATGTAGTTAAAATTTCAAGCTTTCAATTGGTATAAAAAAAGTATGGTTTCCGATCGAAATTTTGAGAAAAAAGCATGAGGACATATTAAAGTTACATATAAAAACATACACTTCAAAATAAAATGTCGGTTATAGCATTTTTAATGAAAGTTTTAATGAACCGCGTTAGAAACAAAAAAAATCGGTTTCCGTTCAAACATAAATGATGTCAAAAAAATACGGTATTACAACGCATCTATGGAATTTCTTTTATAAGACATGCGGTAGTAGTTTACATAATAATTTAGTCTAGTTTAAATGATACATCGAAACAAAAAGATACAAAAAAAGACCCCACCGAGGCCTGAACTTGATACGGTGCCAACCGCTGAAGCCACCTTAAATTAATTTATGGGCGGTTATTGTCTTTTTGCAATTTTTTTTCTTTATTATTAACTATTATTGACTGAAAATTGTGATATTTATGTTCTATCTTCTTTAAATAAAAAGTAGATTGCGTGACCAATAAACAATTTGATAAATAGGTCAACCCAGATATAGACGATCATCTACGTCGGAATTTTTCCATATCGAATTACGCCATTGAGAATCGTTTCAAATTTCGACATTATTTGATTAAATTGCGTTTATACAATAGTTTCTCAATAAAATTCGCCAACGAACAATAAAACAAAAATAAATAAATCTCACTGAATCAAATTAAAGCTGAACCGACTGCGAGAAGATCGTCCGCTATTTCAAAATGAAAGGGACTATAGACAGTTAGTTGCAAGCTAGCACAGTTTGATTTGTACAAACACAAAGCTCGGCTCGAATTTAAAAAAAAAGTTTATCTGAGACTTTGGGACATGCTACCCATATAAAACGCACAGAGGAAGATATTGGATAAATTCCTGACCTGAGTTATTTCTCGATAGTCAGACTCGACAGACTATCACAAGGCTTTTACGAACGAGCGATACATTTAGTTGAAGATGACAAGTGAAGCAGTACTATTAGATTCAATTTTCTAGTATTTCAGCGTTTCCTATTGAATGTGCATAATTTTATGAAATTATGCACATAATATGGGTGTATGATCCGCATGGACCATTGCATACATTATATGGATTAGTCTTGCTTTAATTCCTGTAACAGTAATAATCTTGGCTTATAACGGCTTAGTGGTAATGTCAAGGGTGATCTTTTCAGTTGTTGTTACGAAAATCGCGGGGTTATTTAATATTATTATTTATTTTATTATTTATTTCTTCTCTGGTTATTCATGTTTGACAGTATTTCGTAAACAATTTGAATGCTCATTTAATTTTAAGTAAATAAATAAATAAACGCACGATTGAAAATAAATTTTTTATGGACACGACGATAAACTATAATATTTTAAATTATTGTGTTATGCAGCGGCCTTCGGCGCATGCCTTAATCTCTCGTTTCGTAAATAAATCATTTCTATATGTATACCAATTCGATACAATATTTTGTGCAATATGAGAGTCTAAAAATAAGTAACAAAGTTGCGATTTTTATGCTAAACTGGTATAAAGTATTTTTACTATTAATATTTTTTAATTAATTAATATGTTTTCTAAGCAACCTACTACGCACATAATATATTGAACATTGAAAAGTAAATAATTTATTAATCATCGCGATAAAATTTCTCCCAACCATCGCGCACATGTGATTCATAATTTTGCACTTTAAGGCACTTAGCTATCATTAAACGAATATAATTACTTAACGAAAAATCATTCACATTTTCGATCTCCATCATCGAGACACACAGCGTTGATTGATACTGAATTTCGAATAAAGATAAGGGTTGGCACAACATCGCTCAAATGCAACGTCGTACAGTAAAGCGCTCTCTCTCTCTCACTCTCAGTCCGTCCCCTCTCTCTCCCTGTATCTCTGTCTCTCTCTCTAGTTCTCTCTTTCTTCCTTCCAAGCGGATTTACATCAATACGCAAATAATCAGTCCAAGTGTAAAATTCAATTGAATCGTATAAATACCGACTCGCAACGACGTTGTATACAACTTTTGCGCCGAATCGCGTACGAGTGCGCTTATTGGCGTATCCCGTGTGTTACGCGTAAATCGGATCATCTATCGCACGTTTTAGCGATCAGTTTTTCCAGAATAGTTTTCGCACTGTCTAAGTTTTATTAACATTTTTTTAAAATCAGCGAGTAAAGATTGTTTTACGATTACATTACAAATCACGAATGGAATATTGGAATAATTAAATTTCGTTAATAAAATTAACATATATGAGTCATTCCACGAGATACTGGAAACTTCTGGGGGCCTGGACTACCGAAAAATTTTGGGTAGGGCACACTTACCAGACCTATTTTTTCTGATTTCTGGGACCCCTCCGAATAAGAAACCGTGCGAGCTGCATCATTATCGGTTGCCACCCGGGTTTCCGATCGAAAAAACGCAAAAATCTTTATACATTTTCTTTTGCATTTTTACTGTTGAGCGCATTATTTGTGTACTGTGAGTCCTATGGGACTTGCCGCTATACTTTATATATACAGAACGAAAGTGCAGCTCAAGAGCTTTAAATCGAGCCTAAAATTTTTAAAATCGGATGTTCCGGTCACGAGTTACGCACGCTTCAATACTGCTAACTCTTTATAGGGCTCTCGCAAAACTAATCGATTTTCACTTTTTTTTCAATTCCTCGAAACTTTTGATCCAGTGACTCGATTTTAAAGTTTAATAGCTTAAATTAAAGCTCTTTTCCTCAACTTTACGATTTTTAGATCCAAAATTGATTTTTCTTATCTGTTGAGCTATATATATGCGTTCAGAAAACTAATCCGCTTTAGAAGCATATATATAGATCAACAGATAACAAAATTTTAATTTAGACCTAAAAACCAAAAAGTAGGGGAAAAGAGCTTTAATTTGAGGTATTAAACGTCAAAATCGAAGCATTGGATCGACAGTAATAGGGATTTGAAAAAAGGGAAAAATGTCTGGTTTTTGGAAAAATCGAGCTATTTCGTGAAAGTCAAACCAAACAACTTTTTTCAAATGGTCATAGATTTTGATCGAGTGATTCGATTTTGACGTTTAATAGCTTAAATTAAAGCTGTTTTCCTCAGCTTTTTTGTTGATACAAATATTTTTTTGTAATGAGCTATATATATGCTTCTAAATCCGATTGGTTCTTTGAAAGCATATATATAGCTCACTATATATCAAATTTGAATTTTGACTTAAAATTCAAAAAGTTGAGGAAAATAGCTTTAATTTAAGCTATTAAACGTCAAAATCGAATTACTCGATCAAAATTTATGACCATTTGAAAAAAGTGGTTTGATTTGACTTTCACGAAATAGCTCGATTTTTCCAAAAACCAGACATTTTTCCCTTTTTTCAAATCCCTATTACTGTCGATCCAATGCTTCGATTTTGACGTTTAATACCTCAAATTAAAGCTCTTTTCCCCTACTTTTTGGTTTTTAGGTCTAAATTAAAATTTTGTTATCTGTTGATCTATATATATGCTTCTAAAGCGGATTAGTTTTCTGAACGCATATATATAGCTCAACAGATAAGAAAAATCAATTTTGGATCTAAAAATCGTAAAGTTGAGGAAAAGAGCTTTAATTTAAGCTATTAAACTTTAAAATCGAGTCACTGGATCAAAAGTTTCGAGGATTTGAAAAAAAAAAGTGAAAATCGATTAGTTTTGCGAGAGCCCTATAAAGAGTTAGCAGTATTGAAGCGTGCGTAACTCGTGACCGGAACATCCGATTTTAAAAATTTTAGGCTCGATTTAAAGCTCTTGAGCTGCACTTTCGTTCTGTACATATAAAGTATAGCGGCAAGTCCCATAGGACTCACAGTACACAAATAATGCGCTCAACAGTAAAAATGCAAAAGAAAATGTATGAACATTTTTGCGTTTTTTCGATCGGAAACCCGGGTGGCAACCGATAATGATGCAGCTCGCACGGTTTCTTATTCGAAGGGGTCCCAGAAATCAGAAAAAATAGGTCTGGTAAGTGTGCCCTACCCAAAATTTTTCGGTAGTCCAGGCCCCCAGAAGTTTCCAGTATCTCGTGGAATGACTCATATACTAGAACCACGCCTATTCGTTTTGCTCACCATCGCCCTTGTATAATAAGTCAATAATTACAATAATAGCAAATAAGTTTTGAAAATATTTATTCTATGCTGATGTATTTAAACTCTGAACATAAAATCCCATAAAATCTGAACTCTAAACCGTGAACCTCTAAGCATATGAATTCGACAGAATGAACCCTAATCTCATAAATACCAAAATTTGGCTACCATAAACCTCGACCGTAAGCTCATAAACCCTGCACCAATAATATCAAACTCGGATATTCTAAACCTACTAGTGGAACTTCGCTCGCCAAACCCCCAATTTCATTTTTACTAATAGATTTATGTTTTTTAAACAGCTCTAATAGTACGTTATGCACCTAAGGAGTAAAAATAAAGAATGTCTCAATTCGGCTTCAACGTACCACTTTTTTAAGTTTACCGAGGATAAGTGTACGCACTCTAATTAAGGGTGTGTTAAAAAATTGTATATTGTACTCAAGAATGAAGGTGACCTGTTTAAACCTGCGAATTTGTCGCCCTCGCTTCGCTCGGGTGGCAACTCGTCCACCGCTTTTAAACAGCCTACTTTATTCCCTAGGTGCGTAATATACTATTCATGCACAGCCTTAAAATGTCAACTGTCTCTTCCCACCTAGGAAATAAAGTTGGCACTTTATGGCTGGGTGTGAAAAAATTGTAATATTGCCTTCTTAAAGAAAATACTTCGTAACCATGAAAATTTTCATACCAAACATTTTGATGATTTTATAGAGGAACAAATTTTAAGGATGTAAA
Source organism: Philotrypesis tridentata (assembly GCA_018906965.1). Classification (NCBI taxonomy): domain Eukaryota; kingdom Metazoa; phylum Arthropoda; class Insecta; order Hymenoptera; family Pteromalidae; genus Philotrypesis; species Philotrypesis tridentata. Next base: position 1,731,089 of record JACCIB010000036.1, read on the forward strand.
ACTCACATAATTTAAGGGGTGTTCAAAATGAGAGTTTAAAAAGTGTTGAAAATGATGGTTGAAGAGGTATTTAAAATGCGGAGGGTGAGGGGAAGTGAAAAGAGGACGAGGGTAAATGAGAAAAAGAAGAGAGAAAGTGAGAATGAGAAGAGTGGAAGTGAGAAGGGTATGAGGGGGAGGGGGTGAGGAGATATGGGCTTCTTGAAACGGCTGCAGCAACCACAGCAGCGACGACATATCTTTATAATAAGTATAGCGAGATAAATAACAAACTTATAATTCCAAATCTGGTTACACTAAACTCATGAACCCTAAACTGAGAAACCCCAACCCTAAGCATAAACATTTATACGAAACTGCAAAACCATTAACCATAAACACTAATTAGGTTACACTTAATCCTGTTTTCTCAGAATATATAGGTCCTGAGAAGTAAGCCCTAAACTATCTAAATCTTAAATACTAAATCCACTAATCTTGAACCCAGAATGCATAAACCCTAAATTCATACACCCTAGGGACAACAAAACATCAACCTATAACCCATAAATCCTAAACTCGCATATCGACAAATCCAAAAACTTTAGAAACTTATACGAAAATAAATGATAACGGAGGGGTAACGTTAGGTCGTAAATGTGGAGGCTCTGCAACTACTCAAAAATTTTTTTTATTTATTTTTTATTTTTACAGAATTATGAAGTCCTCATACGAGTCTTATATTGCTCTGCATTGCTTGGGCTTGTGAATACTTAATTTCAGTGCATTGATTTCACTATTTTAAAGTACTCAACTACTCAAAGTTAAAACAACTTTATAAAATAAGAATATATATATAATTTAAATAAAGTTACAAATACGACGCCGTATTCTTCTGCCAATATTTAATTTATTATGTATTAATGGTATACACAAAATAAACCATCAATATAAAGATTTTTCAAAGATCTTTCTGATGATATAAGATTTTGTTAAGATTAACGCCTTCTAAAAAAATATTTAAACTGGAAAATTAATTTGTAAAAGAAATTAACTCTTAAATGTTCCGATTGTGTTTTTGTTAACAAATTTTTAAGAACATAACCCTATTTTATCCTACTTGCGTAAAATTAAAAGGATTATTTTTTTACAAAAGTCAAGAATCAAGGGCGTCTTTGCTTCATAATTCTAGTGTATTATTTTCAAATGAAATTTAATATTCAATGTTTATGTAGCAGAGAAGTACTGAATCGAGACTCCCAATAATTCGAGATTGATTTTCATGTAGTTATCGATACGCTGGGAAGAGTTTTATTTATAAGCACTGGGCGAGAGTTCACTGCATTCGCGTCGAAGACACACAAACGCAATTTCATTCGAAAGACGAATAATATAAGAAACTCGATTAATATACTCCGAAGCGTGCGGTATTAAAACCTCCTTCTGTGCTATCGAAAAGCTTCGGTATTAACCGGAAGCGACATTTCTCTCGCATAAATTTTTTATCACCCCCGGACTTTAAAAAAGTTCACTGATTAAGCAAGCCTCTACGGCTTTGCAAATGTGCTTTAAAACTACATAGAGACAATTTCATCTTCCTGTTAAAAGATACGTCCAGCTTTTTTTATTCGACCGGCGCACAAGTATTGCTTTTATATCGAGTAATCCAACTTTTTCGTGTACGAAATGGAGGAAACGAGGGAAAAAGAGATTCCACGCAAGCTATTACGATTTTTTTTTCTTACAGATTGGATGGCGCCTGACTGTGCAGTGGATTGCGGGGAACTATGCTTGCAAGCTCTTTCTGTTCCTGAGGGCTTTCGGCCTCTATCTGTCCAATAACATTCTCATTTGCGTCTCTTTGGACAGGTTAGTATTTCTCGCTTCTCCTAGCGCGATGAGATTTAATTTGTTCTGCGCATATATATGTACATTTTTTGAGAGAAATACGAGGGATACATTGTTGTTTGCATTGTGCATACCGTATTTTGGAGAATTGGAAGCGAAGAATTTTTTTAACATTAAGAATTACAGATGGCGAATAAACGTCGAGAGCTTAAAATATAAATGGAAAATAGCATCGGCAGTCTTGTCCAACGAATAATGTAAAAAGTTCTGAATTTGCGATTTCTTTTCCTTGCATGAAGAATCCTATTCATATTCTTTTCATAAAAAGCTCGTTGTGAGTAAGGAGAGAAAAATTTCTTTTTCCAACTAATCCGACGGGAGTTCGGTCGTATTCAAGTGTTTTACTAGCTCGAAAAGTCTGATATTTGGGTCACTAATTACACAATAACGCTATTGTTGTTCTTTTATCATTGACGTTGACATCCACTAAATAAATGGATTTTGTAATGTATCTATAGATGTATCGGAAGAATTTATTTAATAAAATGTAGCCTGAAAATTATTTTATGCAATATCCATTTTGTTTTTTTTTTCTCAAAATTCATCGAAGTTCTCTTTTTTACTATAAATTTAAAATAAAAGTAAAATAAATTTTTACTTTTATACACCAGATGCAATTAATTTTGCAAATGGAATCATTTCTAGCATTTGTAATAATGAAATCGAAAAAACTATCGAAAATGTATACTATCGTCGAACTTCCCGCAAGGCCACGAGGATACATCGGCTACTGCAACCTCGAAAAAAGTGCGGAAACAAAATTTCGGTCCGTCCTCTTCCTCGCCCACCCAAAATCATTAGTTTCCAGACCATGATTTTCATTCGGCTCTCGTGATAAATACGCCTTTGTTCCCTAAATCTATTAAACAACGCGCACGCACAGGTACTTTCAAAAGCCGCGCATCGCCAGCCATCCCTACAGTACCGCGAAATCGCACAAAGCTTTCTCTTCGCTCCGCCGACACATTCGCTCTCTCTCTCTCTCCCTCTTTCTCTCTTCGACGCGGTGAATTCTGCAGCCGAACGTGCCGGACAATAAGCTTCGTTTCGTCAAGGCTTGTACTGCTATAACGCACACCATACCGCAAAGATACAAAATCATCCAAATTGACATACGAGGTATGTCTGTATATACTTTGTAACGGGGCGAGACGTATTCACGAAAATCGCACAAAAGCTAAGCGACTTATGGGGACTTGAACCCACGACCTCGAGATCACACGCCCTAACCACGGAGCCAGCGTCGCACTATCAAAGCTCCTGCGAAACGTTGCTATAGCCGACTATAGCTTAGACGTGCTCGCACCGCGTCACAACTTTAACTGTTATGCGGGTTTTGTTTCTTCAGGTGCCATGTGAAATTTATTGCAATTGTCGTAAAGCTGTCGGGCGATTGATTTTGTTTTTTTTTTCCGTGTTTTGACGTGCGATTTTCAAACGGTACACGAATGAAAATAAAAATGTTATTTACTGGACTAGTATATGAAAGGGACAGAAAGAGAGTATAGTGATGCGGGAGTCAAAAGCGCTATTTTTATTAAAAAAAGGTATCTGGATGCATCGCACGTAAAACGGGATACGCAGATCTGCGATATTTCGAAAAAGTTTTCTTCTGCACTTTTATTGATACAGCCGCGCAATTTTACCACGCGAATGCGAGAGTTCTTCCATTCATACTATGAACTTGAAAAATAAAAAGTCTTATTGCTACCAAGATTCATAACGAATTTTAATTATTCATTTTGTGATATATAACTGCGTGAGCCGTGTATAGTGGGCTGAATAGAAAAAGAAATCTATTTCAGTTTTTAAGTACTCAGCGCAAACGCGAGAAATGAAAGATATGAATCTGTAACCGGGAAAACGGGTCAAATCACGAATTCTGAGCAAAATTGCTGCGGAATTTATTTGCTTATTCGAATATTTAAACGAATATAAAATTATTCAAAAATAACGAATTTCAAAACTAAAACGAAAATATAATAAACTAATTAAGGCTAATCTATCGTACATAAGAATTTTACAAAGAGTACGTTTTTGTTAAATCCGTACATCGAACTCAAACTTTAACACCACCCGTTATAGGAAATATACAAAACGCACAATAATTAGCCATATGCACACCGAGTAATCAAAAAAATCCTCTTCTTCCCTCAGGTACTTTGCGGTTCTCTATCCGCTGCGAGTTAACGATGCCCGCAGACGAGGAAAATTTATGCTCAGCGTCGCCTGGTTCTTCAGTGTCCTTTACGCCATACCCCAGGTGAGCTTCTGTTTTCTACTCTTGATTATTTACGTCGAAACAAAGGGGAGAGCTGCGCTCAGCCAGAACGACAGAGAAAAAAACGAAAAAAATTCAAAGGAAAGCAAAAAGCTTCACACGGACGAAACTCGAGGATCATAGTGCAGGCGATCCTTTTTGTCGTCGCTTCTTTCATACTGGATACGCTGCTTTTCCATTTTCTTTTCCTTTTCCTCGTCTGTGCGCAAAAAAGTTTAGGTATAGACTTGTTCTGATTCAATTATCCATTGTTTCTTTTTTAAATATATATTATATATAGACGTAGAAGAACAAGGTGCTTCATTAGGTCGAGACGTATAGCTTTTGCGAATTAAGCTTGTGTAGCGCTCGTGACTTGATTTACAGGAGAGGGACGTCCTGTACATACACGCTGTATTTTTTTCTGGAAAGTCTGGACGAGAACCAGGATTGTAAGCAGAGAACCATGGGAGATTTGTTTGCGAAGATAATCGTATAAGCAGAGATTATTATCCGCTAGAGATTTTAAGAATTATTTATTGCACTGTGGGAAAGGGGGGTGGCATCTTGATATATTTATAAAAGTTAATAGCTTTCTTGACGAATAATTTAATTTAGTTTTAACGTTAACGGAAAGCTTTTTGCTGTATTGCATAATGGAGCCTTCAACAATGTTTTGTCACGGCTAAAAGTTACAATTATTCATCTCTGAAATTTTCGAATAGTTATGTCATGCATATATATTGTACGCATTCTCTGTACAGAATCAGTAGTATAATATATGGTATGTATACATCTCTGTTATCGGATGCTAATGACGCAAGGAAAACAACCCCCCTCATTGCTCAAAATTCAATCCTAATAAAGCTCGAGGAAGATTGGATCTCTGTGCAATTAATCAAAAATATTATATGCAAGGATTGATTTCGTTGGAGCAATTAAATTTGCTCGCGATACAAGACAGCCCGGGAAAAATGCGTTTCATAATCTTTATACAAAAAGATAAGTTGGAAATTAATGAATCCACTGTGTATACATTCTCCCTCGAAATCATTTCCCTCGTCGCGTGGTCTCGATGCTCGAGTTTCGCGCATTGATTCATTGAGTCTCCAAACGAAAAAAGAACAACCAAATAATATTTTCACAACCGGATCCAGTTTCTCACCATAAAAGCTCACCATATAAGAGACTAAAATAAATGATATTGTCGTGAGAGCTATTTTCATTCAAAACCGCGAATATCACATTTTACACACACTTTCTAATTCTTGTGCCTTAAGGAGGTTATATCCCTATACTGCGTTTCTCAAAATATGCACGATTTTTTATTTGTGATTTATACGTAACATATTGATCCTAATTATTTATAAAAAATACAATTGCTGATTTGACTACTTTTTTAAGATTAAATGTATGATTTTTGTAATAAATTGATATTTACTGTATCATAAAACCATTAAACAATATTTTTAAGAAACAAATAAGGTTCCTTGCTTGTTCCTTTTTAACTCCAACGAATAAAGTCTCAACTTTCAATGTATTTGAATAAGAAAATTAATGCAATATTCCTCGCTGAATCAAAAGTTACGAGGATCGAAAGAAAAAAAGTAAAATTAAAAATTTTGGTAACAGCTGCCTAAATCAAAATTTATTTCCGACGTACGAAACTTTTGATCTAGACATATTTGGATTTAAATGGAAGCTCTTCTTTAAGCCTGTCTATATCAACTTAACGTTACATTTGAAAAAAAATTCAGAATATTTTACTAAAAAATGCTTAACAATCTCTATGCATAAAATCACAAAGATGACAAAAAAAACAGTGTCACAAGATCGATTTCGCCGTGGGTATACCATTTTTTACTTATTCTGTACGTTATTTAGAACAGAACAAACCTTATCTGGTTGCCAATTTTGGGGGCAAAAAACTGAATGAAAAATACGGTTTTCCTCATATGTGTATACACGCAAATTTGAATGCCGTATAGACATAATTCACAAGCTGTCATTATCAGCTCAATACTGCAGTGCGCTCGAAACTTGAATAAAGTCAAATTCAGTTGTCGCTGCTCACTGGCCATCATTGAATTATACTTCATATACACATAGCTATGTCGCGGCTTCAATCGCAAAAATCTGTACATGTGTGTTTGGGAGAAAGTATCAATCTGTACAGGAGTGACATGTTTAAGGATAAATTTCGCGTGGTTAACAGTTACCTATATAACATTGAATTCGCGGACCGTGTTATACGCAGCGTTGATTTTGAGCAAAGCTTCAAAAACGACAGTTTAATCTAGAAACTCGTGATATTCATCTTTTGCATGTATATATGACGAAATCCGTATTTTTCATTCACTTTTTTTGGCCCCAAAAGTTGCGAAAAAAAATCTCGGGCTACATCGACGAGATAAGATTTTTCCTGTTCTACAGGACGTACAGAACAAGAAAAAAATAGTGTACCCACGAAATCGATCTTGTGGGACTGTTTTTTTGGTCACTTTTATGATTTTATGCAGAGATTATATTACGCATTTTTTAGCAAAATATTCTGGATTTTTTCGAATTTCAGGTGAAATGAGCATATAAATAGACTTAAAGTACAATAAAAGAGCTGTCATTTGAACCCAAACTTGTCTCGATTGGATACACTAATTAATAGCCACGTACTTTTGAAATAAACGAATTTTGCTTCAGACTCCCTTTAGGCTGATACCAAAATCCTCGATTTTACATTTTTTTTCTTCGAATCCTCGTAACTATTGATTCAGTGACTCAACGATTTTAACGTTTAATACGTCAAATTAAAGCTCTTTTCATCTACTTTTTTTCTAATATGCCTAAATTAAAATTTTTCAATGTGATGAGCTATATATATGCCTCTCAAGTAGATCATTTTTTGAAAGCATATATGTAGCTCACTATATAAAAAAAATTAATTTAGACTCATTGGCAGAAAAGTAGAAGAAAAGAGCTTTAATTTGATGTATTAAACGTTAAAATCGAGTCGCTGAATCAAAAGCTACGAGGATTCGAAGAAAAGAATGTAAAATCGAGGATTTTGGTACCAGCCTAAAGGGAGTCTGAAGCAAAATTCGTTTATTTAAAAAGTACGTGACTTTTGATCCGTGCATCCAATCTAGACAAGTTTGGGTTCGCAATCACAGATCTTTTAGCGTACTTTAAGCCTATTTATATGCCCATTTAGCCTTGCATTCGAAACAAATCCAGAATATTTTGCTAAAGATGCGCAATAATCTCTGCATAAAATCGCAAAGATGGCCAAAAAAGACAGTGTCACAAGATCGATTTCGTGGGTATACTATTTATTTCTAGTTCTGTACTTTTTGTAGAATAGAAAAAACCTTACCTAGTCGATGTAGCCCGAGATTTTTTTTCGCAACTTTTGGGGGCAAAAAAGTGAATGAAAAATACGGATTTCGTCATACATGTGAGCGAAATATGAAATAACGAAACAACAGTAGCGAGAGTTGAAATTAGAATGTCGGTTAAATTTGACGTCACTGAACATTTTTGTCGAGTCTCTCCCCCCTCCCTCTCTCTTTCTCGCTCTCTGTCGCCGATGAGAATTGGAATACACATTTTGTAGATGCTGCTTTTATGGTATAAATGTCAAAGGAGGTGCGACGTGATCGAAGGACGTTTATTCAGTTGGATGCACAAGCCCGTGTGCAGGTGGATAAGAGACTTGACATTATTATTTTTTTTGTACTGCACAAAGTCGAAATAGATGAGCAACGTGAACTTGATCTTTTTCGTGATTTTCCGTGGAAAATCCGAGGTATAGAGTCGAAATTGGTAATTTCAGTCGGTCAACGTGCTGATGACAATCAAAATATTCGAAATTTAGTAATTTAAGCGTATATCTATTGTTATAACTGCGTGTTGGATTACTGGCAAGAGAATAGATTATGTTCTGTATTTTCACAGATTCAGTTACGCACGTAACTATACGCGATACTGATTGTCAAAGGTATTTCAACAATTAGATAACGCAACAACAAACACAATAACAATTAGATAAGAGTTTAAAATTAGAATGATAAAATTATACTTGTGTTAATTGAGTAGGAGTCCTTATAATTAAAATATTTAATTTGCAATAGATAATTTTTTTATGCAAAGAAGAATGGATAATAGTTTTCAAAAATATTTTAAATATAAGAATTAAAAATAATAATTTTAAATTCCGATATAATACTCTGCAGGCTATGACAACTTAATAATTACAACCGCAAGAATAACTTAACAGGCTATTTAATGACGTCGCTTAATTAAACTCGATAAATATGACGTAAGTTGTATTATATTTCAACATTATATTCCGCCTGCAAAAACGTGAACTTCAAAACCAACTGAAAACAATCTAGAAACATTGTCAAGTCCACAATCTGATCCCCTCGAGTAGCGGAAATAAAAAAAATTATTCACCATTGTACTGGCTTGGAAGCTGCAGAAAAAGAAGATTTAATCGACAGCTTGAAAATGCGCAAGAGACATTTATACGGCCATACACGTGCGGAAATCCTAGAAGTCAAGCTATATTTAATCTCTCCGCGTATACACTTCTCCAAGAAATAAAGTTAGTGGAAAAAAAATTTATTTTCCATCTCTCACGCGCAAAATGTCAGGCCTTTGCATTCATCGCGGCGTTTCTTTGTTTTCCCGAGTCCAGGCTGCGGTAGGTATATTTTGTAAGAAAAGAAAATATAGAATAAAATAAAAGAGGAGATACAAGAAAAGAGTTCGCGATTTTTCAATTGTAAATTCCTCGGTAAATTTCCGAGAGCGCGCCCCGCATTCCATTCCATCGGACATCGATAAAGGCGCTCTTTTCGAAGCCCGTGCGCGGATGAGAGAAAAAAGTCGCGTTTGTTTAACTTATGCAAAGTCCGGTATAACGAGCAGGTGAACTGCGAACGCAGTTGCGCGTTATACGGGCGCAAACTGAAACTCCCGCAACAAAGTTGTCAGCGGTTCGGAAGTTAGCTCGGCTTTATATTCGATAAAGAGTCCTTCGTGAGGAAAGCCGAGAGCTGGATGTAGAGGATCTCCCTGCTTTATGTTTCACACCACGTGCGTACTATATCGTATGCAATGTACATGTATATACACACAACACATATTTATACGTCGTCATTGACGTGGGCGACTGTATTGATAGGTTTATTAAGCAAGGTGGCATACGAGCATCATACTACAGTGTCGAATATGCATAATCGTAGCTGAATTTGCTATATATGCATACTCGACACTTCAATTACAGGACGCCTAAGATGATGATAATCGACGCTTGTCGACGCCTCTGCATAATACGAAAGCCTGCGAGAGATGACTTTGGGGGTGAAACGTCTGAGACGGGTATAATTATAACACTACTTATGAATATGGTAATTGACGAATTTAATGCAGTTCCTTACAATTTATTAGTAAATATATTGATTCCTGCGCCACTTTCGTCAGTGGTACACCGCCTCTTTGGCGTTTAAGCCGTGGACACTTTCTATTATACCTAAATCAATTCAAAGGCTTTGTTGTTAACAATGGTGTAATGTCCTCGAAGCTTTAGGAAGAGCTTTTAAGACGATTAGGAATTGTTTTTATAATTAAAAGTTTATTTGCAATTTCGAGTGATTTACACAAATGTGAAAGACGAAAACTGTTGAAAGCTTTAAAGCCTTGACCAGATATTTCCAAGAGATTACGTGATTCAATTGAGCCCGAATTTTAGAAACTCGGAAAATGTTTCATAAAGGAAAATGTGCCAACAGGATTTAAAAAAAAATTTTGACAATTTTTATTTTCTTTACTACAATAAGCTGTATTTAACATGATTCGCAAAGAGGATTAAAAAATTTAGTAGTATATAGGTCAAAAGTTTCAATAAAATTACTAGAAGTGATAAATTATTAGAAAATGTAGTTTCCTTGGGTCTTAAAACTTTGCAGACTGCAGAATTTCGAAGATGGAAAATCAAATCTGTATATACCTCTAGATATTGAATCTTAAAAAATCGATACTTTGGATTTATTTACTATCATAGCTGCAGCTGAGCCTTGAATAATATTTTAATATCAACTTTAAAATCGCTTTCTCGTCGAAAACAGCATTTATTTTAAATATTTTCCAATAAAAAAAGATGCATCAATCCATTAAAGGCCATCTTCGAATTCGACGTAATTGCGAATCAGCCTTAGAAATTTTATGCTCTTGAGTGGCCACTTGAGCGTACGGTCGAACGTGAGCTGAATAAATCATGGGAATTTCTTTCTTTTCGTTTATTCCAGAGCATCGTCTTCCACGTGGAGAATCATCCGTATCACAAGAATTTTACGCAGTGCGTCACTTTCGGAGCTTTTCCCTCGGATCTCGTTGAAAACACATACAATGTTTTCTGCATACTCACCATGTACTTCATACCCCTTGCCATCATATGCTGGGTTTATTTGAAAATACTCTGCGAGATCAGCAGCAAATCCAGAGAGAAACCAGGTAAATTTTCAATTTTATAGCAGCTGCATTTTTTTAGCAATTGTTTTGATAAGTAAATAAAAGTAAAACTGATAAAGACACCGGCTCGACTGAGATGTGAACTAATCAAGATCGTTTGCTATATATTGTTATTAATTATTCCAAACTTTAAATATAGAAGCCGTAAATCTACAAAATGTACACTTAACAATTTATTTTTCTCTATTTTTAAAAGAATCTTTTTCGAGTTCGGTAAACTCGATAAACTGACGCTAATGTATTGATAAATCATTGCAAAAAATTCATTTAATGAGTTTTCAAGCTATAAGTATAAAAAATATTAATTATTATAAGATATTAGTTAATATTAGATATTAGTTACACATCCATTGAGCCTTACGATACACTTCTCAGTACGCAATAATCGCGAGATATATTGAAAATTATAGTGATAAATATTAATCGGCGATGGTTTATTACAGTTGTAACGAAATCCAATAGCAACGGTACCGTCGACAACACAAACAGCAATCAAGGAAGCCGTATGCGACTGCGCCGCTCAGATATGTCGAGCATAGAAAGAGCACGAAGTCGAACTCTCAAAATGACCATCATAATAGTCGTTGCATTTATTTTCTGCTGGACGCCCTACATCACTATGAATTTATGGTAATTTTTCAGGGAGATCTATTATATGCAATTTTAATGCAAATGCTATACCTTGTCGAGCTTAACCCCCTGTAAAATTTTTATTGTGCGATGACCATACGCATCAATTGCGTGAACAGTAAACGATAATCTCGTTATTAATCGGATAGTTCGTTTAATTTTTTAAATGGAATTATCAGAATTATATACGTATTGTTACAAAGTGATTTACAAAACTCGTGATAATAGCTCTTAACACGTTTGATGCGAACGTCAATGCGAGCGCGCTTTCAGTATTTATACATTTATTTAAAAAGTGAATGCCAAAATCAATTGGAAATTCAAACTTCGCGCCACAATACAACGCAAATTGCTGTACAAAAAATAACAAGCATAGTGTTAATTGTGCGCCACTTCATGAAGCTTGATTTGAAGCTTATTATGCAAATATCTCATTGAATATGGCATTTAAATAATATCTCGAAATCATTTGATGCTATTTAAAAAGGCATTTGAATATGAACTTCAGAACTTCGCGGAATTATAGACAATTTTACTCCGGAAAGCAGCTGTGTCTTGTCTTTTTTATTTCAATTTGGGTTTTAAATTACTTATTGCCAGCAAGTAAAGTACATTTTCGACTACCATATTCTCCTGTGAAATTCAAATTTCTCATCGAGCTTTAGCATGCCCTCAATGCAATTTTTCTTTTCTAGAAGAAAAATTCCTTTTTATCGAAAACTTCGTCGCAAGGCTAATAAAAGTTGTCCTTCTCGCGTTCTATGCAGACGTTAATGCACGGTTTCAAAAGCTGACGTTTATAATTTCTAAGTTACAATTTCTCAGAATTCCCTTCTGCAAAGTAAACTTTAATTACTTCAATTTACACCGACTTTCACTAAAATAACAAATTTTCTCCTATACGCGTATGAAACGCTTCATTCGAAGCTGCAGTCGATCACAATCGATGGAGAATTGGTTTAATAAAACAATACTTGCAGGTACGTAATCGACAAGAAGAGCGCAAAAGACGTGAACGAGATGGTACAGGAGTCGCTTTTTATAATGGCCGTCGGTAATTCCTGCGCCAATCCATTAGTTTACGGAAGCTACGCTATCGATCTGAAAAAGGAATGCTGCCGATGCTTCCTGCCGTGCACCACGAGGAAAAACAACGCCGACGTCCATCTCATACAAAGGAGCCTAGGTAATTTCCAATCGGTATTTTAACCATGAAAATTACTTGTGTCTGCGAGATTTTTCAATTGCTCCACCGTCGTACGCAACGTCGAGGCGATAATTAACTGCTTTTGAAAATTTGTTAAAAGTATGTTTTATCGCTTTGAGGCGACTCTCTGTATACCTATTCTGTGCATCCGTTGAAGCTTTTGTAGTTGATGACATGCCGTGTATGCTTGAAAAATTCCGTATTGGTCGAGAGGGAAACCCAATTAGTTTAGCGAAGGTTACGGGAACCAGTTATTTCTGTTTTAATCGTATCTTTTACAAATAAATACCGTGTTAATTAGTCTTTAAAAAAGAAATAAGGACAAATGATGAAACATTTTTTTAACGAATTGGCGGAGTATTAATTTGTAAAAGAATAACATCGCACTGACAAAAATATTCGTAGTTTGGATAGAATATTTTAGATTTTAGCAATGCTTTGTTTCAATTATACAATATCCAAACGTTCTTTATACAATATACACGATTAATTGTTATTGCCGATTTTAATTTTACATTTTAATTGCGCAGAACAACATAATATTTTTATATTGTTAAGCCTATTAATATTATTAAGTTTTTATTCGATAAAGATCTTTTCATAAACTAAATTTTAAAATATAAGTACAAATCAAAAAAATTATTTGAAACTCAAATGAAGTAACGCCCTTGTGCACGAAATGCAAACAACCGGGACCATTTAGCTTTGGAAACCTGATCGATAGAAAATGTATTTCGAGTTGATATATATAGCTACTCTGGCGCGTTAGTCAACCTCTCTGAAACAATAGGCTCTTCCTCTCGACCACATGAATTAGTACCTACTCCTCCTGTATACGTAGTCATAGTCTCTGCACACACCTTTCTCTCCGTCGTATTAGTTTTTTGTTTTTTTTTTTTTAATCTCTAACAGCACTTACATTGATTGTACACGTTTGTAGAGAGAAACTACAAATCCCTAACGAAATGCACGCCGTGCGATGAGCGCAAGCCAAACAAGTGATATTATACAGACGTATAGAGCGAAAGTGAAAACACACGATCATCTCCATGTACGTAAACACCTGCACGAGAGAGACACGTATATGTATATAGTGTACGACATCGAAGCTACATACGTATATACACAGATACGTCGAAAAGTCAGAGCAATATGTATATAGCAGACAGCTGTGTAAGCCAAAAAAAATATGAGATAAAAAGAAAGCAATGTAAAAAGCTGGCGCCCGGGGCTGATGCGCGTACCGCCAATGTGTGTATAGGAGCGAAAAATCGTCTCCGATCTCCTCTCCTCCACTAATCTATAACGACACAACGAAAAATGACAAAGAAACATTATATTATCACACTACCAGCAAGCCAAGCGAAAGAGCGAACAATCTCGGAAAATCCCTCTGTTGCAGGTTCGAAATTGCAGAGAGCAGAGATCAAGTCCCCGGGCGTCAGCAAACAAATAGTACATAGTGTCCGACAAGCCGTGCACGGCCTGTTTAAAGGTGCGTATATATATTAAACAAATAGTATCAGATCGTTCTCTATCTCTATCTATATATCTTTCTCTCTTCTGGCTTCTCCTTCATTCTGCTCGAGAGGAAAATAGCAGTATATACTTGCCTCTTTGTCCCCTGGCTGTGCATATACACACTTACTCCCACGCACACACACACACACACATAGATATATACACGACGGCTGATTTTCATGTCGAGATTTGTAATCCAGAACGGAGTATAATCGACGAATCGCTTTGTTCTGTTTGACTTTGCAGTGGGAAGCGGCCAGACGAAAAGCACAGCTGTTTGCGGCAAGTTCGCCGTGGCACCCGTCAGTCCGAAAGCTTCGGTCTCGACGACGTCGAAAGGCGCTGTCGTGGAAAAGCTGCCGCTGCGCACAATTGTAAGTCGACGCTTATGGTGTTTTTTTTTAATGTTGTCTCGGTATGCTTTTTTGACGGACACGAGTCGTATTTCGCGCCGTATAATGCGTGCAGGCAGAGAAGAAATGCAACAGCTGATTTTTCGTTGAAAGTATAATGTCTGCACAGTAAAAACGAAATCGCGACGCAGTGCTTGCGTTCATGCTATTCGTTGCTTTTTTGTCGCAAGAGCGTTTCAAATTTTCATTTAAATACGCGAATGAAATATTTGAATAATATATTTGTAAGGCTGACGCAGTTTGAAACTTTGTAAAATATTAGATTATTGCGTAGGATTACGCAATATTACGGAAGGTAATAGCATTTCGTGGCTTATTAGAATTTTATTTTATGTCTCTTCCTTTCTGAAATTTTAATTTTTACCTGACCTTCAAAACCTTTTAATAGTAAGGAGAAAATACCCGACGTTCGGGCCATATATTAAATTTAAACTTCGGGGACTTGTTCTGTAAGTATTCAAAATAAGGAGGCACGCGTATGCTTGTTTACCATTTCTATGCAAATGGAGTATACCTATACACACTGCTTTTAATATATATCTATACGTACAGTACATACATAAATCAATTTTTATCCATGTCTGTACACTTGGGGTTGCAGGGCTTATATTTTAAGAGCGTGTATCCTTACATTGAATTTAAAATATACGTCTCTGAAGTTTTGATCTAACCTAAAATAAACTGTTTACAAAAATATCAAATACATTTTTTTTAAACATTTGAATATAAAATGCACAGCAAAAATAATACTTTAACGTCGCCAACTCAAAGTAATTAAACGCGTAAAAATAAATTAAATTAATAATTCCCTAACTTTACATCCGACAGTTTAGCTTCAAATTCGAAATATTCTGAATTTTACTTTATAAATCCCGCACGTCAGCATTTCAAACGCAGAATTGTTAAAAAAAAGCCAACTCACATTCCCATCATCCGTCGATCCCGAAAAATTCGCGCACACGTGCTATCTCGCAATATATACATATATATGAACGGAAAACAAGCTCAATCCACCGTCGCCCAGAAAAACAACACACAGATCAAATGTATAACAATGCGTTTTACTTGCTCGTATTTACAGAGTACATATATAAATATAACTATACAACGAAGACATTGTATCAACGTAAAACTTCAACGACGATAACAAAAATGCATGTATGCTGTATGTAAATATAAGTCTCGGTTGAAAAACGAAAAAAAAACAAATCTACCCTCTACATCTCTCACTCAACGAATGCGTGCTCGGGTGTGTATATATGTATACCGAGTGAAAATTTCGCATCGCAGTCGGTTATTCGCCCGTATACGCGTACATGTATATACCCAATTACGCGTATGCATGCGTATATGTATATAGAAACGTGTATGGAAAATCGCGGGGAGCAACGAGTGCGTGGCGCTGCACGTGCGCAAACGAAAATATTTGAAGACCGCGCGCTGACACAGCGTTTCAAAGGCACTGATTTACAAAGCGATTGCTCACGTCCGTCGCTCGATTAATTAAACATGCCGAGCGCGGGCTCACTCTCTCTCTCTCTTTCTGTCGCTCGCTCGGGTCAATCGCATGCGTGCGCGACTTCCTCGTCTGTAATATATATAGATCTTTATCCGTATTTTCGGCGATTCAAATATTACAAAATTGACTTTCATCTCCGGATCGGATTTTGCCCCGAGGCGTGACGTATTGACAAAGCTTCTTCCTACGCGCGTCTCGTCGCTCCACCACCACGATTCTTTCTTTTTTCTTCTAATTTTCACATTCTCGCCTCTCACGGACTCAATTAGATTCTGCGATACATACTTATAGCATATACGCTTCGGGAAGGGCCAGGCGCGTTCGCGGTCGCTCGGAAACTTTTTCGGTTCTCTCGAACGACGCGCCGACCATATACGCTAGAAACAAGACAGTCCTTAAATTAATTATTACACCACAGGCGGGAAAGCGGAGGAGGGGGGGGGGGAGGAAGATGATCAATCGCGAAGGGGCTGCTCGGCCGAGCCGGACGACTCTTTGGCTTCGGCCTCCTTCATCTTCTTGCGTAGGGCCCGGCCGCGAATGTTGAGCATCGTCCTGGCGACGAGCCAGACGGCGCCTTTCTCGCAGATGCACTGGAGCCCGTTGACGAAGCCCAGGATGAGGCAGTGCGGCGGGTAGCCGGTGGTCCTCTGCTCGATGCCGACGGTCTTCAGGGTGGCCTCGACGAATTTCTCGGGGGTCGGGGCCATCCAGGTGGCTCGTCTGTTGATGAGACACGTGTTATGTAGTAGTTGTAGATAGCGTTCATTGTGGGGAAATAAATTTAATCGGATCTGTTGATTATCTAGGTGATTTTTTTAAGGCAAATAATATAAGATCTCTAGCAGCTAATGTTGGTTGAAAGAATCGAGAATCGTTCAATTATCGAGACTCTGTAAGTAATCTGAAAAACGCAAGTTTGCATTGTAACTGTTGAAAGTTATCTAAAGACACTTTCTACTTGTTACAATCAGTTCGAAAAATTATCGATGATTATGCTTGCGATGATCATTTTACATATCAGTTTCGTACAATAAGAGTCCGAGAATAAAAATCATGAATATAATCATCAAGTGATTTAGCTACTCGGCAGCTTAATATAGGTTAATTTTTCATGAGCAAAAATAAGCCTTCTAAGTTTGTAAAAAAATCGTAAAAAAATGTTTCGAAGAGAAGCATAATAATTCAGTACGCAAATCACTGCTCGGAAGTGTCTCGTGTAAAAAAAAGTACGACTTTTTACGAGCATTAGAATAATTCAAGCGACATGCTCTTGCAAGTAAAAATAAAGACTCTTTAAATTGGAAATACACAGACTTTTTGAGAAAAAGAAATTAAGCCTCTTAAATTGCAAATACGTGGACTTGAGAACTGCATATATGCATGCGCATACGAAAAAAAATTTGTGTTTATTTTCGCAGCCGCGCGCGCGCCTCGAAAATTCCATTATCTCAAGAAGCTCAACGCGATTATTTTCCAATCAGAAACGATTCTGCACCTCTGCCGATTAAAACATCAGAGGAAAATCTCTCACTACGTGTCATTAGACATCGACTCCATCGTCTTATCCCAACGCGTCTCTCTATATTGAGCTATAGATAATCTCCGCGATGCTCTCGATAATAGCTTCGATTTTCTCGAATGAGAAAAAAAAGTACATAAGTACACTCGAGTCTCCTCGACACGAGGAAAAACAACCGTCAGGCATCATGAATCTATAAACTCCCGGTGTTCAACATATAGACGCACGCAGTCGACCGGAAAAAAAGGAAAAACTCACTTGATCTTGGACATCTTGGTGGCGACGGGCCCGGGCAGGACGCACTGGACCGTGACGCCCCTCGGCGCGGCCTCCGCCGCGAGGTCCGCGCTGAGCTTGTCCACGAACATCTTGCTCGCCGAGTAGACGGCCAGGTAGGGACTGGGCATCGCGCCGGCCGCCGAGCCGATGTTGATCACGACGCCCTTCCTCCTCTCCATCATCCCCGGGAGCACCTGGCGGGCCACCCCCGTGATACCCGCGACGTTCAGCTGGAGGATCTTGGCGATGGTCTCCTCCTCGAGGTTGGTGAAGAGCTCCGGGTGCTCGTAGCTACGCCCGGCATTGTTCACCAGGACGCCGACCTGGAAAGACATCGTACGGGTACAAGAGAGCAGCTCAGAGCCGCGGCAGTGAAAGTAGCTTTCTATAATACCCGCGCGCGGGAGCGTGAAAGTTCGCGGTGCAGTGCGGACATACGTATGTACGCGGACGTCTGCGTGTAATATTCCTCGCCGATGACAAACGTGTACGGCGGTATAGCGAATTTTACCTCTACGCTAGACTCGGTCTTTACGTAACCGCGTCAGCCGCGTGTGCAGTGTGTATATTACGCTATATACACACACATAGCTGCGGACGTCCGCTGAAAAAAAATAATGGCATTGAGGAGAAAGCGGATGTACTGCGCGCAGACGCACCTCGAGCTCGGCGATGGCCTTTCCAATCTTGTTGTAGACGACCTGGCCCTCGGTGAGGTCGGCCTCGACGACGCGGGTCTCGACGCCGTACGTCTGCTTGATCTCCGCGGCGACGTCCTCGAGCTTCGCCAGGGACCTGGAGACGAGGACGATGTCGAGGCCCTTGTTGGCCAGGGCCTGGGCGAAGGCCTTGCCGAGGCCGTCGGTCGCCCCCGTCACCACGGCCCACTTGCCCTGGCTGGCGACGTCGATGCCGAGGCCGAGATTCGGGGCGATCAGCTTCCTCCAGACGACCAGGGACAGGCGAACGGCGATGCGCAGGCCCACCGCCGCTATCACCACCACGGCGATCTTTTCCCAGCAGGTCAACGCCATTCTGCGGGGGGAGCCGAGCCGAACAGAGAAAGACAATTAGGTTTCTTCATTGTCACGTATACGCAGGCGTATGCCTGGCATAGCAAATTGACGATGAATTTGGGAATTGATCGTTAGGTTCATACTGCGCAAGTGATTGGAAATACATATTGAATAGTCGAAAAATCAAAATTCGTTTAATGTATGAAACGATGGTGTATATTCAAACACAAGGCAATGAAAAGAAAACACAATTTTGATTCTAAAATGAAATCTAAAATTTTCATTTTGACGAGTATGGTGAAACACATGTTGTTTTCGGTTCAACTTGGGAATACGAAAATAATTAAAATTTTTAAAAATTACAAATAATTTCATATAAACTGGAGTCAAAAGTATTTAAAACTCAATTACTTCAACTTGCTTTGCGCGAACTACGTTTTCATCAATGTAACAAGTGCCAACAATGACAATTCGAAATAACGCCTGATCATGACAATTCGAATCGGTGAGCAGTGTGAATGACACGTTGTGAAAAACGGCTTGAATAATTTTCAAATATATTTTAGGTCACCTGTACTTAAATTTGAATGTGAATTAAATGAGAATAATGAGAATGTAAAATAGAATAAAAATTTCCACTAAAAATTCACACGACAATTTCTACAGCGATTGAATTTAACTTCACACGATTGTGTCGACATAACTCAGAAGCTTCTCATCTATCCATCACCCAGACACAAAAAAACAACTCCAATCCAACAGAGGAGAAAGAGGGATTTAGATTTATTGCACAAGAAAAATGACACGATATTAGAGAGAGAGAGAGAGAGAGAGAGAAAGTGAGACCGAGCCAGATTAAGCGTTACACAAAGCGAGACGAGGAAGTGCTCGTTACCGTCGATTGACTCCAAACTTTTCGACTACACTGTATCTCTTTCCGACGCCAACGTTTCACGAAGCGCCTCTTTCCCCTCAAAATAGCGCACTGCACACAGATAAGTCAAAGCCGACGACGTACACACGGTCTCGAATAACCTACGCCGATAAGGCCACTATCGCGGCAACAATAACCACCTCGCGAAAACAAAAACTCACCTGAGTCTCCAGAGCAACATTTCCACGCAACGCACACTCACGCACACACCCTCGACCTAGCTTTGCGTGCTTCGCAAGCTCAGGCTAGGTCCGCAAGCTCTCGCGCGCAGCTCCGCTCGGCGCAGGCGCCAAATTCAAAATCCCATCACAAGCAGCTGCACCCGCAACGAAGAAAAAGATGACAGAAGAAAACTTACTCTCAACGATCGTGCGCAGCCGACAAACGCCTCGCGATCCACCCACGGCCTGCCGTTACACAAGAGCTCTCGGCAAGACAGAGAGAAAAATATTTTTTCCTCGGCGAGCCGCTCGCTGACGAGCCGCGAGTGTGCACTGCCGCGGGAGAGTCGAGCGGTCGATGCGCCGACGTGGTCTCGCTCCCGTTGGCGCGAGCGCGCGCGCGCAATGTCAGGGCTATAGGGGGATCCCCTCCTCCATACGCGCTGTATGTATCGAGTGCGACCGACCGACGGAGTTTCTTCCTGTCGAGCAACGAGATGCCCCCTCCCTCTTCTCTCTTCTCTCTTCTCTCCGCTTCCAGCGCCGAGCGCACAAACTTGGTATTTGTGGGAAAGCTGCGAAGCCGGCACACTTAACCGTGTGGATATCTGGGTTATCGGCCTGGCTGATGTTTTAGTGGGACTGTTGGGATGTATAGTCTGTGTGTGTGTGTGTGTGTGTGTGCGTGGGCTGATTCAATTTGATTTTTTTTATTGAATTATCGGGGACTAGACGATTGGGATCGGAGTGATGGGGGGAGGGAGCGTTATCTATTGGGGATATATTGGCAATGACTTGCAATTTTTTATCGAACGCGAATGATGCGTGCTGTACTGCGGCGTTTGATTCGAAAAAGCTTTGATTAAATTATCGAGATTAATTTTTGATTACGAAAATAATGTTACGATCTACAGAACCATTTCGTGACACTGATGCTCGTTAGCATCGCAATAAGCGCGTATTATAGTTAAATAAACATTGAATTCATCGGATCTAGTAATTATTTTTTCTCAGAATTTCGAGGACGGAGGAGGTGCTTGCTTTGAAATTTTCTGCTTCAATCGACGACGAATAAATTATCGTGCCTACATGGCCGGCGTCACGAGCGACTAAACAATAAATACACAGGACTTCACCAATGATTGAGTATATTTAAGTAGGAATTATACACAATTTCACCGATTAGTAGGCCGATTTCGCTGAGGCGTGTACGTACGCATATATACATTTATTTAATGTTTACCTTCCGTAATCGAACGGGCGAACGAACGATCCCAAGGATATATATATATATACCTATATATACAAGCCGTGCTATACCGTTCGTATAGCCGTCACCTTCGCCGATGTATATACCAGTTTTCGCCTCTCACTCCGTGCCTCAGTAGGTCAAGACCCTCGGCTACACCTATACGTACTTACATACAGACACTTGTATATCCGATGAGCCGAAATCCTCTCGCTTTTCGGCAAGTCCCATTTCCCTTTCGCGCATTCTTTTTTTCGCCTCGGTCTCTCTGTTCTCTCTGTTTCATGCTTAAATATGTATAATAAACGAGGAAAATCGAGCCCATTTTCGTGCAAATGATGTAACGACAGGCTTCGAAAAAATTACTACGCTTATATTATATTATCCATCTTGCGATAAAGTGAGCTAGCTCTTGTACCTGTATCCGTTTTTCAGCCAAAAATCGTAAAAAATAGATATCTGTTTCTTTAGGGTTGTAAGCAGAAAATAATGTTTATCATTTGTTTATCAAAATATATGTATTGAAAATAACAGCTTGAAAATCTACCCATTTTCCACGATTTTTTACTCATAACCGAAAGCATGTACGGGAGCAAGCTCGCTTCATCGCAATCTGCATTATAAAATCTATACGCAGTCATTTTTTCAAAGTCTATCGTTATTCCGTTTAGACAAACCATCTGCGCAAAGGTCAGCTCGATTTTCCTCGTTTACTATATATATTTTTATGACATATGGATTTGTAGGGAGGGACCTTAATACAGACTGTTCCGCGTACCGAGTCGTACGTTATAAATACTGGGAAAGATTTTTCAATGCTTCCCTGAGCATTTGACGTGATTACACGTAGTTCCCGTAATGGCACGTTATCGCACGAGTGTTTTCTGCAGCGATGTTTCTCGTGCGACGCTGCGAGATGGGTGTATAGAAGTCAACGCGAAAATTCTCATGAAGTTGACACGTGGCAGCCATGTGACAAACATGAGCTAACCCGCGGTGACAAACGTGTGGGAATTGCGCGGGAAGATCATCCGGAGATTTTGCGATGGCTTATTCTGGAAGGAAAATCTTGAGCTTGTGGAAATAAAACGTTGCGTCTGTGAAAGTTGAAATATGGGAAACGTGAAAGTCGAGTAAAAATTCAAATTTCGCGCGGCGTTATCTTGCGAGCCGCATGAGAAAAATAAATGCTAAATATACAAAATTTCAATGTGCACATCGATATTCTTACGTTTGATGCTCAAGCTTGATATATGTTAAAATTAGAGCCATGACTTGAGTTTTATAGATATATCTTTCATTATCAGATATAAGAATTGTTATATGAGATAAAGTCATTATTCTATATACATTTGATACATAAAGAATGTTATTTTATGGAAAATTAAAAAGAAATTGCGTATCTCTAGCAATTTTCAATAATTCTTTTATTTTTATATACCACGTCTAATTAAACTTTGGGAGCTCGATTATAATGATAGAAGGCTGTACATAAATTTCAAAGCTTCGTTTATCAACAAAACTTAAAAACGTACTCTTCTGGACTCGTAATTAAAAAAAGATAGTATTTCGATTATTATCATTCTCCCGTTATTCAACAAAAGTAAATAAAGAATTTATTAAAAGAAAAGCATTAAGGTGGAGTTCTATCCAATTTCTTTACTTTTTTGTTTAGTACTAATATTTTTTCAAATTTTGTACTCTTATTTGGTACGAAAAATAAGGATGATTTGTAAATTTTGAGCACGGTTTTAACGGTTTATTAGCAGAAATATTGCAAATTCATTGTTAAAAATTAAGCTTACTTTGAAAAGTCTCTTGCGCACTAGGTTTTAATTTAGACCAACCAAAAAGCTTATTAAGTATTTATGAAACCAAACCAAATAAAGTTATGAAATCCGATTTACAACGAAAATTTTCTGACTGATAAGTACAAAAACAATATTTTCTTTTTCACGAAGTGTTAAAGATTTTTATTTGTAAATCGTTAGTATTAGTAACTTTATTCGGCTTAGTTTCATAAGTGTAAATTTTTTGGTTGGTCTAAATTGAAGAGACTTTTCAAAGAAAGCTTAATTTTTAACAGTGAATTTGCAATATTTCTACTAAATAAAAAAATTGTACAAGCAACTTTGCACAAAAATTAGTCACTTTTAAATGATTCCAAAATTTGCATATAGCGCACACGGTCAAGGCCTATTGGAAAAAATATTCCAATAAATTTCCGAATGGATCAATTCTCCATAACGTCGATCACTTACGCGTTCTCCGCAAATTCTAAAAAAATCTAATGATCGGCCCGTTCAAGCAACATTTCTATGTAAATCTGTCATTTCTATATGAATCTGTCGTTGTCCCATCTCCATATACAGCACACGTATTACCATCGCAGTCGCGCCCACTTATACATATTATATATACTTACTAATCCGACATTCCTCCTTCTTTCAGAAGCCGAAAGTCAAGTTGCCAGTGGGCAAACAGCCGATGACTACGCTGATGGTGGTCAACGCCTCGCTGGACGACCCGGCCAAAGTCGAGCACCAGACCGCGTGAGACCGAAAGAAAGCCAAAATACAAGAAGCCTCGTCGTTGTCCCCGGCGTCGTCGCGATCGACGAGAGGACCGGCGGTGACAAAGCCGTTCCATCGCACAGTGTCGTTGTGACTTAATCGGACTCCTTCGACGCGCCGGGTCAATCTCTCTCTCTCTCTCTCTCTCTACTCTGCGAGTTGCAGCGAGAGGCGATGTTCTCGTTCCACTATTGCAGTTACATATTCGCGTACGTAGCGTAACGTTGCGTCGCGGATGTACAATGTAACGAATAAGCAGTTCATAATAATAAGAGTATGTGTGTATACATATATAATGGAATTGCTGAAATTTAATCGTCGCTAGAGCATTACGTGTATCTATATACTGTATACGCATAGGATTTTGAAAAAAGTTCGTTCTCCATTGAATGTCGAGGGCGATCAAGTAGCGAAATATTTTTCAAAGATTCCAGAGGATAAAAAAAAACAAAACTGTAAATATACGTAACAATCGAGAAATGTGCTACGTGAGAGAGAGAGGGAAGAAAGCTACAGCGAGCTTCTGGGCATAGATTTAGATGATAGCTATAAGAGAAGAGTCGAGACGAAAAAGCTTGAGTGTTGACGCGGCTAAAATTAGTTACAGCATAAAAGTAACATCACTGTATAATAAAGCAAATAATACATTTCCTATTTGTTAATAAAGTGTCTCTTTCTCGAGACGTGGCTCTCGCTTTCTCCTCCCACTATCGTGTACACGAGGTGAGCGTGTGTGTTGCAGCCAGAGAGCGTTTGGATCGAGATTCGAGATTCGATACTCGAGATTCGAGAGCAGCCGCATATTAAAGGAGTCTCCGAAGTATGGGTAGCCCGATAGAAAGCCGCGGCGCGCGGCAAACTCTCACTATTAATTTAGCATTCTTTATGAAAGTCCCGCGCGCCAGTGTGTAGCGCGCGGCAGCCACGGCCTTATCATTTCCGCGTGGAATGTAGCGAAAAAAAGCAGAAGCAGAACTTTCTGGATTTTGCTGTATTTTTTGGAGCTTTCCGCTTCAGAGGACGACGTACAGAGTGGGGGATCAGCTTTTGGGGTTGTGGACATTGTTTTACGATTTTTTTGTGGCAACGCTGGGATCGGGACTCTTGGACTTGGAGAGGCCGGACATCTTGTTGGGCATGAGCTCGGACGCCTCGAAGTTGATGCTCTTGAGGGTCTTCTCCTCGTTGGGGTTGGGGGGGAATTTGGTGCCGGTCTTGACGACCTCCCGATCGGTTATCATCATGCGGTTGAAGTGCTGCTGGTGGAGAGCCTGGAGATAGGTCTCGCGCCACCTGAGGGCGTTGCTCTCGAAGTGGCTGGTCCAGTCCTCCCAGGCACCCCGGGTGACGCGGCCGACGCACTTCATGTCCTTGGCCTCGGTGGCGACCTTCTCGATCCACTTGGTCCAGACGTCGGCCTGGTCCGTGAGGTTGTCCAGCCACTTGGACCACTCGCGCACCTCCTTGGACTCGACCTTGGCCGGGGTCTCCTCGAGGAGGAAGCGGCACTGGGACTCCTTGAAGGTGGCGCGGACGAAGCAGACGAGCTTGCCGGCGATGCCGTTGATGATGCCGAGGTTGCGCTCGGTCAGCAGCTCGGGATTCTCGCGGCAGATCGAGGCGTGGAGCTTCTCGTAGAGGGCGCGGTGGAGCCGGTTGTTGATCGGGTCGGTCAGGTCGTTCTGGCAGAAGTCCTCGAGCATCGTGTAGAGGGTCTCGGCGATCTTGGCCAGGGTGATGAAGGGCACCTCCGTGTCGAAGCAGCTGTTCACCTTCTCGCAGATCTGCTCGACCTCGGACTCGATGGGCGACTTCACCTCGGGGGTCTCGGTCTCCACGTCGAACTTCACCTCGGCCTCGGTCTGCTGCTCCTCCTGGACGGGCTCGGGTTTCGGCGGCGGCGGCGGCTCCTCGATCGGGTCGGTCTGGATGCCGATCGAATCGACTGGGATCCCGTCGTCGGACTCCTCGACGATGAGGCTGTCGTCGCCGAGCTCCGGCATCTTGCAGACGTCCTCGTCCTCGTTCTGGTTCTCGGCGGCTTTCAGGGCTTCGAAGACGGCCTGCTCCTCGAGCTCCTTCTTGCGCCTCTGGCAGAGCTCCTCGAGCTCGGCCCTGCGCTTCTCCGAGATCCTCAGCAGGATCCCGGCGATCCAGCAGGCGAACGCGTCGGCCAGCATCATCATCTGCCGGGACTTGCGGTCCTCCTTGCCGCAGGGCTCGTAGTTCAGCAGCTCGCTCAGCATCTCGAGGACGGTGTCGGCTATGTCCACGTAGTCGTCGCGAGGGATGTCGCAGCTGTAGCTGAGGATGCTGCGGACGAAGAGCTTGGACATGCAGTACTGGGTCTCGGCTGCCTCCGAATCGATCAGGTCGCCGGCTTCGCAAATCGGTTGACACGGCGGCCTCTCCGCTTCCTTGCAGCAATCGATCTTCGACTTCTTCTCCTTAGGCTTCTTCGACGCCCGGTGGTCCCGCACGAAGTTCTCGGCCTGCCTTCAAAACCAAACAATGGCTCGCCTTAGATGCGATTGCCAAATCTCTGACGATACCATTTTTACCTCGAGATCACAAGTTTTTTCGAAAATACTAAAAATACTTACTCCTGCGTTTTTACTACCAGTATGACAATCAAAATAGTTTTATCGGGGGAATATTGATAATATGAAAAATGTAATGAACGAAAGAATGAATGGCGATTACCAGCTGACTATTTATCATTATCCGATGGTCGGAAAATCATCTAAAAATATCATGAGTCTACATCTATTGCAAATATATGCAGCACGATTATACTGTAGACGATCAGCCCTCCCCAAAAAAATGAGCTAAAATTGTGATTGCTTAATTGAAAAAACTGAAAAATGACAATTACTCGGGTGTAAGAGTGGTCTCTCCCTCGAGCAGCTCGACGAGGCGATCGATCATCTCAGGCTGTAATATCGCACCGTTGTCCTCCAGCGTATTTCTCAACCTCTTCGCCAAAGGCTTGGCCAACTCCTCGATCCTCGGAGACATGTTTCTGATCCTTCTCTTCACGGGTATTTTCTCGCAAGGCAACCGACACTTGAGATTCGCTCTGTGATTCGGAATGCATTGCGACTCGCACACCTTTCTGAGGAACAGAGGAGAAAACAGCGATATAGCACCTTGTGTTCTTTTACGCAGCAACCGAATAATAGTGCGTACTTGGGCTTTGCGAGGAAATCGAGGTACTCCGATTTGGACATGCAGTGACGAGGAATTCTCGCCTCCTTGTAAAGTGTGCAAGGTTTCTGGTGAATGAAGACAGTCGCGTATTTCTTCGCCTTCGAGTCTTCGTGACATTTCCTCTTCAGTTCGCAGCAATCGGCGACCGTTTTGATTGATACTTTCTACGCGAAGGATGGTTTGCGTAATATCATTTTTAAACTTTTCCTTTTGAAGTTTCAACTATGCATATTCCGTATTCGTGTGTGTATATGTGCATATCCATCCTATTTCGGAAACAACTCACCCGAGCAAGTCGCAACAAATTTTTTTGAAGGCACACCGACCAGACCTGATTTGTCTCGCTCCTTAGGCCATTCTGAAAGAGACAAACCTCGCGTACACGGCCGATCGAAGGGTATACTTTTTTCCGGAACAAAAACGACTCGAAGAAAACGAGAAATAATCGACAAACAAAGAATTTATAGATTTTATAAAAACTTCATTATAGAACAAACATGTCTTAAAATTCATCAAAGAATGCTCTCAAATTTTTTCAGATTGATCCGACACAATTTTTGATTTTTGAAAAATTCAAAAAAATCGAAATTTCGAAAACCGTCATTCAAAAATCTGAAAAAATTTCCGAGTATTCTTTGATAGTCCATAGTTTTCGAGAAAAAAAATCTATAAATTCTTGGTTTTTAATTATTTCCCGTTTTTCGAGTTGTTTTTGCTCCGGAAAAAAAGTATACCCTTCGATCGACCATGTAAGCGAGGTTTTTCTCTTTCAGAATGACCTAAGGAACGAGAAAAACGAGGTCTGGTAGGTGTGCCTTCAAGAAAAAATTTTGCGACTTACTCGTGTGAGTTGTTTCCGAAATAGGATGAATATGCACATATGTGTGTGTGATTTCAAGTCAATAGATTCAAAGTCAAGTAGAAACTTTCGGGTTAGAATATAGTAGACGACCAAGCAGGTAATTTAGCTCATGTGTAATAAGCAGTAAAATTAAAATTACGTGAAACTGAGACGTTGTTCTCAGTTGTAAGCAAATCAGCTGCTTTTTCGTCTTCGCTGTGCATCGTGGCGCGAAATTTGAATTTTAAATTGGACGTCTCCTTAATTGTAATAGGGAAATAATGTCGCTTCCAGTCGGAATGTCATTTCTCTCGACCGCTTAAAAATCAACTTGAGACTCCCACTGCAGTTGTAACATGCTATACCATTCCTTTTCTATAATAGTTTACTTTTTTTCTTTTATCCAGTATAATACAGCATAATACAATTGTCATCCAGCTCGATCGATTAAAAAAGAATTTATTGCATTACAAAATTTTGAGACTTGCTCGAGTTCCATAAAGAACCAGTCTTCAATGTAGCGATTTTTTAATCATTTTTCAAGTTAAATACGACTTGCAAAGCTGACATTGACACGAAAAATGTCATAACTGTCTCGTAAAAGAAAAAAATATTTAAAAGCTCTTAAAATTCACTTCTGAACATAAACGAGTAGAAGTAAGTCTCTGTAAAGCATGAATTTGGCTGTACCGAAGAACTTATTTTCAACTCATCAGTAAAAGATTGCTCAAAAAAGCCTTCTCTACCATCTTAATTTTCCATAACACTCACGAAAAGGCCCCCACTCCCCCCCCCCCTCACAATCACTACAGGAAGCAACCGACTACGAGAAAATCCATAAACGAAGGTCATTATCATGCGGTACACTTAACGAGTTCACCGCGTTCTATTTCCATCCTCTGTCTACAAAGCGTCGATCAATCTCTCTCTTCTCTCTCTCTCTCTCTCTCTCTCTCTCTCTCTCTCTCTCTCTCTCTCTCTGCATCGGAGATTTCACATCCCCTTGACTTGCGGATCTCTCTCTCACTCGCTATCATACATATGCAAATGGCAAGTGCAGTCGCTATACGAGCGGCGGAAATCCTTGCGTAACGCCCCGACTATTTCGACGAGAAAGCCGCGACTCACTTCTTTTTGGCAAGCGTGCTTCGGTGGCATTTCCGCCTTCTTCTGAGACTTCACGTCGGCGACGGTGTCGGTGTCGGCATTCCTCACCTCGTCCTCGACGGGACGCGCGTCTTGCACGTCCTGGGGCTCGTCTTCGAGTTGGTTCATTGTTGCGATTTTTTAGTTCACTTTTTTGGTGGTTTTTTCTGCTTTTTTTTGTTATTTTGAGTTTTGAGTTGCTGTGTAAATTTGAAAATTTTGAGGTCGAAAGTTTGGGGGGGTTGATTTTTGAGTTTGAGGTCCGAAACGGGTTGTTGGTTGTTTGGTGCTTATCGTGTACGGTCTGAAATTGTCGGTTTTTCGTGAAGTTTCGGCAATTTTCTCTTGTTCGGGAAA
Organism: Philotrypesis tridentata; assembly: GCA_018906965.1. NCBI lineage: Eukaryota > Metazoa > Arthropoda > Insecta > Hymenoptera > Pteromalidae > Philotrypesis > Philotrypesis tridentata. The sequence goes on from JACCIB010000036.1 coordinate 1,760,345, forward strand.
TGAAAAAGCGCGGGACTCTTAGACCACCGCCGTCGCGCTGTAGTTGCGCGAGAGAAAAATCGCGTATAGGGTATTGAATATTTATAATTCATATGTGCGCACGTCGCCAAGAGAATGATAGATTAAGTAGAGAATATGCTAAGAAGCCAAGTTTTTGCATCGAACAACTTTTGGCGCGTGTTGTCGGGATGATTTTTTTTCGATAATTCGATTTCGCGAAATCATTTGTAAATGTTGCTTTCATGTACAGTTTTATGTAGTTATGTGTTTATTGATTTATTGACTTATGTTGTTGACTGTATTTATTGAGTGACTGTGATAAAGTTAAGATAATAAAAAAACGTTTTGCACAAATCATCATTAAAAATCTGTTTTAATTAAGTGTACCTTTTATTAAATGTTATTATCGGGATTAACTAAATAATAAACTATATAGGTAAACTATTGTATGATTTAGTGCTGCGTGTAATCCTTCAAAATAATAAAGCGCCGGCTGATGAATGGTAATTGCCATTTCAATGATATATAGCCTTTGACATTTGTAATTTCGGCCATTGAGTGTCGGCATTTTACATTCCAGACAAATTACAGACATATATCTAAGTATATTGTACATAAATCCTAAATATGCTCGGACACAAATTCGAGGTATATATTGTTAGAGCAAAACTATTCAACTAATTCATTGTTTTCAATATTAAAAGAAACTGCAAAATAAGGTTTGCAGATGTATTGTTATTTCATCTGATTATCAGAATTTGGCGTGACTATTGTAAAATAACACAAAAGGTAGTATTATAATATACTACAATTTATATCCAACTATGAATGTCCCTTCGCTGGAACATGTGCGATCCATCATTTGAATAATACATATATAGAACATTGCGATGCATAAATTATACCGATTCAAATGCCATTTCACAAAATAATTCTGCGCAAGCTTTGCGAAGTCTACATTTTTTCCTAATGTTACATTTATCATAATTCTTAGACAAAATAAGCAAACCAACGTATATCACGGCGCGAAATTTGAATTTCAAATGAATTAATACTGTGCCCTCTCTCACAAAACCTATATTGGCACAGGATAAATATAAAGCATTAGATAACCTCATCGTCTCAGGCTTATAGACTGCACAGCTGGTATGTAGAGGATAAACAAGGTCATCTCGCATAGCGAGTATACGTACTGCACACGCGTATATGTATATACATATATAGCGCAACGCACAAGTGGTAGAAGCGCGTATGCACGTATCGACCATGAAAGCCATCGCACAAAGTGCAAGTCCAGTGAGAATAATAACAAGTTCAGCGGACCTGCCGGAGAGGCTGCAGCACTTTGCGCGTGTCAAAGTGTGTCTCGCTCTTTTTCCGCTCGCTAATCGATTAGGCCTTTCTGCCGATATGTGTTGCGCCGTTATATATATATATATATACGTGTATATAGCGCACGTGTGCGATGCTCTATTGCCGGGAAAGTTGCGGTCCTGCAGTGTGGCTCCGAGCTGCACTTAACCGACTATACACGAGTTGGCTGTGCGCTTTTACATTTTATTGCTCCTCTTTTCTTTTAAAAGGACTTTCGGTCCGGCTACATTTTACATACTTTGTTTGCTCGTTTTTATTAAAGGAATAATCCTGATTTATAAAAAGGGTTTGTTAAAACTGAAATAATACTATGCTTGTATGTTATATAAGTATAATCAATGAATTCGTTGTAAGTATAACTATTGTAAAGTTCCTTTTATTTATTGATTAAAAAATATAAATATAATCGTGTTGTTTTCGTCAAGATACCAAAGAGACACATACTTACGTTACCTTATAGTCTTATGAAATAATTGATTACACATTCCGCGCATTCAAAGATTATTTAATTAACGAAATATCCTATCGAACGAATCAATCGTCCATTTGCAACATTTAAATTACTTTGAACAAACAACATTCATCAAATCGATTTTATCCTTGCTCACATCTGTGGCTTTTGCTTGCAATATTAAGGCTGAATCTCTCAGTAATCACATCGATTCCTTTAGGTCGTTTTAGGTAAAAAAATCCAAGACTCGATAAAAACTAATACGAGACACTGGATGAACTACTTTTTCCTTGTCTCTCCGATTTCCTAATAGGAGTGTGCAGCTAATGCATACATAGATATTTTTCTTATCTACGTGATTAAACTCGTTGTTGAGAATCTCATGAGAATATTCGTTTCTACTGAATTTTCAACGGATATTCCTCTTGTTATGCTCTCGACTAAATTACAAAATGCCACTCGTAATGATCTACGGTAACAACCAAGTACAAGTGGAAACAGTCGCGATACTTTGTTCCAATGAAAATAATTCATAATCGAGTGCGCATCCAACCCCCGCAAATAAGTAGATGCGTACCGCACGATTCAGACTAACCTACAAATTATTCAGAAAAAAAATCATCACCTCGCGCACACATATACCTACATGTATACATCGGGCCGCAACGAAATTTCCATACATCTCACATGCATGCGCACATACGCAGCCGCGCGCTTTTATAGCGCTGCACAAAAAAACTCCGATCCCCGCGCGCGCCGCGGGTTTCCACTTGCGCAAAGGCCTCTCCTCGCGGTCTCTATACCTATATACATACGAATATATGCACGCTCGTATATACATGCTCCTGACGGTCACAGTACTATACCCGCAGTCATCCGCCAGCATCGGAGCAGTGCACAGTTGGCCGTTGCGTGTCGTCAGGGCAGTACTTATGTTATATACGTATTCGTGTACACATATCTCGCATCGTTAAAAGGAGGGGGAGAAGCCTGCGTGCAGTTGCACTAGAATTCTTCGCTGCGCTCTGCACAACAAGCGTGTGTGTGCATCGCAGGATCGCGCGCGCAGGGGACGACTTCGACTTCGACTTGGACTTCCAGCATAAGTAGTCACGCAGTCACTGTGCGGGGCCGATGGTTTATTCTACTTGAGCCGCCGAGGTGTGTAGCGCACAGCTGTGCGTGTACGCGCGTTACATAGCCATGTACATGTATGTGTGAACAGCGTGTGCGTTATAATACCTGTGCCGCGGGAAGGGGAGAGAGCTTCAGAGCTGCAGGAGAGGACCTGGATTGCGGGCCATTGAGTCACTCGTCTCGTGGAAGCGCTGCGGAGGCGATACCCTCGCTACGATGAGATAACGAGTGCAGAATGAGATACAGGGCTGAGCTTCTCGCCTATGCGATCTTCACGCTCACCCTGCAATTCAACGGTGATTATGCATAACATTATTGTGCCTATCTGTGTGTTTCTTTTATATGCGCGCGACTCGTATACGGGTACCTAATTTGCTTTTCATTCGCTAAAGAGTTGCGTGCTCTTTGTTGGCGAGACACGCACACACACACACACACACACACGCGTGCGCGTGTTTATTATTCGCTCTCTCTCTCCGCTCCTTTTTCCCCTCTCCCTTTTGTGCTTGTCTATCTTACCTACCTGGCGTGCATATGCTGCAAAAGTAGGACAAGCTACTCTTCGACACAGTTCCTAGGCCCTTTCAATACCTTCTCCCCTCTCTCTCCCTCTCTCTCTCTCTCTCATTCTATGTCTCTTTTCACAAACTTTCCACTGCAAAGTGGATTGGCGATTGTGTGTGTGTTTACTGATTCTGAATTGTTTTTCTTTTATTCTCGTTGCTCGGCACCAAAAGGCAAAGTCCTAGCTAGCGGTGCCACATGTAAAGACATAAATGGGCTGCTTCATGAGACGGGCTATCACTACATTCCTGGGCCAGAACCATGCACGCTCTGCGTCTGTGATAATGGCAACCCTGCCCTGTGCAAAGCAGTCCTCTGCAAGGTACGCACACTCTTCACGCTTTGTTTATTATGCTAAGTAAGCTTTCTAGCTTTCCTCATGTGTCATAATTGAAATGTAATCACATTGCCTCACATTTGTGGCTTGAATGTGGAATGAAACTAGAAGCAGGACTTCAAATCTTTTTATTCATTTAATCGATAAACTATGTTTTATTGAATCAATTGGTTTAGCTATGAACATGTATCGTATTTACTAGAAGGTGTCAATTTACTTTGAAACTTTATACTTACCTAATGTTCTGGTTGAATTGCAGTACAAAAATCAAGAGTCTCTACCGAACAAGGACTGCAAATCTTTTCGTTTTGGAGAAACATGCTGTGAATTAATCTGCCTCGATGATGCTATATCCTCTACAACAAATGATAAGGCAGAAATAAATGGATATGGTGTTGTGGATACTGCAGATTATGATTTTGGATTACGGCTAGGTGTCAGCTGTGTAACTGCCCTCTTATCTCTTGGGGCATTTATATTCCTGATTCATCGCTTGAGACAAAGAAAAATTAGAGGTACTATTTTCGATAGCCATAAGACTTGTAATCATTTTATTTGTGCTATCAGTAACAATTAATATTTTTAGCTGGAAGACAGACTCATCAGATAGCTGAGGACCAACGATCTCTGGGCAGCATGGGATATTTGGACAGAAACAGTGTACAGCATGGTATGCCAATGGATGATTTGCCTTGCAATGGCAATTATCCTCTTTGGAAACCACCCAGAAATTATTTCCCTCGTGGTGAAGCTCCACCACCTTACGAAGAAGCAGTAGCTGCTGCAAGGGCTGAACAGGCTCTGTTGTCGATAAGTCCTCATGCACTTTCTCCTTTGAACTTTCCGAATACCTACCTTACGACTCACAATGCACATGCAAACATCTCCATTGTTACAAATAGTCAAAATGGCTTACCTGCAAGTTCTCCAACTCTCTCGACGCAAAATAACGCAACAAGTTCATCTCCATTAATTCCCACTAATAACAGACCCTTGAGTAGTCCAGCAGCACACAATTGCTATCAATTAAATCAAACCGAATCAGTAGCTGCAGCAGACTTCTGTGCTGGCTCTTGTTCAGCTAGCTTTGCTGGGAGTTCTAATAATACATATGAAAACTTACCTACTCCAGTGAACAGATCAGGTAAAATACAATGTTTATTTAGAATTAAATAATATTTAAAATCCTTTATCAATGTACTCAATTTTTTTCTTTCAGCATTGTCGAAGAGTGTCTCCAATATAACTCCAATGACTCCTCAACACACTGCGTCTTCAAGCAATCAACTCATGTTGCCAAATGCTCAAAGTGCACCAGTACAAAATTATCAGCAGCACACCACTCTTCCACGTCAAGGTGGAGCTTTCACGATCTCCGCAACTCTTCCCAATTCAAGTGGAGCAGCCCATCGTACAATACCCAGAACTTTAGTAGCTAGTGGTAGTTTGCGATTAAGAAGAGAATATCCAGTTCATCAGTCTGTTGTTCCATTATTCGATACGCCCTTAGTTCTTCCTAAAAATACATCCGGAGATAAAAATCCGTCGCCCAGATCTACCATTCCCTCAACTGTCATTCCTTCAAGTGTTCCATCTACTTCATCTAGTGGCGACGCTGCAGTACGCACAAATGCGTTTTACGATAGTTCATGCTCTCGAGATCCTTCACACTCTACATCAGCAAAATCTGCTGAAAATAAGTCGACAGATATATCTTCGACATTATGCAACTACAAGGTATATAATTCATGATATAAATATACTTGAAAATCTTAATCTTTTTGGGCACAAAAATACGTTTTAATTTGTGCAGCCTCCACTAGCTACAGCAAACGAAGTTAACGAAGAAGGAAGTTTTGATTCTGTGACTTGCACGTGCAACGCACAAGCTTTACCGCCACTACACGACGACACGGATGACTATCGCAGCGAATGTGAAAACTGTAAGAGTGCTACAGGATCTAGGTACTATTTAGACAACGAGGATGAGCTCGTTACGTCTCCCCATGAAACGATGACTTTGCAAAGAAGACCAGAAGACGCTGCATCCAATGTAACGCCTCAATATTACAGAACTTCCCTCACTCTACCAACGAGTACTCGTCAACGTACAAGGTAAAAGATAATATTTATTTCTCTGTCTTACAAAATACTGTTAAATATAGTTTTTAAACGGACTACTTATCGGTATGAAAACGGATACCAAAGTCTCTTGTTTCATACGTTCATTGTCTGACATATGAGCTACGAATTACTCTTACCTCAGAAATGTGACTATGTGTTATTTAACAGCAATTTTTAAACAGTCGCTTCGAATTATTATTTTCCTGCAAAAGGACGCGATTCTCAAATTGTAAAACGAGCAAACTCTTAATTTGCTATTTCGGCCTGCATTAAGTTCATTTTGTTGTACATGTATAGAAGTAGCAGTTCTCGTGGAAATTGGTTCAGTTCAATGCCTGAAAGCTCAACGGAGTCATCGGATGGTGAATAATGAAGAATCATCAAATAGCCGCCAAGAAAAAGAACAAAAAATTGACGTGCCGATCGAACTTTTCCACGTATTATAGATATATGTTTCCGTGCATGCGTGAGTGATAGTATGGATCAGCATCTCTCAATACGCACTTATTTATTGTGCGTAATCCAATCTGCCAAACAATTTAATGCGTTACTATGACAAATGTCAACAAATGTTATTAAACGATTATTTGTATAATCATTGCAAATGACCCGCATTCGTTAAAGTTCTCAAGAATATGCTGCTAACGCTATATATACCAGAATAACGCGAAACTAATTTTCGTAGCAACCTGTGTTGTCTAACAAAAAAAGTAACGGAATATTTCTACATCTGATTTATAGCTGCCAATTACCAAAGCTTGTAAATATTTTTATTTCTTAACTATAGTTACTTTAGCATTCTTAACAACATATACTAATTGACATTCACATTTCATGAGCAAAGATTTTTATTAGTTATTACTCTTCCAAATTTAAATAACTTCTATACTGACATCGTTTATCGCACTTGTTGTCTCTCGTTCTCACTGAAACTGTGATTATTCTAATTCTCTACGAAGTAAAATATTAAGAGTCTATACCTATTTTCTAGTTCATATTAAATATACATATTTGTATAATACAAAGATTTTATTTCACAAGTCTGACTGACAAATCAACACTAAGCGATATCAACTCTATTAATTCTTCTACAAGTTACCATTGATACAGAAATACCAGTATTAGTCTTCTTTTAACTTAGAATAATATCCAATCATTAAATAATAATTACAAACATCACAAAATATCCTAAATACGCGCAGTATATTTGAAAAATTTTCAATTACAAATAAACTATATTATAATTGCGAAATGTCGTCCTTTGTCCATTTTTTTAAAAAGATGAACATAGGATATTTCGCAAAAAACCTCTTTCAGAAAGAGTTTATCACTTTAATAAACCTTACCTGCCTACCTTGACCTGCCAATCGCAAACCATTGAAATTCTAATGGAATAATCTTTATGATTTTTTAACAAACTATCACTTGGTGCTGAAGTCAACTAGGAATCTTAATACTGCCTATAATTTCAGAACTAATACAATATTATACTCAGAATTATGTGATTTATATAATTTAGAAAATTCACACAGTGAAAAATTCGCACAATTTCTATAATTTTATTTATGTCTTACGTAATGATAATTAAAACTAATGAGTGTCATATGATGAATTAGGTAATAATTGTGGATCATTCACTATTTTTGTCGACTATTTTATAACCTAAAACTTAACGAAATATTTTTATGATTAATTAATAAGATAATGAAAAATCGCTTTAATCTGTTTATTTTTTGGGAGAATTTTTTTTTCAAAATATTGAATAAAAAAAATCGAAATTTAAAAATTGAAGCAAAAAATATGAAGAATGTTAAACGTAAGTGGATAGATACATATTTCCTAAAAAATATTTTGTATTGTCAACTCTCGAATGATTATCAATGTTGGAATGAAATTCTGAAACTAAAAATAGATATTAGAAAATATTATTTAGATTTTTATTTGTTAGCGATAATTTCTATACTTTCTCTGAGAAAGTAGAATGAAATTCTAAACTATGTATGTAATTTTCGAGGCCAAGATACTTCAAAAAAAAAAGCAAAAAAATGAATTTTACTTCATGTTTCAGTATGGTACCCACGATTGTGCAGACGACCAACTAAATGATGAAAAGATTTATAAAGACTCAAATTAAATGTCTAAAGGAATACACTGCCGCGGAAAAATGAAAGCGAAAAATTAGTTTCGTTAAAAATTACATGATTTCGACTATTTCAGATTTAAAATCAGGAATTACAGATAATCAATTTTAACTTATATAGATATCTTCATTTAGTTAGCCGACTGACACATTGGAGATCAATGTGGTTTCTCTAATTGAACGTGGAAAATTTTTATATGATGTTTTTATTCAAGTTTGAAATCAATATTTGTTAACATTTTTTTTAGAAATCTTATTTTCTAGATTGCATCAGTATTAATGATAGTATCTAACTTTTTAAAAAGTAAGTTAACGTGATTTAAGCTCTTTAAACAATTAATACTTCGCAACGATGCATAAATAATATGTACATGCAACGTAATATACTTCATGAATTATTTAAATTTTATGTAAGCATACATTTTTTATGTTTTTATAAAATACTTTTTAAACTATTGTGTAATTGTTATAACAGTAGTTAAATTATTTAAATATGATTAAACGATTCCTCAAAGTTAACAAACATTCTATTTAAGTATTTTTTTCATCGTGGTTGATAATTGTAATTCTAGTAATATTAATAATATATATATAAACTAGAAATCGCATCTTATAAATTATTTACATTAAAATGTTTATTATCAACCACGTTGATGATTTTATGCGTAAATTGTAAGTTTTTATAAGGAAAGTAAGTCTTTTCGAGCTTTTTTACACTTTTATCGCGAGTCTTGTTGATGTCAGTGTTTGTAATATTATTACTTGATGTATCGTTCGTCCTTGATGAATTTATTTGTACCTGTTAATATTTACTGAATGATGTAATAATAACATTTATTCCGAAATTAAATTGAACGTTCTTATTATTTCTTCGCTGGACATATTTATGAAGCAAAGCAAAAAAATTAAGAGTCAATTGTAAATAATGTTTTCTCAACCGACATTTCCATACCAATGTAATTTATTTGACGAAGTAATAGTAATTACATATAATAAAAAAGGAGTACTATTAAAAGATTCCCATTTCTGCAGGCTATGATATTGATTTTGAAAACTCATATTTTCATTAGATCAATAATAGAATACACGGCTGATGAAAGTTAAGATCGGAAGTCTCGGGACAAATAAGAGTTATAAGAAAAGAAATGCATTTAAACCTTTCTTGGGAAACAAATAAAAAATAATAATAGCTGTCTATACATTTTATTAAGAGTGCGAAAATTCTTAATATACGTGATCATAGAAAAACAATAATGTATGTAAAATCCAAAGGATTCCTTTCAAGGCAATCCAGTGTAAGATGTGTTCAATTTATATTGACGAAAAAAATATAGTTTAAAAGAGAAAAACGTATTGTCATAAGTGCAGATAAATAATGATTATGACAAAAATAGGCCAAAACGATAGCGATTTTACCAGCATCCGTTGTAGTTATACATATTTTTTCTTCGCTCTGTTACAATACACAATCTGCAGACGTGTTACTAACTGGGTGTTACAATGTGTAAGGAATAAAAACGAGAAGGCAGAGTACAATTTAAGTATGCATACATTGGCACAGTAGCATACTTGCCCAATGTTTACGATTATTAGAAAGATAACAAATTGTTCACTGTCATACTTCTTTCTCTGTAGAAAAACAAAACCGTTATCTTACATTGAATAAATTTAAATAATGAGTAAACAATCGATCTGATTTTTCAAGTGCATCTAAACACTTACCTTGGTAGTAATTTGTTTATGAAAAACCTTAGCAAATACATGGAAATTTTTCCATTAATTCGTTTACTTTTAAATTGTACGCAAATTCAATTAATTTTTATAGCGATTGAATTTTTATTTCAGGAGGTATTACTTTTGTTTTAAAAATGTCTCTCACAACCGATACCGACATTTTCTCCGTTCTCGGGCGATCATCGTCTTCGAAATCGACTCCGTACAGTCCAAAGCGTTTCCTAAAACAACATTGCGATCGATTCAATGTTTCAAGTAACGATCGCGATGTTAATATATATGTAACAATATACCTGTAACCGTCTTTCCACTCAAAGCTATCCATCAGCGACCAAGCAAAGTATCCTCTGACATCAACTCCGTTCTTCATTGCCGTAATCAACGCGTTGAGGTGATCATAATGATACTTCGCTCTGTCGTAGTCGACGATCTCTCCGCGATCGGCGTAACCGTTGGCAGTTATATAAACCGGAGGTAGAACATAATCCTCGTTTACTTTTTGCAATAGTTTACGAAAATTGTCCGCTGTGTTCTGCACATCTCAATTCATGTAAATATATTTATATTCAGCTTTGGTCATTTGTAACTTATCGCATGTACCTTAACATCGAAAGCTCCTTTTACTTCACTATAGTCCAGCCAAATCGACTTCATGTCATCCTCGAGCGATGCTTTGCGCAATAGGCTCTTATTGATGTTGTACTTGTAGGAGACTTTACTATTAGTTTCCAGTGACTTTACTGCGTAAGTGGTGAAGAAGTTGATGCCCACAAAGTCCAGACTAAATTTGACCAACTTCATCTCCTGCTCGCTGAACTTCGGGAGTCTGGACTGCTTGAAGAACTGGAGCGAGCTGTCAATACCTATTTTTTCTTGCATAACGTCTGGATAGCCGCCATTTTCACCGAGTAAAGGATTGAGGAACCAGTAGTTGGCAAACTGGAAGCTTGTTTCGGAAGCCAGGAGATCGTCGAGGGACGAATAGTCCTCTGGTTCAAACCAATTGGTGCCGATGCTTATTCCAACTTTGCCTGAGAATAGTTTATAATTTAGGCTAATGTCAAGGATTATAAGATTGATTTATGGTACCATTTTGGAGCCACTGAAATTTCTCCTGGTAAAGTCGATAGGCCTTCGCGTGAGCAATGAGAACATGATGACCACATATGTAATTGCCGACGCCGTTGTCGTCAAATACCGGCCTCGTTGCATCGCCGAATTGCAGGTTGCAGAGCGTCCAGGGATCGTTGATGGTTATCCAGTACTTGACCTTTCACGATTACGCCAGTCGTTAAATTTCCTCGGAAATCGTTTATTACAATGGATTTACGCGCAACTCACTCTGTCGCCAAAATACGAATAAGCAACTTTTGCAAAGCTTTCGAAATACTCGGTCATGTTGGGATTCGTCCAGCCACCCATCATTTGAAGCCTATAGGGGATATCGCCTTGATGAATCGTCACCACAGGTGTGATTCCACTCAATACTATTGTGTTTATCAGCTCATTGTAGTATCGAACGCCTTCGAGGCTGATGAGATTGGACATCCCATTGGGAAGTAGACGAGACCATGACAGTGAAATTCGATATGCGTTAGCCTGGAAGCATAAGGTCATTTGTATTTACTGACGACGATAGAAATTATCGAATTTCAATTTAATGAATCTTACCCCCATATTATTAATCATCCCAACGTCTTCCGTAATCTTGTAGAAAGATTTGCAGGCATCATCACCGTTAGTCTGATCAGCTATGAGATTGGGATCGGTATGCGTCCAATAATCCCAGACGTTCATACCTTTATCTAATATAACACACAATCATTATCGATAACATACATCTGCACATTTGAAAAACTACGTGATGTAATAACAATTACGAAACGATAGTCATCGCTGGTAATCGATAAATCAATTAGACAGCACTCAACACGTTACCCGATGAATTGTACGCTCCTTCGATCTGATAAGCCGAGCTCGCGGCTCCGAAAAGGAACATCTCCGGAAATCGATCCTGAGCCGCAGCGTGAGCGACTCTCATGGCGTCGGTCGTGAATTCGAAGCTCTCGGCTATGCCGTTCTTCTCCAATATATTGAGGTTCATCGAAATCACCGAATCCGACGAATAGTCAGCTACGTAGAAATATCCGACCAGAACGCTGATCATGTTCATGGTGGGAATTTGCCGTAGAAACCACATTTTTTCACACGACGTTGAAGAATTTTGTTCGACTGGTCGTTAAGTGTTTATTCAACTAATTCTGACGAGTGACAGAGACGTACGTAGCGAGTGATTAGTCGTTTAAACGCTACAATTACATTACGTGTCAATGTTATTGAGATAACCTACGTATTGTAATTATTGCGCTTCGTTATATCGTAAACTAAACTGCTCTTTAAATTTAAATTTTTGAGAAGTTTGGAAAGGTCTCGTTGCTCGCTACAAAAGTGAACAAATGAAATAATTATATTTTCGTTTCCATCCCTAAAATATGTTTTTATTTATTTCTTTAATCTTTACAATATAATCGATAAACAGAATACTTCAATTTAAATTATCAAATTTGTTCTCGAATCAACTAAAGCTTGGTTCCAATGTAAACTATTAAAAGGGAGAAAACGGTATTCATTGCGGAAAGTGTGGGAGCTCCATCTGTTTCGGGTTTGTCGATCATCGATCCACAAAGCGACAATTCATTCTCGGGTAGATATTCTATGACCAGTTCATTGAAAGTTTCAATTGGACAGAACATCTCGCAGCCCTCAAGTTGGTAAGGTGTCTCTTTCGCCAGCCCCTTGTAATGATTTATCTGAAAAAATGAGAACCGCCTATCTTTAGTCAACTTCAAGTTAGACGTTGACGATCCAACCGTGTACCTTGACAAAGTGATTCTTATTTTCTTCATAAAGTTCGAAAACTAAAGCAGCTCCAGGATCTGGTAGGCTGGACATAGAGATATTGAGAACAGCCAGTACGCCGGCCAAACTACGTTCGTCTCCACTGTAGACGTTGATCTTACGGTTGACTGATAACGATCCGTTGATTATGTCCTTGAAATCGTTGATGATCTGCTTGATTAACGGACCACCATTGAGTTGCTTCTGGATAGTCGTCTTAGAGAGCAATTGGTAGGCCGTTAAAGTCAAGTTAAACAATTGATCGCCTGGGAAGATTTCCTTCACCCAAGCCGGGTGACGTTGATTTAGTTCAATCTGGAATCATAACTTTTAAATCTATCGATATACATGTCCGAACGATGGAATAATCAAAATTTAGCTTACACTGTTCTGTAATACTAGATAAAGGAGGGCCACCTCGAAGGGATTTTTAACATTGACTTGTCCCTTAGTCCTAATGTGATCCATAAGATTCGATTGTTCAGCGCTGAGGTTAAAGTGGTTGTTTAGAACTTTGCGAGTCTCGTGTTCAAAGGTCGAGCAAAGCGAGCCCAGCAGTAAGACATCCTCTGTAGCAGGTGTATAAGCTGAAAAGAATCATCGATAAATTAACTCTTCAACATCATCCCAAAAGCATCATCATCTTGAAGATGTATGTACCAAAAGGAATGGGTTGCCAGGCCAGATCGTCCTTCCAGATCTGCGGTTCGACCGGCGGCCAGAGTCCGGCATTGATTAGCTCTCCGGCTATGATTGACACGGGATGCTCCGTCGTCTGCATTAGTATGATATCCTCCAGATAAAGCGATCCCAAGAAATCCCCGTACATATTTCGCAAATAAGCCCCAAGATTGTACAAGTGCAGCTTGACGCTCTAGAAAAGATAAGAATTCAATTGACAAAGATGTTTGCGTTCGACAGATTGCTTATCTCAGCATTGTCCTCTGAAGTATAAAAATGGCAAATGCTCACGTTGGGTACGTCCAAGGCATTTTCGACGAAGTACTTGTAGGTCAAGTTACCGGGAACTTGCAACTCGGCCGACTTGTAGTCGTAATCGGGAACGTAAAACTTGTTGGCTGATAACTGAAAAATTGTTTAACATTATACGTATAAGTAAATAGACGTGTGTTTTATCCTCTGTCCTCGTATAATTATAACAGTCGCTCAGAGCGACAGCTAACACGTTGCTTCCACAACATTATAAAATACTTATAATATCATGTATTTCAATTTCAAAAGACAGCAGGCTGTTTCTATCAAAAAACTGAGGCGCGCGCGATATCATCTGTTTACTTACTGTCACGCATACACTGCGCGCTCGATGATAAGGGGAATCGGCCAAATTGTACATATCCCGACATTATGCCAACCCGTACATTCATTAATGGAAAGAAAAAAGAAACTATGTACTCACGACGTGCAGAAACTTGAGCTCTTTCTTGGCCGTGGCGAGCGTCGACAGCGCAGCCAACAGCATCAGGCAGGACGAGACGAGAGCAGCCGCGCGGTTCATCGTAAATCTTTCGGCCCTCCGTTAAAATATATGCGTATATTATGCAAATATATGGGTGCAACGAGAGGCGCGCGCTCTTCGAGCCCGTGTGCAGAGTCGGAGCTCGGCGCGCACTGCAGCTGCTCCTTCGCCGCTTATCACCAGCAGACTTCTAAGACTTATCGATGTCGAGAGAGGCTGTAAGCGGCGCATCTCCTCGTTATCGCGGATATATTCGCGGCGTTTTATGAGGCCGTTGCGACACACTCACACAGTCACACTCACGCTGCACACAGACAGACAGACAGACAGACAGACACAAGAGAGTCTCTCGCTCTCGACTCGTCCGCCCGCGTGTATTGTAACGCGCACCGTTTCTGTCCTTGTCGTCGCGTCTCTGACATAGCCGACGCATCTACACAGATGTATAAAAGAGCGCCGCAAGCGTCTAATGTCGAACCTGCTTGATGATATTCTGATAAAATTCAGCGTCCCACTGATAACCGCGACGCTCCAGTTTGCAACATTTATACGCAGACTCTCGGCCGCGGCTGCTGTATTCCCGCATGCATATTGCGCGCATCGTCGCGTATTCTCGCGCGCTTTTGCGACAGTTTTTGCCTTCGAGATTCGCATGGTATTTAATATAATGCACACTGCACGAATGTACTTATGTAGGTATATTATATTATGTATACATATAAAAAGCTTTCGCTCGTCGCAATCACATGCGGGATAGTTCAAGGGGACCTGCGAACTGCTGCAGCTCTCGAGAGGCGCACTGCACGCTACATAATGCGTGCAGCGTGCGCGTACCGTTTATACATGCATCTTTGCTTGTGGTGCACATATACGTATAGACGCACCGTCGGTGCAGTGGGTATAATATTGTGAAGCTAAAAATAAAGCGATATATTGTGTACCGGCGCTCCAATCACTTCGCGCGCATCAGAATGAAAAGTCGCAAATAATATATACGTATACCATATACACGTGCGATCGATGTGTGCGACAGCTGACACACGCTTCATCGGACTTGATTGTCGGCGCGCAGCTTTATACTTATACGCATGAAGAACTCGAACGTCCTACATTTTTTCTTTTAATTTTGTTTTTTTGTTTAACGAAAGAGCCTTTGAGTCCTGCTGCCGTGTCGTTGTGAAACTTACATCGTGTGTACGCGCGATGCGACTGGTTATTTCTAGTTCGAAATTGCCCTCGTAAAAAAAAGATCGGATTTTTTTCGACAATATGTTATTATATTTTAGGTTTAACGATCATAATATGGACTATAATATAATTGCAAACCTTGCTCTGTAAATTAGTGCAAAATATGATCAGTTATGATTGTAATACGATCATGCGGTAGCACAATATAATAAGTTATGATTATATTATGTTATAATAACACTCATCACAAGTTGTGGCGATATTGTAATATCCTCATCATATTTTATAGCAAAATTTCATAGCAAAGTTATACAGCGAGCATAAACTGTTAAAATGTTTTTGAAAGTGACTAGTACATTTTGGTCTTGTTAGATTTTTGCGTAAATCCCCAGTAGTAATTTAAAATACAGCCTAAGTGGGGAAAATTCTAATTTACTTGCTAGTGTTCGGGGGGCTAAGTTTTACAAGGTTGTACAGGACGAGGTCCAAATATGGTGCAGGGCAATTAAAATCGGTCAGCCGCCTGGTCATTAAGAGCCGGCTTACTTATACCTGAGACTCGGTGTCTCTTCTGTGCCATCTGCAAATAACTGCGTCTCCAAGGTAATGTAATGCCCTCAGCGGAGAGCAGAGTTCAGTCCGATTTTCGACACCGTCGACAAAAGTTGCTAGAGACTAACGCTTAGCTCGCTTTTCAATCTCTAACTTGTACATTTTTTTTGTATTTTTTCAATTAGTAAATAGTTTATTTGTTGTTTACCCTGCAAATCTGCCGATTTTTAACAATGTACTATATAACTTTCAAAGACGTTAGGCGTTTTTGGCGACGACATTTTTGCCGTATGAAGATGTAATTGCATAACTATCGCGTATTGTGTAGTGACGGGGGAGGAGGATTCTCAAAAGGGACGAGCCAATTAATTATGAATAAGGCGTGATTTCACATACGTTTCAATAATAACAGGTATATATAATATGAGTCGCTTTTAGTTATAAAGAAACAAATTCATAATTTATACTTTTTTCTTGTCGATCAGGATAATCACTTTATCACTTTATCGCAGAGTACTTTTACATGAACGTAGATTTTCTGCTAAACAATTATAAATTATAGCGAACGACTATTTCGCATATTGAAGTGATTCGAGAAAAATTTATTTAGAGAAATAAAAAGCATGCACCATTTTCTACGTACCATTACCGCGCATATACACAGACAATGAAAACTTTGATTTTTTCAGCGAATTAGTACAAAAATCATGATAAAAAATATTGAATATACCGGATATTATAGTCGTACTATCGACTGTTTCCCAAATCAATATGATAAAAAAATTCTATTGTTCTTTGCTATTGTTAGTGCACATATAATTTAGTTAGAGCGGTCTAGGTCCCTCTAGAATCCTCTTCCAAGGATTTGAAGAGGTTTCTAGAGGAATTAGACCCCTCAAATTAAAGGCAATTATGTGTACTAATACAGTAGAAAAGAGTGTATATCTTATACATTTATTTATTTAACTGTTACATAACTGTTAATTCCATTAGATTTTTTTCTTTGATTTTTAAAGGTGCTTTGCCCCCTTAATTAAAAATATCTATTTAATTAAAATTCCTTCTTTATTTTGAATTCAAGCCATTTGAATAATTCATTATAAGTTTCCACGTCTATTCGAAACAGTTTTCATAATCCACTTATAGCTGCGAGTAAACCAGCAAGGCATGATTCATTTACCTAGTCTTTTCTTCTTTTTTGCTCCATTGAAAGCAAAGTCAGAGAGAAGTTCTTCCATAAAAAATTGTATTTCAGTTGCTCCTGCACTTTTCTTTTTCTTACAAAATAATATCCAAAAATTAAACAAACACATTCTTCCAAGGTTGTTACATTTATATTATAAATTTTGCTTTACACAAGAGTTCAATAACCATAGAACTCGTCAGCAAGATAATAGTCTGACTTTCGCAGGATGGATAGCAGTTTGTTTGTCAGTCAGCGGTATAAGTATCGTGTCGCGGGATAAAATTTGCGAATAAGACCTCCAGGGTATGGGGTGCGGGCTATGGGCATCCGACACTTGCACACAATGTGTATGACGTAAAGAGAAGAAGAGACTAAAATTCCGTTACATATCCCCAGAATCGGGCCATCATCTCGTTCTAGAGTAAACAACTAAACACCCCGTATAGTAATTTATCGAGAAAGTAAACTTCTGATAGACCACGGCTTTGTCAACCGTAATCACGAGTCTTTCATTCAGTTGTTATCAGGACTCACCGCCGGCGTCACGATCCGCGTCAATATAAAGAGCACGTGTGCGGCGGCTTTTCACTCGAGGATAATCCGGTGGGGCGAGGCGCGGAGTGCGGAGAGCAGGAGGTAAAAAGGAAAAGAGACGACGAGGCGAGAGAAAGAGAGGCGCACACATCACTCCCCCGCGTGTTATTTGCGCTTCTCGGAGTCAGCCAATCGGACGTTGAAAAGCTTCTTCAGCTCGTTTTCGCCAAGTCTGCTGGATATTTAGCGGCTTGACGCGGATTTTTCGCGGTAGAGCACTACTGCAGCGCGGCCGATTCGATCGCGGGGTGTAAGTCGGTGAGCATCTATACATACACGCATACATTTCGTTTCGCGTAATTCGCGATGATTCGTTATGCCGATTTAGCGCGAAGTGATACGTTTGTGCAATGCGGACGAAAGTGCCGATTATTCGTGTGTATATTTGTGATGAGGAATTTTTGTTACGCGCGGGAAATGTTGATGATAGTTGTGCGACTACTATGAGTAAGTTTCCTAGGTAGTGTCGGTGTGTTTGAGTGGGTGGGAATCACGATGAAAACGTGAGAGAAAGTTGTTGATTATAGAATAAGGAAAATGATGCAGCTGCTGGTAAACAATGTGACAACTAGAAATAGAGTGACACTCTGAAGTCGATCATTTTGCTCAAGTCATTATATAGATTTCCATCTTGCCATATGGAATGTAATCTATTATTTTTCGCCTGTCTTGCAAAAGCGTCTCTGATCATTGAAAGCAATAATTTATTTTAGAAGAGTTATTAGTGAAATTTGCAGTGCTGAACAGGAAAAAGGAGTGTTCAAATCGTAGTCTGGTATGAAATGTTAAAAATATGCATACTTAGAAATTGACTTAAAAAATTTTAATATTCTTCAAATATATTACGATTGCTTACAAAATATAGAAACGCATTCCAATTGTTCAAAATATCAAAAGCACTCTTCGACAGCTCTTCTATAATAATATTCTCAATGAAAAAATTGATAAAAGCTAGAAATCGAGAATGGATCCAGTTTGGCTTGACACACTGGAATAATTTTAAGTGAAAACCAGTTATTCGATGAATCTAGTCATCGCAGAGCCATCAATTACAGTGGATTTGTCACCTTCGAAAATTCGCGTTCATTTCTTACTTGTAAACAATGGAATGTATCAAATGCATTTATTCGAATTTTCGCAAAGTTAATTTTGCAAAAGCCAAAAAATCACTGGAGTCCTCGCCTCTCAACTCGCATCATTTTCCTGTCTAATTGTCGACAATTTTTCTCTCTCAACAAGGCGTCCCAATTATTACGAGACACGTAGCCACGAGTTTGTCGCGCGCGCGCGAGAAACCGGTAATAAAAACACCTTATCTCGTCTATCTATCGTACATTATTGTATAGTTTTTTCTCTTAATCAAACGCGCGCAGTATCACGTGAAAACGTGCTTATCGCGCGCCGCGGCGAAATTTTCGAGAGCGCGCGCGAGAACAATAATTAAGTAACCCGCGCCGCTGATTATAGGCTTATATATTCGCGTGTACGAAACTCGCGCGTCATTTCGCATTCTTATATTTTTCGCCCGCAGTCAAACGTCAGTCAAATCCGCGCACAATTGCACCTTATCTGTCTCGCGCTTCCACGCGAGCAGCCGAACGAAAAATCGGCCGTGCTACTGCATTTTTCTCGCGTACACGCGCGAGCCGCATCGGCTCTTGTGTATTTACATTTTATAAATTACATAAAAGCCAGTCGGTCGGAAGAGCGTACAGTGCTTTGCGATACTCGCCGGGAGAAGGCGAATTTCACTTGCTCCCGCTAGCCCGGCTAACGATTTTCGGACGCGGCCGCCGTTAATCATTTTATATATATACATATTAGCGATATAGTCCTTCCAGATCGAATTGGTGCGTTGATCGAATAATGGAGCGGACGACAAGGGACTACCTGATCTGCTGGATTTTTTTCGTCGGTTGCTCGTCGGTTTTAGCTGCGACGGATCAGCCGCAGTTGATATTCGTCAGTGCTGTGAGTATAGTTTCTGTATAGTGCTCGATGACGAAGAATTTAGTTATATCCAAGTTAACTTTTTTAATTGTTTGCTTTATTGACGGCTAGGTTTTTCGCCATGGCGATCGAGCGCCGGATCCGGTTGAAATGTATCCCAAGGACCCGTATTACAACCACAGCTTCTATCCGATGGGACTCAGTGGAATGACGAACGTAAGTTTTTGGTTCTCATGAATTGATTCGAATTTCGCGCTAAAATTCAGAGGACACGCAAATGAATTTGATCTGAACTTTGCGTGAAAATACCTCATAGAATGGCATTTGATGTATAATTTTGAAAGATTTTGTTTTTAAAACTTGAAATTAATGATCATAAGCCTTTAAATTAATTTCCAGTTATACGTTGCCATGTCAAATTTATTTGAAGCACTAAATTAATTTTGACACACCGTATCATTAATTGAACACACAAACATTAATTGAATTGAAGTTGAAACATCAATTTTAAGGAATGAAATTAATCTGAAACATTAATCACAGATTTATTTTGAGATGAGATTTATTTTGTGAGAATATTTAAATCGAAACGTATTAATTTGAAAAAATAAAATTAATATCTATTTATTTTGCAATATCAGATTAATTAGATACATTAATGTCGAGAGATTATTTAACTCGAAAGACTAACTCCAAGAAATGAATTATAATTGAGATATTAATTTTGAAAGATTACATAACTCAAAATATCTGTAATAAACAGTAATAAAAAGGAACTGAAGTTTTACTACTTCTTATAATTAAAAATTAAACAATGTTTCTTATCTACCAGACTATGATTCTTATCAATCAAGAGCATTAACCGTTTCATATAGACATCGAAATATTATATTGTTCTTAATGTAAAAGCAACAATGTATTCAAACGCTAGAAATCAGTCGAAAGTGGATTATTTTAAATTAAAAAATTTCAGGAAGGCAAACTTCGAGAATACCAGCTCGGTAAGTTGCTGCGAAATCAGTACAACGATTTCCTCGGGGACGTGTACCTCCCCGACTCAATACTGGCACGAAGCACGGATTACAAAAGGGCAAAGATGAGTCTTCAACTCGTTCTGGCAGCTCTTTATCCACCCAAGGGCTTGCAAGTGTGGAACAAACAGTTGAATTGGCAGCCAATACCCACGATGTACGAGTCAGCGCATAATGACTGGCTTCTGATCCCGGAAGAGTGTCCCGAGTAAGAAAATTTTCAATCATTGTTACACGTGCTTCGAAGGCGAAGCTTCACTCGTTTTACATTTATGTTGCCTGCAACTTCGCATAGATAGGTACAACGATTGATTTTATGCATGCAACGTGATAAGTGTGCATCGCATACTAAGAGTAATTATGTGTAATCTTGGATTACAAGAACTACTCGGATAAATCAAGCTAAACCACGATCAGAAGGTCTGAGACTATTTTTCTAAATTTAAGGGATTAATTATGATAGAGATAACGGACGAAAAAACAATTTTTTTTTAAAGCTGTAAAAATGTCTTTATTTATGCAATCATAACGGAACTTCTTTTATTTTAAAGTGTTTGTTTAGGCCTTCAAGTAAGTTTATACTTTAAGCTATTGAACCCTTAAAAGTATTGATTTTTCATTTCACAAATCTATTATTAATAGGACATGTTTTTTACTGAAGTTTGGATAAACGAAATTAAATATTTAATATCTCATTTTACTCCTTAAAGTCTGCACTAAAGCTTAAGCAGAGCCCTTTTTTAATATAATTTTTTTCACATTTCCAACAAGTTTATGTAATTTGTTTATACAATAATTAAAACGAATTTGAAAAAAAATTACACAAAGTTGTTTGAAAAAAAAAATCAAAAATCAATTAAATTAATTAAAAAAATTAATTATTTATTAAAAAAAGGTCCCGCTTAAATTTTAGTGCAGGTTTTAAGGAGTAAAATAAGACATTAAACATTTAATTTCGTTTACTCAAACGCTTAGAATCGTGCATGCCGCAAAAAAACTTCACTAAAAAACGTGTCCTATTAATAATAGATTTGTGAGATGAAAAATCAATACTTTCAAGAGTTCAATAGCTTAAAATGAAGGCTTGAGAGAACACTTTAAAATAAAAGAAGTTTCAATCTGATTGCATAATGTTACAGCTTTCAAAAAAGAAATTCGACTGTTAACCCTGTTATAACCTCTTAATTGTAATGAAAAAATTCGATTTTTGAGTAAAAAATTGGCGGCGTTAATTCACCTAGACGTGAAAAGAAGTATATGATGACGATTCAAAGGTTTATAACCTTCATGAAAAAAATAATAAAAAAAAAATCATGTACAGAAATTTTGCAAATATCTTCTGAAAATGGAATTGTTTTACATTGTGTTATATGGTCATAAAAACGCTGTTAAAAAGTAAGGATTATACATGAGGAAATGTGTACTCTGATGAATTATAACGAAAGATATAGTCGTCAAGATATCTACAAGTAAACACGTAAATAAGAAATTGCAGTAAATTTTCTTTTTTCAACAAGTCCATTTAAAGTGTAAAGTAGAAATACAAATAAATCGGTTTATCACTTGAAAAGGCTTCGAGATTGTCCAGATAGCTGATTTGCAAGGATGATTTGAAAAAAAAATACGACTGATTACATTCTACTACAGATTTTAAAAACAAGTTTCTGTAATTTCAATAATTATTGAGCAATCGCGTTTCGCAATTCTTACGCAACAGCTTTTCCATTTCCAGAATTAACTTTTGCAATGTCCATTAAAAAAATAATCAACAATAAAAAAGGTGATTAATTTTAATTCGTGCGTTTTACAGATATTTGGAAGAACGTAAACACACGCAAAGCCTCCCGGAGATTCGGGCAAAACTTGACAGTTTTCAAGAGTTTTTGAAGAACCTGACCGAATTAACGGGGAAAAAATTCTCTGTTCCTTACGATATTTATAATTTATATCACCTTCTGATAGCCGAGTCTTACATGGGCTTGGCGCTTCCGTCGTGGACTCGAGGAATTTTTCCGAGAGGAAAACTCTTGGACGGAATACTTTTCGAGTACGAAATGTTCAGCTACACCGAAGCGCAGAAGAGACTCAACGGAGGTAAGTTAATGAGACCGAAAATTATTGCGAAAGTACTCGGAAATTTTTTATGCTTGATAGTTTTTGGCATATTACACGTTGAATTTAATCATGTGACGTGAAAGTGCTAATATAAGAAAACAAAATTAATCTATTGGCTACATTCTATAAATGTTTGCAAAAAATTAGAAATTAAGATTAAGATTCTATTTAAATATTTTATGATAATGTCTGAGTATTAATAGCAAATTTTCTGAATTAAAATTTTTAACTACATTGTATGATATCTATGTCTTCGGCGTCTGGATTATCTGTCGTTAAATTAAAGTTTTTAAAATTTTTATATCAACAAAGTGTCACGTGTTTGTAAGGAAATATTTGTAATCTCACGAGGCTTGTTATGAATTTTGAAAAACTTCATTGTACGTACATATATAATTAAACATTATAATTTCATCATGTGACTTCTTATAATTGAAACAAAAATTTGTGTAGTCATCCTTGAATTAGTAAACGATTCAAGATAATAAAGTATCGCGTAAGCATATAACAATAAACAATTGCTTATGGTTTGCAGGTAAACTTCTGTACAACATTCTGGAGGCGATGCTAGATATTAAAGAGGGTCGATCGAGCAGAACTCCGAAAATGCATTTGTACAGTGGACACGAAACTAATGTAGCGGCTCTACTGCAAACTTTAAACATTTATAAACCACATGTACCTGAATACACAAGTGCTGTTATAGTTGAATTTTATAAATTAAATGCTCAGTATTTTGTAAAGGTAATTTTAATTGATCTTATCAGACTTTTAAATCACAATTATTGCCTATACTAAAAGATGCTTATTTATTAGGTATTTTATTATTTGGGAATACCGCCAACGCTAGTCGCACAAAAAATTCCAGGATGTGAAGTGCTTTGCCCCCTGGAAAATTTCTTGGAAATCTTTAAAAATGTGATACCTTCGAAGGAAGAACTGGCTTGTGATAAGACTAAAATATAATAAATTGAAAAAAAAAGAAATAATGTGCTGATAATTAATGAACGCGCCACTGTTTTTTAAGTAAATTATTTAAATAATAAAAATAATTTTTTTTAAATATTGAGGATACTTTGTTTTATTTATGCGAGATTGACATTTTTAGATCTGGTAAAATAAGTTATTTATATTATGAATAAATTTATATGAAAGGGACAGATACATCTTTAAATTATTTAAAAAATGAAATATTATATATTTATATATATATACATACACAGTACATACACATAAACTCTGATACATTTTATTAGATCGAATATTATTTACTTTCATTTTGTTATTTACTTGTATTTTTACTTCGAATTATTCAAATTTTATCTCTGTAACCTTAATGTTATCATACTTTATCACTAAATTATTTTCCAAATTTAGATAACGGTATCCTATCTTTATACATTTTCTTTGTGGGGTTAATGCAAGTGTTTTTCAACAAAGTGGCGAAGTGAGCATTAATGTGTAAGTAACTAGTTCAAGTTACTACCTATATTTCTTGATTAAAAAAGTATTCTTATATTTACTATTTTCATTATACTATCTATAAATTTGATATACCACACTGCAATAATTTAAATGTAGACATTTACAACGTGGAATCTATATACAAAAGTTAGTTATTATTTTATGACATTGCAAAACTTTCCGCATCATATGGATCCGCATTTTGGCACATCAAATAAAATTATTAAATACAGGTATTTCAGTAAAAAAAAGTGTAATAAATAATAATAAAATAGAGAGCAACTACCTCGCGTTTTTTTGTAACTAAATTTTTTTAATAATCAAAAATTTAACAAGTGTTTCTTATCTATACCAGACAATGTTTCTTATCTACCAAGACTATTGTCTGTTTTATGTACATGTGTCAAAATATTTTTCAATACACAATATACTATAGAGTATATAGGGTAAATTAATTAAAAATAGATGCTTTTAAATTACTAGAAGTCCACCTAGCGCGTGACATAGTGACCGTTCAGTAACGGAAATGTAGCAAATAATTCGCGAAACCAAGAGATACCTGCTCATGTTGAAATTCATTTCCGTAGGTACATAACTTTTAAGTTCGAGGTCCAATTATACGATTTTGAATGGTTTCACGTAAAAATAGCAGGTGCTTTAATGTGAAAATAGTGTTAGAATATATATGGATGATTCTCTGTGAAATCGAGAGGTCGAAATTTAATTTTTTTTCTAAGCATATTAAATCACTTCGACTTGATGAAATACACCTCCCTGAATTTTTTCAGATTTTTTGCATAGATTATCTCTGAGTTTCAAAGTTGGTAAAAACAGTTTTTTTTGTATTTTTTGCTGATTTTCAAGGAGATTTTTGTAGGAACATGTAACACTTTTTTTAGAAAAATTTGTCTAGTTTTAAAAAAAAAGTACTTTAATTATAGTCATATATATATGTGAAAATCTACGCAAAGTCGGATTCTTTTTTGCTCAAAAGTGGAAACTGGGTAATTTCGAGGGCACACTGATCGAATTAGGCTTTTTACACTCGTTAGGACATACGAAAAAAGATGTATGGGTGTAGAACGTCGATATATGCCAATAAAAAGTTACGGGCCAAAAACTGAAAACAAAATACGTCACTTTTTCCGTTTTTTTTTCATTCTGCTACAATTTTCAGAAGCAGGCCGTTAACTCAAATTCCCAATGCACAAAAATAAAGTACTTGAAAATCCCGTTCATTTGGATATAAATTTGTATAAATCGGATGCACTGCTCAAAAGTTTCGCATTTTAGAAGACGACGAACTTGGATTCAGGTTTTTACGAAAATAGTCGATTTTACCTTGTTTTCTTAAAATCCTTCTAACTTTGGATCCAAGCATCCGTTTGCAATGTTCGATATGTCAAATTAAAGGTCTTTTCTTGCACTTTTAAACTACTTGAAGCGTTTTTTCTTTTCGTTTACGATGAACTATATATATGCTTCTCAAATAGATCATTTTTTGAAAGCATATATATACCACACTACGAAATAAATAAAAATTTTAGATTGATTAGCACAAAAGTAGAAGAAAACAGCTTCAATTTAAGCTATTGAACTTTCAAAACGTACGATTGGATACAAAATTAGTAGAATTTGAAGAAAGATAAAAGTCTCCAAATTTTCGAAAATCGATTGATTTCATGGAAAAAAGCGAAATTTGCCTTTTTTTAAATCCTTGAGCCTTCCGATCCAACCGACCGATTTCAAAGTTTAATAGCTCAAATTAAAGCTCTTATCTTCTACTTTTTACTAAAGTTAAATTTTCTGATGCGATAAACTATATATATGCTTCTCAAAATCAGTAAAAAATAATTAACTTTAGAAGTGTGTGTGTGTGTGTGTGTGTGTGTGTGTGTGTATTACATATGATGCTTCTATCGCTCGAGTATTGTAGAATGTAAAAAAAGACAACTATACGCATCTCTTCGAGCAAACGTGAGATTTATTCTTAAAGCCGACGTTTCGAGCTGATGCAGCTCCTCATCGGAGCTAAAATATAAATTCAGTACATTTAGTACATCTAATAATTACACCGAGCCGGAAAGCAGGAAATCCAGCTAAAATTAAATATTTTCCTACTTTCCGGCTCGGTGTAATTATTAGATGTATTAAATGTACTGAATTTATATTTTAGCCCCGATGAGGAGCTGCATCAGCTCGAAACGTCGGCTTTAAGAATAAGTTACACGTTTGCTCGAAAAGATGCATAGTTGTTTTTTTTACAAGCATATATATAGTTCATGAGGTAAGAAAATTTGGATTCTGATCAACTAGATTGGAAGTTGAAGAATAGAGCTTAATTTACGCTATTAAACTTTGAAAACGATTGGTTGAGTCACAAATCATGAGGATTTAAGTAAAAAAAGAGAAACGATTACTTTAACGCTTTCTTCCATGTCATGCTTGACAAAATCCAGAGAATTTTACGTTTCTTTAAATCCTTCTCAATCGTGATCCAGTCGTGCGTTTCCAACGTTTAATACCTTAAATTTTAGCTCTATTCTTCTATTTTCATTCTAGTTTATCAGAATCAAAATTTTCTTATCTCATGAACTATATATATGCTTCTCAAGTCGATTATTTTTTACTGATTTTGAAAAGCGTATATATAGTTTATCGCATGAGAAAATTCAACTTTAGATAAGTTAGTAAAAAAGTAGAAGATAAGAGCTTTAATTTAAGCTATTAAACTTTGTAATCGGTTGGTTGTATCGGAAGGCTCAAAGATTAAAAAAAAAGGCAAATTTCGCTTTTTTTCCCATGAAATCAATCGATTTTCGAAAATACGGAGATTTTTCCCTTTCTTCAAATGCTACTAATTTTTTATCCAATTGTACGTTTTCAAAGTTCAATAGCTTAAATTGAAGCTATTTTCTTCTACTTTTGTGCTAATTAGTCTAAAATTTTTATTTATTTCGTAGTTTGGTATATATATGCTTCCAAAGAATGATGTATTTGAGAAGCATATATATAGCTCATCGTATGCGAAAAGTAAAAACGCTTCATGTAGTTTAAAAGTACAAGAAAAGACCTTTAATTTGACATATTGAACGTTGCAAACGGATGATTGGAACTAGAGTTAGAAGGATTTTAAGAAAACAAGGTAAAATCGACTATTTTCGTAAAAGCCTGAGTTCGTCGTCTTCTAAAATGCGAAACTTTTGAGCAGTGCATCCGATTTATACAAATTCATATCCAAATGAAAGGTCTTTTCAAGTACTTTATTTCTGTGTATTGGGAATTTGAGTTAATATACGGCCTGCTTCTTAAAATCGTAGCAGAATGAAAAAAAAAACCGCTGCTAACTGAGCAGCAGAATGCTTTCTCAAAGGAACATAAGCAGTACAGAATTGGATATACGTAAGGTTTGGCCACGGCTGCGGTTGAGAGTTTAAAATTGGCCATAAATTAATTTATATTTCAACAATGTCATCATAAATGCTTTTCTAATGTTCTTGTAATACTATGTCTGCTATTACAGCGACAATATCTATCTGCTATTAAAACGAGAAAATTAAGCTTTGTCTTTAAGAAAGCAAAATTGATTGCGATTGATTCTTATGACGCATTAAAATTAAATTTCTTGAAATTAGTCTGCGTTTCAGCGACAATGTGTTAACAACTTTTATTTTACTTTTTTAGTAATGTCTGCTATTACAGCGACAACATTCGTTTAATCTTACGCTGACACGTTAATTGAATTAAACAATTAATAAATTTATGATTTAATAGTTAGGCACTGTCAAATTACTGTACTTATCAATTATAATCTTCTGTTGAAAATAAATGATACATTTTGTTCCCTGTTGAAATTGTACTATTTTATTTAAATATATAATAACATTTCTTTATACAGTACTGATCACCTTTATATATGCACAAAATCATTCTACAAAAATACTTTTTTTCAAAGAAAAACTTTACGCAGAATTGACTATTGTTATACTTTAAAAAAACATGTACTTATATAGTATAAATATAATGTAGCGTATAATCAATTAATTTTGTTTAGGCAAGGCAGTTAGGCAAGGATGGCAGAAAAAAGTGCAGGGTATTAGACTAAAGTGAAGGATGATATTAAAAAGTGCAGGGTATAAGATTAAAGTGCGGGGTGATAGTAAAAAGGACAGGGTAGTAGAGTAAAAGCAGCTGCATACCAAATTAGGAAGCTATTTAAAGACGTGCTTCGCACGGGTGGGCGGGTGGGAAAAATAAACCATCAATCGCCTCCAAAATTTAATCAGATCTAAGTTAGAAGTGCCATAACATGTCCACAAAATTCGAGCTCGATATATCGATCCGTTTGAGAGTTATGGTGAATACAATTTTTGGCACATACATACGAACGTACGTACGTACGTACATACACACATCCGTACAATTTTCAAAAACACGTTTTTCGGACTCAGGAAGACTCAAAACCTAAGAATTCATGAAAATTATCGATTTGAAAATTTGCACCGTTACAAAGCTTTCTCTTTGAGAAAGCAAAATGGAAAAATTGACGTATTTTTTTCAGTTTTTGGCCCGTAACTTTTTATTGGCATATATCGATGTTCTACACCCATACATCTTTTTTCGTATGTCCTAACGAGTGTAAAAAGCCTAATTCGATCAGTGTGCCCTCGAAATTCCCCAGTTTCCACTTTTGAGCAAAAAACAATCCGACTTTGCGTAGATTTTCACATTTATGTGTTACAACTATGTTATAATACATTTATGCCTTAACAGTAACAAAAAAAAAGTTTGCTCCGGACTACGACTACCAAAAAATTCATAAAGATACTTTTTTTCAGTACAAAAATGTCTATGAAACTCCTAGAATGGGTCTGAGCTACTCTGATTAGCTAAAAATTAAAATATCACTTGTCAATACCACAAAATTCGATATCCTATCTGAAAAAATATATTTAAATAGTAAAAGAAATTCTATGGCAAAAAGTATTCTTGAGATTTTTTTTAATTTCGCTTCGTTTTCAAGCTGAAAATTGATGACAATGTCGAATTTACTATTAAAATGTACTATTAAAATTCTCCATGCGAATGTGAAAGCACTTCCCGTTCAACTTGAAAAAGTTTTTTTTAATAAGAATTACATTTAAAAATTTATATATTAAAATTTTATGTTTATATTACAATTACCATAAACGGCTACAATAGCTCCAGCAAGGTTTCAGCGTAAAGGTTCATATTGTCAACATTATACAAAATAATTAGTTGACCTATTTTAATAATAGTTTAAAGCCTCTATTATATTTTCTTATCTTTATTCTCTGCATAATACTGCTCTCTATAATCGCTAATTGATTGGATTGTTTCGTTTCATCTTTTTTTTTTGTCTATAAGTATAAGAATAGTTTTCTTAGCGAATACTCTTAAGTTCATTTTTTGATAACGCGCTGAAGTTGGCTCTTAGTTTCAATTCTTTAACGTTTCTATTTACATAAAAAGAATCCTAGTACAGCCTTATGCAACTTGAAATTATTGTGTTTCTATTTAAATGAACAATCTTTTTGTTACACAGCATATATGATAAAGTCAGTGAGTAAAATAATTATCGCGTTAAAAATATTATTGTGTCATCTGGTGCTAAATTAAATGAAAGGTAATGTCTGTATTGGTATATTTTCTAATATTTAAACTATTGTTTACTTGAATTAAAGTAACTTTCCATTAAATTTAGATTTTACATTATTTTACATCACATTATTTTATAATAATAACATACTGTCATGAAAAGTAGTATGTTCGTCTTAAAGGTATTCAGTTTTAAAAACATAATTATACTAATTATTATGCTTACTTGTCGATAATACCTATCTTCTATTATTACAGAACTTTACATCCCAAAACTTGTCATTTTTCAATCATTAGGACATTAATAATGTTTGTTCGAGCCATTCTCTGCCATATAAATTACGATTTCAAATCATATTTGATTTTATAGCTGTGAGACGATTTATGCAGAAATTGAAATCTTTCAAAAATTGACAATTGAAAAGATAAGTTAAGAAAAGGTGGATTTTTCAAAAAAGGACCTCACTGCGTCTAAGTCAATTAAGACCATCAAACCAATTGAAATCAATTGAATAATTTATTCACAGAGTAGCTTTTCTTTTCAAAGATCTGTATAAAGTCATCATCAACACTAGTTCATCTGTACCGAAATATGTAAAAAAGGCTTTGATTTAAAACTGAAATTTTGTTTAAACAGATGAAGAGGTAAAATATTTAAAGTTAAGGTTCAAAACAATTACTGTGAACAAAATTTATGAACAAATGTCTAAAATGTCACAGGGGATTTTTCAAAGAATTTGAGAATTAATCACCGATTGAATGATGACTTCTATTATTAAATTATCCTTATTAGCCGTTATTTTTACGGTTTATTGCACCAACATTCGAGCAGAATTAAAATTACTGAATATAGTAAGTACATAAGCAAACATTTTTACCGTTTTATTTACGCCTTCCTATTTTTATTTCTCTTCGAAAACAACATAATTTATTTTTCTGCAAGGTTTTCAGACACGGTGATCGCACTCCTAACAGCTTGGAAATATATCCGAACGATCCTTATAGAAATTACTCTTTTGAACCCATGAAACTTGGTGGACTGACAAATGTTAGTACATAATTACATACATAATGACTTTATTCCTTAATAAACATGTTTATTTCATAGTCTGGAAAAATGAGAGAGTACAACTTAGGGATGCATCTTCGAAAAAAATACGGTTATTTCTTGGGTGATATTTACAGTCCCGATGAAGTTAGTGGAAGAAGCTCGGATATTCCCAGGACCAAAATGAGTCTTCAATTGGTTTTGGCTGCTCTATATCCACCCCAGGGTATTCAAATATGGAACCAGAATCTGAATTGGCAGCCAATACCTACCACATATGTTCCCATGCTAGACGATATTCTAATGGTTCCTGAGCTTTGCCCCGAGTGAGTAGTAAAACCAATCTGATAAGTAATGAAACTTTATTAAATAAAAATAGTTAAAATATGTAATTCCCATGCAAATGAAAATCTTCAGTTATCTTGAAGAACGTGCCAAAGCTGAAGCGTCGGAAGAATACCAGAACAAACTAAAAAAATTCAAACCCTTTATGAAAAAATTGACCATCTTGACAGGCGAATTGATTGAAAACTCATATGATATGTATGAATTGTGGTTCGATCTGAACACCGAAGACCACATGAATCTGACCTTACCACAATGGACACACGGTATTTATCCAAATGGTAAGCTTCGGGACGGTATTAACCTTGAATACGATATAGCTAGTTTCAACAAGAATATGAAAAGACTGAACGGTGGAATGTTATTGCGAAAATTCGTCGACGACATGTTTTTGTACATTTCGAAGGATAAAAGAGTAAAAAATGAAAAGATCAAATTGTACAGTGGTCACGAGACAAACATTGCCGCGTTACTTCAAACATTGGGGGTCTACTATCCACATCCACCAGCATTTTCGAGTGCCGTATTCGTCGAGCTTCACAAGGATGCTGGCATATATAGTGTGATGGTTTGTTGTAATTTACATTTAATTTTATTAATTTTTTATTAACTTTTGTACAAATAAATATTTGGATCAGGTCACGTATTATAAAGGGATACCAAGTGAAGAGGAAGAAATGACTATTAAAGGATGTGGCAGTCCTTGTACTTTTCAAAACTTTGTGAAAATTCTACGCGAAGTGATCCCTTCTCGAGAAGACTTAAAATGTGATAAAAGATCTCTTGAATCTAAATTAAAAAACAATGAAATCCACGTGACTCCCAAAATAATTGAACATTTACAGGATGCTATTGATGAAGAAAAAGAAAAGAAACTATCTGAACCTCTACACTGAGAAAACAATTTTGTCATGCCAATTAAGTTTTTATTGTTTCAACAAAATGGCTGAACCGTATTATTCCAAGAGCATATTTAATTGGTTTATCAAAATAAAAATTTGTTAGGTTGATTAGAGAAATTCGTCATCCCAAAAATATATTTTATTAAAGCCATGAATAGATGTGTTCTATTAATAAAATACGTATGAATACTAATATGAAAACCGTGATGTAACAAAAAAGTATTTAGTTCTTGCAACCAAACATTGTATTACACTAATGAAATCGTGAATTTCAGTGGAGGAAAAAAATTAATTCTATAGGGTAGAATATTTAATTGTTCCAAAGTGATAACTTTATTCTAGCAATAAATTAAGTGACTAATGTAATTAAGTATTTTCTAGTGTCACGTACGCTAATTCGCGAACGTTGAGCAATGCAACCCTTAAACATCCAGACGATAAGAGGGCCTCGCACGATGGCCGGATGTGCATCGTGGGCCGATTGGCAACGAACAGTTGCTAACCGCTCTTATCAATATCGATCCAATACGTCACAGCCATTGTCTTCACATCAATAAAAAGGCAGGTGCAGGGCACCGCGCCGACCAGTCCGGGGCGGCCTTTCGGAGGCTCGCTACCCGCGCATCCAGTCTGGGACCCACCACTCTCTGGTCACGGTCGCAGTCGCATACGACTTCGGGGCGAGAACAATAGCGCGCATCGGGACATATATTCTTACACAACACTCGAACATCTTAACAGTTACACAAGTCTCTCTCTTAAGCTTGAATAAAAGGATCAATCACTCGCACAGTAATCATGCGTCGCTTCAGTCACCGAGCACCCTTCTCCACGATCACGGGCTTGAACCGTGATCGGCGCGAACCACACCCACACCTAGCCTCACCATCCATCGACCCTCCCCCGTAACACTAGCTTAATATATTGTTTCAACAAAATATTTTATAAATTTAATTTTTTAATTAAATTCTTATGGTAAATTAATTGCTATGGTAAATTGTATTGGTAAATTACTCCGAATGGTGTCAAAATCATTAATAATAAAATCATAATTGACGAGATTTGCTAGTCTTAATATTGTACTTGTTTGATTCAATATATTCTTCATTGATTTAATATTACATAAAATTATTTCGATTAAATATTTAATTAATTTGATTTAATCTAAATTTAATTAAATATTTAATTTATTCTATCAAATCATAGATATTTATTTTATTGATTTGAATAATTATATAATTGTTCTGATTCTAATAATATTCAACTAAATTGATTTAATTGGTACGACAAAACTTTTTTTCTCGGTGTACGTAATTGCAATTATTCTTAATAATTAAAGTCCCGCCGTTATTTAAGAATAAAATCGATGACTCTTCTTGAGAATATGTCTTTAAATCAGAAATCAATTTTTTTTAAATTTCACTGATTTAATTATATGCACTCCTGGGACTATTAAACGTATATAAAATTTTATTGATAAAGGGAAAAAAGTAAACTATAAATAATTTTTTTTATGAAACGCACTAAAACTACTGTACTGTATATTGATCTACCTGCGGAATAATGAAAGAGAATTAAGAGAGTTCAATCATCAATATTCGCTACATCTGTGTTTAAAATTCTTTGCAAGACTATCGGCTGTAAATTTTCAAATAGACATAGCATTTCCTCATCCGTCGGCAAAACTTGATTCACAATTTTCAAATACTCATTTAATGGACAAACTTCTGCACAGATTGACAATTTCAAAGTCGTCAATTTTTTTGGCTCACCAGTCCACAATAATAACTAAAAGTAATATAACACGTAATTAACAAATAATATCAACGTTTTGTAACTATTTATAAAATATCCACTGTTTTACGTACTCGAACGTATAAATTATTTTGTGCGTCGCTTAATTTCTCTACTATTATAGCTGCACCGTAATCGGGATAATGTGGAAGAGTTAGATTGTGAGATTTTGCAAAACCATGCACTGTTGTCGTGACCACTGTAGAGATAAATTTTCCTTCTTTTCAATTCCGTATTAGATGTGTTCATATTTTCAGTGAATCTTCGCACGATCGTGCCAGCGTGTAATCGTTTAAGGGTCCAGGTGTACAATAAAGAGTCCAGATTCAATTCCGCAGCCTTTTTTAATTTTAAAAATATTTCATCCGTATACCAGTTAGGCAACGGTAAGTCCATGTGAATCTAAAAAATGATTGACGTACAAACACTCGTCAGACGCGATGACTTGAAATTTGTGATAAACGAGTATTTTTTACGTGAACTGCGATGGCGTTATAAACGCAGAAAACGTCTTCGAGTGTAAACTCATTTCCAAAAATATTTTTCAAAAATTCTCTTATTCCATCGTGTTCTGCCATCAGTACTTGGAAGTCACTTGAATTGAAAAGTTCTGCCAGACTTTTTTTGTATCTGTAATAACAATAACAATTATGTTTTAAACTCTTTTTACTTATAAAACGGAATATTAAAAAAAACAACTTCGGACAATTCCTTGATTTTACAAGTATATCCAATGGCCTTGGATCGGAAAATATTTGTATCGGCATCCAATTTAGTTCCTTGTTCCATTTTATGTCTTCAGTTGGCAGATACAATGCAGCAAGCACAAGCTGTAACGATGCTTTTGTACGCCCCACTCCAGACGCATAGGCATATACGTCTCGTGGATTATACAAATTTGGAAGAAAATCTTTGTATCTCTCCCTTAAAAGCTGACCAATTCTGTATTCTTGCATCATCCCTTTCTGAAAATATACTGAAAATATGTGTAGGATTCCAGACAAGGTACCACTTATATTCTTACATCAATGCAAGAATTTACATTCTAATTAATTGGTAAAAATAGTTTTGAACTACAAGAGACAACAAAGTTATAAATAGCGTTCTAAATACTCGAATGTAAATCATGACTAATACTTTTCATCCATTTATTTGCTTCAAATTTTGCGGATAGTGCAAAAATCTATGTAAATTAATGGGCACTTAGTTAAATAAAAGGTAATACTGTTTATGTCAAATAAATAAATAAGTAATCCATCATAATTAATTTTTGCAATGACACATCTACATTTCAGGTTGTGAGTACTTACATTCGTCAATTGAGCGAATCCCCATGGTTTGTAGAATGATTCATTGGTTCCTAATATTCGAACTTCGCAGTCAATCGGTGTCCTCGCGCCATGTCTAAATAACTTTTTCGGAAATTCAACACAATGGAATTGTAAAAATAAAAATTATTAAAAATTTAAAAGTATCAGGTTATTACAACTATTATCTTACAGCTTGAACCAGCTTTGTCTCATAATTCTCGTTGACAATGTCACTGACAACAAAACTAGCGCAACAAGTAATGAGGGACAAAATTAAACACAAATTTTGTAAAGTCATCACGGACAAGGCTATCATGCACAAACGAAATGGAGAAGACTAAGTATATTTGCAAGACGTATACTCTGCACGCGGGATATTGAATAACTGTCCATCAAATCCCAGCTGATGTGTTAAAATCTTTCATATATAAGAGTGGGTTTAATCGAATCGCGTAAAATGTGCATATACATTATGTGCATCGTGTAAAATGTGCATTATGAAGAACAAATTTAGTATAAAATTTTTATTATTGTTCATAAAGAAATGTGTTCAATACAAATACGGATTCATCGATAAACTACAAATTTTTATTGTTCGATTGGCTTTAGTGAACCAAAATCGAAAACATGGTAGCTATTGTTTTTGGAGATGGCTGTTGAAACAATGAACTTCTTATAAACTGTCGATAACAACTGTGTATACTGGATTGCGGACTCACGAGTATCTCAGACTTGAATAACTTGACTAATTTTTGTGAATCTAATACATTTTGCACAATTTCTTTTATTGAAAATTGAAAAATGTATAGACAAAAATTAAATTTTCATCAAAATTGACATTTTTATCACTTATTATTTATATCTAATTTTTTGTAAATAATTCACTATAAAAAGTCACAGTGTTGAAAAAGGTGTAAAGTAAATATTAACTATTATTACGCCAGTGGCACAATCAAGTTGTATACATGCTGAACAGTATAGTATCGGAAAATTCCAACATAAGGAAGATAGTCCAATTGTAGGGTGGGCGAATAGCTCATGTTCAGAAAGTTCTGGATACTTAACCCCTTATGACTAAGCTGACAGGACGTATAATCCAAATGATGCAATCGATTCAAATTTCGAAGAAAAAAATAAAACAAATCAAGGGGCACGGAGATTACGCTTGCAAATCTAAAAGAAAGTAAAAACATAAAACAGTTTGAAAAAAGTAAAAAAAGAAAACGTGATGGTATATATATGACTATCGCATTTGAAAGTATATGTACATAGAAAAAAGTGACTATCATTCTACTAGAGTTTGAATAAAAATTCATTTGTGATTGTTGTTGAATAGGTTATTATACAGTATAACGGTCGCATATATAATACGCACGTTATCGCCTCTCCGGGCGTATGCCATATTACTTGTACTAATACATTTCTTGTTCTAGCGACCACCAGCGGACACTACTCTACGAAAAAGACAGAGAGAGCGAGAGAATGCCTGTATTAGGCCGATATTTAGAGAGAGAGAGCAGGCGTATTCCCGCCCGCGACGTTGCCGGTCCATCGATTACGCGTTGCCAAAATATGACAACGCCGTGTCAAGGACCGGAGCGTCCTCCGGTATCGCGCGCGTACAATTATTTAGTATTGCGGTAGCGTCCGAACGATCCTCACCGATCCTTCGCGCCGGTTCTTTACCACACACTTTCGTGTCCCTTTCGGGCACCCGCTTGCGACCTATCTCGTCCTATTCGACCGCCCGGAGTTCGTCCCCGCGCGTGAGACTTCACTTCGAGTCGGCCAGGACGACTGCAGCGTCCGAGAGCTACGAGACTGCGACCACCTCCCGGCACCGACGTGCGACCTTGTAAGTACGAGCTCTCTATCACTCTCGGTATTCGGGCGATTGAGCCCCATCTCTCTCTCTCTCTCTCTCTCTCTCTCTCTCTCTCTCTCTCTCTCTCTCTCGCGTAGTGTGCGGTGTCGCACGACCGCTCGTAGGAT
This sequence comes from Philotrypesis tridentata, assembly GCA_018906965.1. Lineage (NCBI taxonomy): Eukaryota > Metazoa > Arthropoda > Insecta > Hymenoptera > Pteromalidae > Philotrypesis > Philotrypesis tridentata. The sequence goes on from JACCIB010000036.1 coordinate 1,797,671, forward strand.
CGAGCTCTGTGTATTCTTTTTAATACAATATATTTTCACTAGTTCTCTTTTAATCCACGGATATCTCATTATGTCGACACCTCGTCCCCTGCCGCCTTCGCGACCTCGTACACTCGTACGAGCCACACGAGTCGGCCGAGCCGTGCTTCGCACGCCCGACGACAACGAGACACTTATTAATAAACGTGGATTCATTCCACGGTTGTACACGACCGATTATTTTGGAGAACGATAATCGTGCCGTTACAACAGGTAGATAAAGTTCAAATAGTATTTATTATATAATCATAGAACAGAGTGAGCAGTAATACATGACCCTATTAATTATTGAAAATGATACATTGAAATATGGATAAATTAAATATGAATATAAACTGTGTAACGGTGGGCAGTGTTCGCTGATCGGCAGTCGAAACTGAAGTGAGGCCTCTCGGTACTTCTTCTCTCTGCTTGGGGGCTGGATCTATTGCAAGGCAATAAAACCCTCGTTCAGGTAGCGGCGAGGGTAGCTGCACTCTCTCTATTCTTCTTTCCTCCTCCTGGTGTGTGTGCGCTCGTTGTAATAATTATGTATTTTACAACACCCTTCCTCAACGATGCACACATCGGTGTTTTAATTGCAGGTTAAGCCTGACGAGTGGCTTTGTCAGCATATCAGCAATCATACTCGTTGTTGGACAGTATTGATATTGTACTATTTGCTTATCTCTCATATCTTTTCCGAAGTAGTATTTGGTATCGATATGCTTCGTTCGGTGATTGAATTTCTTGTGGTCGAGGAGCTTAAGGCAGCTTTGATTATCTTCGAAAATCAAGATCTTATTTTGCCTTGCATCTTCGAAATCTTGAAGCAAGCGCCGAATCCATACAGCTTCTTGAGTAGCTTCCGCGAGGGTGACGTATTCCGCTTCGGTGGTAGACAGCGACACGCAAGGTTGTTTGCGACAGGCCCAATTGATTGGCGATCCATAGTATTGGAATAAATAGCCACTATTGGACTTCCTATCGAGGCGGTTCTCAGCCCAGTCTGCATCAGCGTACCCGATGAGCGTAGGTACAGATTCACCCTTTTTGCCTAGCCGTAGCTCTGCGGTGTTCGTGCCGTGCAGGTAGCGAGCTACGTGCTTTGCTTCATTCCAGTCAGCTGTGGTCGGATTTTTATTGTGCTGGCTTAAGATGGTAACACTAGCAGCTATATCCAGCCTAGTATTGACGGCTAAATAAAGTAGCGCGCCGATGAGCTGCTGATAGCGATGGCTTTCGGGCATCGGCGATGAATCTTCTCTAGATTTTACATAGCTTTGATCGAGTGGAACAGACGAGAATTTTGCATTTAGATTGCATCCTGCAATCGAAATGTGTACAAGATTTTTTCTACATATTGCTCTTGTTTTAGGTAGAAAAGTCCATCTTCGTCTCTTCTTATCTTCATCCCGAGGTAAAACTTTAGGTTGCCGAGATCCTTGAGCTGGAATTTTTTACTCAAAAAATCTGCCACTTCGTTGATTTTCTTTATAGTTTTTGCTACGATAAGAAAATCGTCGACATATACGACGAGGTAGATTTTTTCGGCACCGTCGTTTTTTGTGTAAAGACATAAGTCGTCATTGCTCTGCTTGAATCCAAATTGAATTAAACAGCCGTTTCAGCAATCATTCCATACCTTTGCTGCTTGTTTCAGGCCGTATATTCCCTTCCTCAAGCGGCAAACCATTCGGGAGTCTTGAGTAACGTATATACTTACCTAAAAAATTATCTTACCTAAAAAATTACCTTACCTTAAAAATTAGTTTACCTTTCAGGATACAGAGGTAGGCCTTACAGGCGTAAGAGGGATGGATACTGGGAGCAACAAAAAAAATAGATATACTCACTGAACTTCTATACTCAAAAGTTGCTCCCACTTATCCATCACCTACTCCTGTAGGTACAGGCTACTTGATGCAACCTCCCGTCCAGCAGCAGGATCAGCAACAACAGGAGCCGCTGCAGCAGCTGATTGCATTGTAGCAGCAACAGCCGTACTCGCAGCATCAACCGAAGCCTGCAACCAGTACATTAATGCAGCCACCGGAAAGCCCTGAGCAGCAGCTTCAGCGGCTTCAAGACCAGCAGCTGAAGCTATTCCAGGAACTGCAGCTTAAACAGCTGCAGAGTGCAATTAGTATATCAAAAACTTCGACAACTATTATACAGACTGCAGGAAGCGTGGATATGGATATGCAGCTGAAAGAACTTCAGGAGCCACAAGAAGCCCTTCAGCAGCAGTACAAGCTGCTGCAGCAGTAGCTGGAGCAGCAAAAGAAGGACAAGGAAGAAATATAGGAGAATATGAACAAGTTAACGTAAGTACTGCAATTTCTTTTATTACTTAATAAAACTTAAATAAGGTATGATATTTGACTTATGTCAATAAATAATTTCAGAAAATATAAAAGGACAAGAAAGGCGAAAAGGGTGGCATTGCTGGATTAGTAAAAGGACTTTGGGGCTGGGGAGGCAAATGAAATTCTTTTATATCTAACGTAAATGAGTAATATTTTTTGTTTTATTATTTCTAAAGAATTGTGTTGAGATCATTATAACTTTAAAAAATTAATTTTCACTTTTCAAAACTAGGTTATTATTCAATCTAAATCTATTTGTTTCTTATTTTTAAACGTCGTGAGCAGCTTTTTTTATGAGTTGATTGTGAAAGAAGAACTTTCAACATACGTTGCAAGTAGTTTTTAAAGTTACTTTGCGATTACAATTTTGAAAGTATAAATTATTTCTTTGAAATGAAGATAGATTTAAGATAATTGGCTATTGAATTGTATGACATTGGTGCTCGCATGCGCATCAAATATCAGTCTGTAAGAGAATACTGGCGCCACGAACCACAAAAGAAGAAGAAGACATTGGTGCTGTAAAGTATGGTAATTTTACAACAAAAGTAGGACTCCAATTTACATTGACTTGAGAGTCATTATTTCTTATCCAGAATTATTGGTAAGTTTTCATAATTGTTTTCAGATTTATTCAATTCATCTAATTAAAAATTAAAATATTTTGAGAGGTTAACTACAATAGATAATTTTTCTTAATCAGCTGAAGGAGATCCAGAAATTATTCGAGCTCCACTGGAAAATCTAGTTCTTCAGACAAAGCTTCTTCATATCAGAAAGTCAAAAGCTGTACTTACTCCACCAAATTTATCCAATCTATCACACACAATTTTGTTGCTGAAGAAAGCAGGTGTTCTACTTGAGCTAAATCCATTTCATGGTGATCCGATAGATCTTGGTTGTATGATTTGATGCTGCCAAACACTGAGTACAGTCGAGGACAACAACTAAATACTTAGGCAGTCTCGAGTGAACTGTTGCACAGTTCACTCTTCGCCCGTAGACCTGCGGCTCGCAAAAAAAAGCGACTGTTCCGACACGAACGCAGTACAATATACATTACGACGTATGTCTCGATGCGAGCGCATTGACCGCGCCTATTAACCATAGTACAGTCTAACTCGTATCTCTATAAAACGTAAACATACTTCGAGAATTCCCCATCCTAATTGTCTCCAAGTATGTTCACTTCCCCAAACTCAAATTTATGCACATTATTTATGTCACGGGAAAACCCGAAGTCTAAATTCCCAGAAGAACCTAATTATCTGCAAACGTGTAACGATTCCTTGAAATTGCAATTACCGACTGACCCCTAGTTCGTCACCTCCCTTAACTCCACCTTCAACTATATCTACCTATCAGGGCCTTCTGCCAATCTTCATGTAGCCTATCAGGGCCTTCTGCCAAAATCAGGAGAAGGAGACGAACATTTCCCAGCCTCCTTCGGCATCTTAGTATAAATATGTTAAACTTTAGCGCGAGCAGGAGAATAAGAATAGAATTAGAATTGAACAGAAGAAGCACAAGACTGGTCGTGTCCGAACACACACGAGCCAGTACTTTGTAATTTGTACTGAGCCTTCGTGCTCATCTCTCAATAAAACAAATCTGAACTAATAACACACGCTTCTCAAAAATTATTACGAGAAGCAAACATTGGTCCTTCGAGCCGGATTCACTGGCACAAAAATAAAAGTGAAACAGCAATTGAACTCTGTACTAAGTGAACTTGTGTTGTGGAACCAACTGGACTAATAGTGAACTGGCCGCAATTAACATCGGCAGTTAAAATATAAAACAACAGTCAAATCTGTTGTGAAAGAACCGAAGCAACGTATCCTCAACTCAACGGCGAGCGGCTTCATAACCTTAATCCTGCAAGGCGGGCGGCTCCCTAGCTCGCACAAAGCCGACATCGGGACACAGCCTTTCCAAGAAGGAAGGACGCACTCATAAGCATAGTCTCACTGCCATCTGACAACAGCACGAAACAACTACCCCGTGCGACGGAGGCAACTTCAATTCTACTACCTGGGGCGAAGATCAACGGAACCTTCATCAGCTCAGCCTATGTTCAACAAAGCACTACAGTGTAAGTCTTCAATCAAATTTCCTATCTTCCAATTTCGACCTGCGTAGATTACGTGGATAATGGCAGATCTCGCGGTCTTAAAGCGAACCCGGGCTACTATGAAGGGTACCCTCACACGTTTTTTGAATCATTTAGAGTCAATCAGAGACGACGCGATTGATGAATTCGATTTACGTGCAAGAGAATCGCGCTTTGAGCCTATAATCGACTCATTCAACGATACGCAAACCGCAATCGAAAATCTCACAACGGATCTTGAACAATTGACCGCGGAGGACGAGGAACGTCGTCAATTCGAAAATTCTTACTACTCCGCGATCGCAAAGTCAAAACGAATTTTATCACGAATCGACAACCTGTAACAAAGTCGCGCTTCAAGCTCGATAAGAACGGATGCCGTCGCGCCTGTCACAAACGACTTCAATGTAAACTTGCCGAAAATAGATTTACCAAAATTTAATGGTGCGTGTTCCCGACATATGCAAGCGGATCGAGGCGAGAGCAGAGAATCGCGGATAGATGCCTCGGCGCAGCATGCTAAGTGCAGCGTAGCCTCTGCATAAAGGGCAGAGAATTTTTTGTGCTCCAACAGACGGTTACGTCTGGTAAACGGAGAAGGCGCGTAACACGGAAAGCCGAGATTTCCGTGTTGACGCGAAAAGGCGAGAGGCATGCTGTCCAGATTGGCTGCCATGAGGAGAGAGCATGGTGCCGCTCTGCGTTTCGATCGGGCGAGTATATGGGCGGGAAATTTAGCTGTAAGTACTTGGTCGACGACGAACTGCGGCAATAAATTAAGTTTTTAGAATGTATTCATATCGTTTCTGACGAAGGTTTTCTCCTTAAGAGGTTTTCCCTTCGTCGCGGGCGAAAGTCCGAGCAAATGCGGAAACGATATTAGGCTCATTATTTGTAAAGACGGCTACAGCGACTGCGAGCACGCCCGCGACAGAAAAAAATAAAGGGTCTTTGTTTCCAATGCCCCGCGCCGAGAGTGACTCGAGCTCGGGAGCGAGGCGGTCGAGTACACGCGCGTGACATGTGTTTTGGCTCAGCGCGGGGCCGTGGCGGTCGGGCCTGAATTTTATGACTCTTTTCGAGGAGAGTAAATATTCGGGAAAATCGGGAAAAACAAGACACGGGGAAGGGAGGATTTTTTTGTCGAATTGCGACGACGAGCGACGTCTCGCGTGCTCCGCAGGGCCAGTCTCGATCGGGACACGAAGCCGGACGCTTCTCTCTGATTCCTTTGCCTTGAATATATCTTGAGCTTAACAGCAATTTTAGACTTATACTTTGAGTATTCCTTAGTCTCTCCTATTAAAATCATTCCTATAATTTTCACGTTTGAATATCATTCATTTGCTTAAATTCAGTTTATTCAATTTAAATTATTAAATTCATTTTTCTTTTAAAATTTATAGTTTCATATTCACTTGATAGATTAGTCATATTAAAAGCCTTCTTTTCTTTTTCTAAATTTATTAAAGTATTAATTGCCTCCAATCCTAAATAATAATCGAAAAGAACGAGACGACAACAACGACCAGTCACTTCGAGCGCGACACTGCTCAGGAGAACAGCCACAGTGCGTACGGAGACTGGATAAAGTTTCGGGATACTTTCAAATCAGTAATCCATGACAATACCCGTTTGAACCAAATTCAAAAATTTCACTACCTAAACTCAGTCCTCACCGGAGAGGCTGTTCACGTGATCGAAAGCCTCGGAATCTCTGAAGCAAACTACGAACTTGCGTGGTCGGCGCTCTGTTCGCGTTACAAAGACTCCAACTCTTTATGTCACTATCATGTAAGCGGGCTTTTTGAACTCCCCGCGATTACAAAGGAATCACATGCTGAACTAAGGAAATTGTTAGATAACGCGAAAAGCCACCTACTGGGATTAAAAGCATTGAAAGAACCGGTAGACACGTGGGATACCCTCGTGATCTATTTATTAACTTCAAAATTAAGCAACGGGACGAAACGCGAGTGGGGACGATCCCTAATGTCGAGAGGCGATGAAAAATTTGCATTCAAGGAACTAACAGAGTTCCTGGAGCAGCACTGTAAGTACTTCCAAAAAACCCAGACTGATAAGACTGGTAGCGATGCGAAGCAAGCAAAATCGAACTCGCGAGGCGCGCAAGGTAATGTTAGATCTTTTGGTGTCGTTACAAACCCATGTGCCCTCTGCAATGGTACTCATGCCCTGTATCATGCGATGAATTCAAGAAAATGACACCGGCCGAACGTTTAAGCAAAGTGCATAAATTAAATTTATGTTTCAATTGCCTGGGAGCCAGGCATCAAAATAAGCAGTGCTTCCTGGGTCCGTGCAAAAAGTGCGGCAGAAAACATAATAATTTACTCCATATCGGGAAATCGTCAGAGCAAAGCGGCTCGTCGCGAGCAACACCAGCCTCACTGGCGCCTCCTCCCCAAAAAAGTCACGCGCTGACTAGCTGCACAATCATCGTCCGATCAATCAGCTAACGAAGCTGAAGACGACACAACATTTTCTGAATACGCGCATTTTCAGTGCTCATTCGCAACTTACTACCCCCGAAACAAAAAACTACGTGCTCTTGGCGACTGCAGTAATAAATGTATACGACAAACAGGGGAAGATGCACGAATGCCGTGCATTGCTCGATCCATGCTCTCAAGCACGCATCATGACCACGAAACTACGCAATGAACTCGGCTTAACCCTACAGAAAACGGCTGTTGAACTGACGGGAATCGAAGGCACGGGTCGTACAATTACCAATCACGCGAGCTTAATGTTAAAATCAAGAATATATAATTTTTCGTCAAAAATTTCATGCTTGGTGATGGACAAAATAGGCGTGCCGCGTACAAAAAGTGGGAGTACTCAAAAAATCTTACTGATCTTATTGATGATAAAAAAAATGTGCTGCTGAGCTATTTAAGATTAAAAAAATGTATGTCAAGAATTTTGCAAGCTCGATCAATCTAAAAACAAACCCAAAATACGTCTGGAATACCTTTAAAATATTAAAAAACAGTTGGTGTAAAGTAAAACATAACAGCTATACGGATCAGGATACATCCAATGACAAAGCAATTAAATGCATCGAAAAAATTGTCCCGGCTTGGGTAAGTTATGACAGCGATTACACCCCGGTCTGTGAAAATAATTCATTTCTTGACAAGCAGTTCTCCTTTCTAGAGCTTAACACAGCTTTAAGTTCAGGCAAAAAAAAAACGCATCGCCGGGACTTGATGGCATCGACTACGAGATCCTGAAAAAAATGACTACAACCTACAAACTTTTGCTCCTCGACATTCTTAACGAAATGTTCATTAGGAGGGAATATCCGGACTCTTGGAGAGACTCGTTAGTGCATTTCATAGACAAACCAGACGGAAATGGCGTTAGACTGATCTCCCTCACCTCGTGTATTTCAAAAACGTTCGAAAGAATGATTAAAAATAGATTAGAATGGTGGATAGAAACCAATAATATAATACCCAAAAATCAGTCGGGCTTTCGAAAAGGAAGATCGTGCTGCGACAACCTGGTCAACCTAACATTCCAAGTCGATGAAGCTTTTTCCAATAAAAACGACGTGGTAGCTGCCTTTCTAGATGTATCCGGATCCTTCAATAATGTCCTAACAGACATTCTATTACGTAAATTAGCCAAGATCAAATGCTCTAAACAAGTTATCGAGTTTGTAAAATTTATGACTTACGAAAGGTGGATGCACACACATATCGAAGGCTTTGAACGAATCAAAGTTAGCAAAGGAGTATCACAAGGTGGGGTTCTAAGTCCTCTGCTTTATGTTTTGTACGTAGATAAAATAGGTGATAATTTACCAAAAAATGTAACGATTTCGCAATTCGCTGACGACACTGGCATTTATTCAAACATAACTCCATTAAAAGACTGCATACACGCCATCGAAAAATCTATTGTCATTATTCAAAAAAATCTAGCTAAAATAGGACTCGAATTATCACCTCAAAAAACGGCCCTAATTCATTTTAATATTAAAAATATTGCTCCGGGAGAAACTATAATTCTCATCAATAACTGCGAAATAAAATCCAGAGAAAGTGTGCGCTTTTTGGGCGGAGTTTTCGACAAAAAATTAACGTTTTCTCGTCATATTGACATGCTACAAACTAAATGCTATAAGATTATGACTATCATGAGATTTTTATGTGGTACTTGGTGGGGCTATGACCCAAATACTCTCATTACATTATATAAAAGCTACGTTCGGTCCATCTTGGATTATGGCAGCTTCCTCTACTTCCCAATATTAAAAAAATTTTCAGATAAAATAGAAAGAATACAATACTCTGCAATTAGAATCGCGCTCGGTTACATAAAAACAACGCCCACCAATATATTGATTGCTGAATCGAAACTGCCATACATACAAGAACGTGCGAAGCTTTTAGGTAGCAAATACTTAGTAAAATCATTAAGTAACAGAAACAATCTCATGTTCAACAAACTGCAATACTTAAATTTTTCAAACAAAAAAAGAAACAGAATTCTAAATGATTGCATAAAAAACATGAACAATGTTATCGATATAGTTACTATGCAAGAAAATGCAATTACGTTCACATATGATTATGAAACCACATACACTTCGATCCCGTACAATCAAACTCTTGGAAAAAATCTATCTAGGGAAAAAAACCGAACTCGCTATTTCAATTATATCTAGAAAAACAAGATGTATTAGACATATATACTGACGGCAGCAAGATACCGGGTAACAATTATGTCGGATCAGCATGCGTTGTTCCAAAACATAATATTGTCATTGCGAAAAGTATTCACTACGCAGCTTCCATTTACACAGCTGAATGTATTGCACTAAATCACTTGGACTTAGCATTGGAAAATAATAACTGCAACGTGAGCATTTTCACTGATTCCCTAAGTGCTCTTCAAAGTCTCAAAAACATCAATGCTAATATTTACGTCAATCCGTACATTCTAGAAATAAAACGCAAGTATACACTATTTTCAAAATACTACCCAAATAATAAATTAGAACTTTTTTGGATACCGGCTCACTCAGGAATCAGTGGAAATGAACGTGCAGATGCAACTAGCAAAAAGAGCAACCGAAAAAAAATATCTCAAATACCAACGTATACCTTTCACGGACACTTTTCAATCCATCCACAACATAGCCCGTACAAATACTGATAAAATTGTAAACGAATTAGGCTCGATTAAAGGAAAAAATTATTTTGCATTATACAATACTACCGCATCAAAGCCTTGGTTTTACGGTACCAATCTATCAAGAAAAGCTATTGTAACAATCAATAGATGCAGAGCAAACCATGTGAATCTTGGCGAATTATTGTTTAGAGTAAAAATAGACGATCCCAAATGCAATTGCGGTTACAAACTCCAGGACCTCAATCACATCTTATTCAATTGCTCAAAATATGATCAACAGAGAGAACAAATATTCGCCAAGTTAAGCAAATACCAATATTACCCTCCATTCAATGTAGAATCTTTCTTAGCAATGTTAGACATAAGAGCACTAGAAGCAATATGCGAATACTTCGAGAACTGCGAATTAAACATCTAAGACCGCCTGTAATGCGTTTCTATGTATATTACCACTCGTAACTATTCTAGTATTTAAATTGTTATCTATATAAGATATATGTATAATTCTTGCTGTATAAGTCCCTCTGAGGACTTGAGTAGGCTTATTAAAAAAAAAAAATACTTAGGCAGGTAATTGAATAACCACGACTAAGGACCGGTTCTTTTTACAAGTTTTATACAATGCTAATATTTTTGATTAATTTAATGTAATTTCAGTAGAAGAGAATCAGACTGTTGAAAACAATATTCCTCCCTCACAACAATTTACTGGAGTCAACAGTGCATTTCATATTTATGAAAAACCAAGCAAAAGTATGTATAATAGTGCAAAAATTACGTACACTGGGTAATGACAAATTTACATGTAAGGAATATAATTGTTTTTAAATTTGTTTTAGGAAGGGAAGTGGATTTTTCAAAACAATCAGACGTAAGCAATGTTACTTTATTGCTTTGTGAACTAAGGAAAATATTTTTAAAAACTTACTTTGAAAAGTAATGTAAGTCAGATGTAGTTATGATCAATTAGGTAATATTAGGAATACATACATTTTCTATTTTTATAAAATTAAAGCCTTTATTCATTAAAGATAAGTTATTTAAAAACAATTCATTGGATAGACAGAATTTGTTTTATATTATTAAAATGTAATACAATTTTCAACTTTGAACAATTTTAATAAAATATTTTACGTACATACATTTTTCTTTAAAATAGATATTTTGTGCAAATTCACAACTATGGTTCGCCATTGATACTATTTTTTAACTTGTTAACTATATAAACAGTGGTGCATTAAAAAGCTGAATTTTTAATCACAGCATAGAAAAATTACTTAACAATTAGAAATATTCTCAAATAATCACTGTTTTTTAATTTTGCATTAAACTTTGGATTCCATAATGGATTTAGTTCAAAACAATAAAACTTTATGTTTATATTACAAACTTAGTATGCACGAAAACATACAACCGTATTAAAATCTAATACTACTTATTGTCATTTATTACATTAAATAGACTGTAAATAAAAATATTTTTCTTATTATAGTACACTTCAGTCAAAATGAATTACAATACTATTAGATACAATTAAAATTATTATAATACAATTAAAATATGTACTGTATTCTTATATAAATTGATTCTAGTACATTATTAAGGCCATCTTCGTATTACCAGCATTAATTAGGTTATCGGTTTATTAATGGAATTTTTAATTTTCAGAAAATATCTCTTTACTTCTAACTTTATGAAATCATGGATTTAATAGAACGTTTCTTTTACATTCGTCTCAGTTCGATTTCCATGTTTCGCGGCATTCCAAGGTGGGGGCATTCTCTCTAGATTGCTATATATATTGCAATCTAGGAAGAATGCCCCCACCGCCATGTTGACATGTTTATTTTCCCAAAGCTGGAAACGGGCGATTTGCAGAAAAATGTCATGTGGCATGTTGCCACTCTTAACTATTGAATCGGCAAGTACATTTGCGTGCGGTGCAGGGGACGCCCGTCCCCAACGTTCCTACATGATACAGCATAGAACATCCTTAAAAGTAAATTTGTTTATCGTGCAATGGCTCTTCATACCATAACAATTAGTGAGAAAATGTCGCCTCCGTGGATGCCACCTCCGTGGCAACCTGCGAAATATCACTATGCTAATCTAATGGGAAAAATGAATAACAGTTGTAGTTTTTTCCGAAGAAACTATGTTTTGTTATACCTCAGATTATAAAAAGTCACTTTCAGTTTCCCCCGTAACGATTCTTTTTTTTGAAATCGTACGGTGAAATTTGCCGTTTTTCTACATGTCATCTATTATATACAAATTTTAATATCAGAAATAAACACTATTCTGAACCGTTATCTTCTAACACAAAAAAATTATACTGCGCTGATAACATGTACCCGGCAAAAACTTAAAGAATATCAAACACTATAAACGTGAATAACAATACCATTAACACTATATCAAGCACAAGATGCAAATACGTAAAGAAAATCGCGGAAGACAACTCAAGGCAGCTGAAAATATATAAAGTGAATTAATTAAAACAGAAATTAAGTGTCAGTATGTTAAGATTTTAAACGAATACCTGAAACCAATGATATAAGAAGTTTATATATTAATTATTATACAATTAAAGGGCTATAACATGAATTGTAATAAGGGCAGATTTAAAAAATCGGTTGAACTTATTACAAATTCAGGTCGAGTATAGGCGTATGTAGATGAATGTGTAACAGATCCTATTAAGGTAATACAAAAATATGGAAATTGAAAATTATAAACACATGCCTATAATTGTAATTACAATTATTATTATTATTTAACAAGTTTGCATATGTGAATCGCATCAGGGTATCAAAAAGACTGAATTGATAAAGAATCTCCAATATCGCTTATTTCAAACCTAGTTAAAATTATATATGAAAAATAATATATACCAAGCGACTCCGTAGCGCCCCGATGGTAAGTATCAGTGTACGCGGTACATATACACTGTGCCTTCAAGAAACATCCCGACCTATTATACTTTGAATTTGCTATAGATGACCTTGTTTTTTTCTTTCTTTTGCCAATACTCAATTTATTATGAATTAAACTTAGAAAAATAAGCCCTCAATTTAAAGATTTTTCAATGTCTTTTTAATGGTATTAGATTTTATTATGATTAATATCTTTTAAAAAAAAGTATTTTTCGAAAGTCTCATTGAGTATGTTATCTGCGACTGATCTTTCAAAATATGACAGTCAATAAGATATTAAATAATTCTTAAGTTTCTATTGGATGCACATTTTAACTTGTAAAATAACAAAATAAAGTAGATTACCATTGCGTAGAATAAAAATGAAAGCTATTATTAAAACTCATAAAAAGGATATGAAATCTACGCTTAAAACATACCCTTTCCAAAGCAAAGTGTTGACAATTATAAGTTTAGATCTGCACGATAAGTTTTTAATATAATCTATTTATTAATAGATTTTCACGTGTCATAATAGTACATACAAGTATAAGATATATTTTAAATTTTATTTTTGGAAGTTTGTGAATTCATGGAATAAATGATCAAACATAATTTAAGCATTATTGTTCGCAAAGTATAGTTAAGGGGATCCGATAACCACTAATGACCCGTCACTACCGGTATAATAGAAAAGTGCTCAAATCCAAAAAATATAATGAATGACGAAATCCAAGAGATAGTTGCCCTTTGTTTCGGTATTACCTATCAGCATAATTGAAGAAAAATGACTGAATATTCTGATTCGAAATTTTTTATGCTCATAAGTAATACCGAGGCATTACAAATATTTTTTGGATTTAAGCACTTTTCTATCGTACCGTGAGAGACAAGTCATAAGTGGTTATCCGATCCCCTTAACTATGCTTTGCGAATAATAAATGCTGCTTAAATTATGCTTCTCCATTTATTCCATGATTTCACAACCTTCCAAAAGAAAAATTTTAAAAATCTTATATTCTGTATGTATACACTATGACATGTGAAAATTCTATTAATAAATAAATTATATTAAAAAATAAAGCTTTATAATCTTATTAAGGGGTTATGCCTGAGTTGAACCTGTAAAAAAGACATTAATAAGTAATAGGCTGAAAAAAATTATTTATTAATAGTATAAAAAAAATCTTTCTCCTACTTCAAATATAGGTATTAAACATATTTTTAACTATTTTAAAAAAATTATATAACTATACTTACATTGTAAACAATTACATGTATGAATCATTAATTTTCAGCACTTTTTTCCCTTTGCCGCAGGATATCTCAGCATCCAGATGATGAATTGACACCAGACAGGATGTAAAATCTTCTGAATATGTTTCTTCACTGCTTGAGCGGAAGACTTTTCTACAAAAAATAAATTTTAAATATTTAGTAACTCATAAGATGATTATATCAGTAATTATAGTGAATATTGCATATATTCACATACGCAACATTGACTTTAACCTTGTATTAGTCAATTCTGCTCCGTTCAAGCAGTGAAGAAACATATTAAGAAGATTTTCCATCCTGTCTGGTGTCAATTGATCATCTGGATACTGAGATATCCTGCGGCAAAGGACCTAAAATCATAAAAATGGCAAAACTGAGAAAAATGCGTTTAAAGTTTATCAAGATGCTTATGTATACTTATCGAGTAGTACTTACATGAACTGCTTAGCATATTTTTCTTATATTTTGGCATAAGATACCTACATATTAAGGCATATATAAAGACCCGAGTGCTGTATATGTAGATATACCAGTATCTAGAGCTGAAATTGAAATATAAATTTTTGATACGCATTCAGGCAAAAAAAATTATTTATAAGTAATATTAAAAAAATTCTTTTTCCTACTTAAAGTATACATATTAATTGTAATTTTACATATTTTTAAACAATTATATATCTATACTTACTATACAAACAATTCCATGTGTGAAGTATTAAATTTGATCAGATTTTTCCCTTTGCCGTATGAATTCTCAGCATCCGGGTGATGAATATAGACCAAACTGGATGGACAATCTTCTAAATGTCTTTCTCCTCAGCTTGAACGGAAGGGATTACTGAAAAATAAAAATTTTAAATATTGAGAAACACATAAGGTCATAATATTCATAATTATAGTGAATCATGCATATGTTCACATGCATAACATTGTTTAAACTTACCTTAGCCAATTTTCCTCCGTTCAAGCAGTGACGAAGGATTCCCTGAAGCTCTCCAAAAAATTTCAGCTTGATTGGGCTGATGGTTCCTGAGAAATCCTGCGGCAAGTGATCTAAAATCATAAAAATTCAAAACATGAGAAAAATGCATTTAAAGTTTATGCAAGACACTTATGTATACTTATCGAGTAGTACTTACATGAACTGCTTGGCATATTTCTTTTATATTTTAACATAAAATACCTATGTATTATGGGATTTGTCAAGACCCGGGTGCTGTACATGTTGATGTACCAGTATCAAAAGCTGAAATTGAAATTTAATTTTTTGATACGCATTCACAATCAACATATTTTACATGAATATAATTTTTGTTATTGCTTGCCCATTTTTTAACAGGATTGTTAACAATTACAGTAGACTTTGAGCTGCTTTGAGACTATCTAACACACAGGCGTGCACATGATATTCATAGTCCGTATACCTAAAAATAAAGAATAAACTCACAAAGAACCAATTGTTCACAAATAATATGTTATTTATAGTCCAAACACTTATCTAAATTTGAAGATTAGTAGACTCAGAAGTTATCATAAACATCCAGCACAACATCCAGCTTGCACTAAACTACAGACAGCAGGCGAAACAGCTGATGTCTGAATGCAAACTCGACTAGGTCGGTAAAATAGAGATTTCCCTTTCCATACGCTGTAAGGTGCCATGTTTTCAGCCGGTAATTTAAATTTGCACGTATGTTTTTTTATCCCTTTATAAATTTGATTAAAAAATTATAAGACTAGATTTAAATTCTAAATTTATTTTATTTTGAACATTTAAAATAAAAATAAAATCTACTATTTTATAAAAATTAGTTATTTACAGTTTGAAATGATTCAGTAAATAATATGTGTGTTTTTTTTAATAAAATTGCATTTTCAAAAGGAGTTTGTAAACGCATTTAATTTTACATTTTCTATGAAAAGGCAATTGTTTTGAATAATCAAAAGTGCTATAAGACAAAACATCAATAATACGTAATTTTGAAAAATTATATTTTTTTAGTATTTGGCCTATAACTTTGTAACGGAATTTTTTTGGGCAAAAAGGACTTCAGCAGCTTATTCTACAATAAATTTGCCTTAAAAAAATCAAATAAAAAATTTTTTGATTTTTTTGAATTTTAACTCAGGCATAACCCCTTAAGGATTCTGACATTATCTTTAGAAATATCAATTTTGTGAAAAGTATAAAAACATAATAGATGTGTCACAGCCGATATTAAATATTATTTATAATCTTTTGTAGCAAACGAATTGTCATTGCATTTTAGACCTTGATAAAGCATTTCATAGTGTGATTTACTTATAACGTTACCAAACCTCGAGTGATATGAAAAAGAGATATATGGCATTGGAATGAAAAACCAGCTATCTGAACAACATAAATAACAGCGAGTACAATTTATGATTCTGGGATGCTTTATACATATACTATATGTCAGAATGGCATGTTCATGCAAAACTAATATAATTTCGTATGCGGATGATACACCAGTAATAGTAGTGGAAGAACATGGAATGAAGTGAAAAAGAAAATTAACGCAAGTATTGGAATTAGTAAATTTGTCATTATAAAATTCACCCTCATAACAAAAACAAAATTAAGTATAATCATATTATAATATTATAAAACCAAGAAAAAAACTGTAAGTTCAAGAAATAGGTCTCGAAATAGGTTCACGAAAACAACAAATTCTTGTGAAGTATGTTCAAATAAGTTAATGGATTTAATTTTTGTATCTTCAACATAAAATATTAATGTTATTCTTACATTCACTTTCTGTTCTCTATAGTATTTTTAGCAAATCTCTGGCTTCATACAATTTGAATGATGCCTTCTAGTATTACGGTTTCCTTATTAGCCGTTATTATTACAATTTATTGCAACAATGTTCAATCAGAATTAAAATTACTGAATGTAGTAAGCATAAATAAATATTTTTATCAATACATTATAGGTATTATATTATTTTCATTTACCTTTGAAAACCCTACAATTATTTTTTCTGCAAGGTCTTCAGACACGGTGATCGCACTCCTGATAACAACGGCTTGGAAATATATCCGAACGATCCTTATAGAAATTACTCTTTTGAACCCATGAAACTTGGTGGACTGACAAATGTTAGTACATAATTACATACATAATGACTTTATTCCGTAATAAACATGTTTATTTCATAGTCTGGAAAAATGAGAGAGTACAACTTAGGGATGCATCTTCGAAAAAAATACGGTTATTTCTTGGGTGATATTTACAGTCCCGATGAAGTTAGTGGAAGAAGTTCGGATATTCCCAGGACCAAAATGAGTCTTCAATTGGTTTTGGCTGCTCTATATCCACCCCAGGGTACTCAAATATGGAACCAGAATCTGAATTGGCAGCCAATACCTACCACATATGTTCCCATGCTAGACGATATTCTAATGGTTCCTGAGCTTTGCCCCGAGTGAGTAGTAAAACCAATCTGACAAGTAACGAAACTTTATTAAATAAAAATAGTTAAAATATGTAATTCCCATGCAAATGAAAATCTTCACAGTTATCTTGAAGAACGTGCCAAAGCTGAAGCGTCGGAAGAATACCAGAACAAACTCAAAAAATTCAAACCCTTTATGAAAAAATTGACCATCTTAACAGGCGAATTGATTGAAAACTCATATGATATGTACGAATTGTGGTTCGATCTGAACACCGAAGACCACATGAATCTGACCTTACCACAATGGACATACGGTATTTATCCAAATGGTAAGCTTCGGGACGGTATTAACCTTGAATACGATATAGCTAGTTTCAACAAGAATATGAAAAGACTGAACGGTGGAATGTTACTGCGAAAATTCGTCGATGACATGTTTTTGTACATTTCGAAGGATAAAAGAGTAAAAAATGAAAAGATCAAATTGTACAGTGGTTACGAGACAAATATTGCCGCGTTACTTCAAACTTTGGGGGTCTACTATCCACATCCACCAGCATTTTCGAGTGCCGTATTCGTCGAGCTTCACAAAGATGCTGCCATATATAGTGTGAAGGTTTGTTGTAATTTATATTTAATTTTATTAATTTTTCATTAACTTTTATACAATTAAATATTTGGATCAGGTCACGTATTATAAAGGGATACCAAGTGAAGAGGAAGAAATGACCATTAAAGGATGTGGCAGTCCTTGTACTCTTCAAAACTTTGTGAAAATTCTACGCGAAGTGATCCCTTCTCGAGAAGACTTAAAATGTGATAAAAGATCTCTTGAATCTAAATTAAAAAACAATGAAATCCACATGACTCCCAAAATAATTCAATATTTACAGGATGCTATTGATGAAGAGAAAGAAAAGAAACTATCTGAACCTCTATAACGTAAATGCAATTATTCTTAATAATTAAAGTCCCGCCGTTATTTAAGAATAATTTCGATGATTCTTATTGAGAACATATCTTTTAATCAGAAATCAATTTTTTTTAATTTCACTTATTTAATTATATGTACTCCTGGAGCCATTAAACGTATATAAAAATTTTTTGATAAGGGGAAAAAAGTACTGTACTATATTGATCTACCAGCGGAATAATCAAAGAGAATTAAGAGAGTTCAATCATCAATATTCGCTACATCTGTGTTTAAAATTCTTTGCAAGTCTATCGGCTGTAAATTTTCAAATAGACATAGCATTTCCTCATCCGTCGGTAAAACTTGATTCACAATTTTCAAATACTCATTTAATGGACAAACTTCTGCACAGATTGACAATTTCAAAGTCGTCAATTTTTTTGGTTCACCAGTCCACAATAATAACTAAAAGTAATATAAAACGTAGTTAACAAATAATATCAACGTTTTGTAACTATTTATCAAATATTCACTGTTTTACGTACTCGAACGTATAAATTATTTTGTGCGTCGCTTAATTTCTCTACTATTATAGCTGTACCGTAATCGGGATAATGTGGAAGCGTTAGATTGTGTGATTTTGCAAAACCATGCACTGTTTTGTCGTGACCACTGTAGAGATAAATTTTCCTTTTTTTCAATTCCGTATTAGATGTGTTCATATTTTCAGTGAATCTTCGCACGATCGTGCCAGCGTGTAATCGTTTAAGGGTCCAGGTGTATGATAAAGAGTCCAGATTCAATTCCGCAGCCTTTTTTAATTTTAAAAATATTTCATCCGTATACCAGTTAGGCAACGGTAAGTCCATGTGAATCTAAAAAATGATTGACGTACAAACACTCGTCACACGCGATGACTTGAAATTTATGATAAACGAGTATTTTTTACGTGAACTGCGATGGCGTTGTAAACGCAGAAAACGTCTTCGAGTGTAAACTCATTTCCAAAAATATTTTTCAAAAATTCTCTTATTCCATCGTGTTCTGCCATCAGTACTTGGAAGTCACTTGAATTGAAAAGTTCTGCCAGATTTTTTTTGTATCTGTAATAACAATAACAATTATGTTTTAAACTCTTTTTACTTATAAAACGGAATATTAAAAAAAAACAACTTCGGACAATTCCTTGATTTTACAAGTATATCCAATGGCCTTGGATTGGAAAATATTTGTATCGGCATCCAATTTAGTTCCTTGTTCCATTTTATGTCTTCAGTTGGCAGATACAATGCAGCAAGCACAAGCTGTAACGATGCTTTTGTACGCCCCACTCCAGACGCATAGGCATATACGTCCCGTGGATTATACAAATTTGGAAGAAAATCTTTGTATCTCTCCCTTAAAAGCTGACCAATTCTGTATTCTTGCATCATCCCTTTCTGAAAATATACTGAAAATATGTGAAGGATTCCAGACAAGATACTACTTATATTCTTACATCAATGCAAGAATTTACATACTAATTAATTGGTAAAAATAGTTTGCAACTACAAGATACAACAAAGTTATAAATAACGTTCTAAATACTCGAATGTCAATCATAATTAATACTTTTCATCCATTTATTTGCTTCAAATTTTGCGGATAGTGCAAAAATCTATGTAAATTAATGGGTGCTTGGTTAAATAAAAGGTAATACTGTTTATTTTAAATAAATAAATAAGTAATCCATCATAATTAATGTTTGCAATGCCACATCTACATTTCAGGTTGTGAGTACTTACATTCGTCAATTGAGCGAATCCCCATGGTTTGTAGAATGATTCATTGGTTCCTAATATCCGAACTTCGCAGTCAATCGGTGTCCTCGCGCCATGTCTAAATAACTTTTTCGGAAATTCAACACAATGGAATTGTAAAAATAAAAATTATTAAAAATTTAAAAGTATCAGATTATTACAACTATTATCTTACAACTTGAACCAGCTTTGTCTCATAATTCTCGTTGACAAAGTCGCTGACAACAAAACTAGCGCAACAAAGAATAAGTGACAAAATTAAACACAAATTTTGTAAAGTCATCACGGACAAAGGCTATCATGCACAAACGAAATGGAGAAGACTTAGTATATTTGCAAGACGTATACTCTGCATGCGGGATATTGAATAACTGTCCATCAAATCCCAGCTGACGTGTTGAAATCTTTCATTTATATAAGAGTGGGTTTAATCTAATCGCGTAAAATGTGTATATACATAGTAGTGCATTATGAAGAACAAATTTAAATATAAAATTGTTGTTATTGTTCATAAAGAAATGTGTTCAATGCAAATACGGATTCATCGATAAACTACAAATTTTTATTGTTCGGATGGCTTTAGTGAATCAAAATCGAAATCATAATAGCTATTGTTTTTGGAAATGGCTGTTGAAACAATGAACTTCTTATAAACTGTCCATAACAACTGTGTATACTGGACTGCAGACTCACGAGTATCTCAGACTTGAATAACTTGACTAATTTTTGTGAATCTAATACATTTTGCACAATTTCTTTTATTGAAAATTGAAAAATGTATAGACAAAAATTAAATTTTCATCAAAATTGACATTTTTATCGTTTATTATTTGTATTTAATTTTTTGTAAATAATTCACTATAAAAAGTCACAGTGTTGAAAAAGGTGTAAAGTAAATATTTAATATTATTACGCCAGTGGCACAATCAAGTTGGATACATGCTGAACAGTATAGTATCGGAAAATTTCAACATAAGGAAGATAGTCGATTTGTAGGGTGGGCGAAAAGCTCATATTCAGAAAGTTCTGAATACTGGAGAATTATGGAGATAGTTATGATTATTATTTCTTTTTATTCTGGATTTCAGAGAGAAACGGGCGATTTGCAGAAAAATGTCATGTGGCATGTTGCCACTCTCAACTGTTGAATCGGCAAGTACATTTGCGTGCAGTGCGGGGGACGCCCGTCCCCAACGTTCCTACATGACACAGCATAGAACATCCTTAAAAGTAAATTTGTTTATCGTGCAATGGCTCTTCACACCATAACAATTAATGAGAAAATGTTGCCTCCGTGGGTGCCACCTCCGTGGCAGCCTGCGAAATATCACTATGCTTATCTAATGGGAAAAATTAATAACAGTTGTAGCTTTTTCCGAATAAACTATGTTTTGTTATACCTCAGATTATAAAAAGTCACTATCAGTTTCCCCCGTAACGATTCTTTTTTTTGAAATCGTACGGTGAAATTTGCCGTTTTTCTACATGTAATCTATTATATACAAATTTTAATATCAGAAATAAACACTATTCTGAACCGTTATCTTCTAACACAGAAAAATTATACTGCGCTGATAACATGTACCCGGCAAAAACTTAAAGAATATCAAACACTATAAGCGTGAATAACAATACCATTAACACTATATCAAGCACAAGATGCAAATACGTAAAGAAAATCACGGAAGACAACTCAAGGCGGCTGAATATATATATATATATATATATATATATATATATATATATATATATAAAGTAATTAAAACAGAAATTAAGTGTCAGTATGTTAAGATTTTAAACGAATATCTGAAATGAATGATATAAGAAGTTTATAAATTAATTATTATACAATTAAATGGCTATAACATGAATTATAATAAGGGCAGATTAAATAAATCGGTTGAACTTATTACAAATTCAGGTAGAGTATAGGCGTATGTAGATGAATGTGTAACAGGTCCTATTAAGGAAAATTATAAACACATGCCTATAATTATAATTACAAATTATTATTATTATTTAACAAGTTTGCATATGTGATTCGCATCAAGGTATCAAAAAGACTGAATTGATAAAGAATCTCCAATATCGCTTATTTCAAATCTAGTTAAAATTATACATGAAAAGTAATATATATGCCAAGCGACTCGGTAGCGCCCCGATGGTAAGTATAAATGTACGTAGTACATATACATTGTGTCTTCGGAAAGCATCGTGGTTTACTATAATTTGAATTTGCTAGATAACCTTATTTTTGCTTTCTTAAAGAGAAAGCTTTGAAACGGTGCAAATTTTCAATTCGAAAATTCCGATGAATTTCCATGTGTTTTTTCTTTCTTTTGCAAATATTTAATTTATCAAGGGGCGTGGTATCGCCCCGATGGTAAGTATCAGTGTACGTGCGTACATATATACACTGTGCCTTTAAGAAGCATCCCGACCTATTATACTTTGAATTTGCTATAGATGACCTTGTTTTTTTCTTTCTTTTGCTAATATTTAATTTATTATGAATTAAACTTAGAAAAATAAGCCCTCAATTTAAAGATTTTTCAATGTCTTTTTAATGGTATTAGATTTTATTATGATTAATATCTTTAAAAAAAAAACAAATTTGTAAGACAAATTTGTAAGACAAATTTTTAATTATAACCCGACTTATTCGCTTGCGTACAATTACCCGCATGTCGAAAAATTGTCAAAAGTTTATTGTAGCTAACGCATCCCCAAGATTGATTAAGCAAATTACATAAATAAAATTTACATAAATAATCTATGGAGGACTCACAACATTCCATTATGTCCACCATTCCAACTTTAAAACAGCAATTTAGCAATATAATGAATCTACTTGTAACAATGGAAGTGCAGTTAAAAAGTTCTTCAAAGGAGAGGCCCTACATTTTGCGTCAAAATAGTTAGCATACAAAAATTTTGGAACACGAACAAAAACTCCTAAGGTATGTATAAGAATGGACAACGTAGAATCTTGAGACTATCACTGTTTGGAGAATATTAAACAATTGTTTTTCGAAAAAACAATTAAATAGTCTTTTTCGAAAGTCTCATTGAGTATGTTACCTGCGACTGATCTTTCAAAATATGACAGTCAATAAGATATTAAATAATTCTTAAGTTTCTATTGGATGCACATTTTAACTTGCAAAATAACAAAATAAAGTAAATTACCATTGCGTAGAATAAAAATGAAAGCTATTATTAAAACTCATAAAAGATATGAAATCTACGCTTAAAACATACCTTTTCCAAAGCAAAGTGTTGACAATTATAAGTTTAGATCTGCACGATAAGTTTTTTAATATAATCTATTTATTAATAGATTTTCACGTGTCATAATAGTACATACAAGTATAAGATATCTTTTAAATTTTATTTTTGGAAGGTTGTGAATTCATGGAATAAATGATCAAACATAATTTAAGCATTATTGTTCGCAAAGTAAGTTAAGGGGATCCGATAACCACTAATGACCCGTCACTACCGGTATAATAGAAAAGTGCTCAAATCCAAAAAATATAATGAATGACGAAATCCAAGAGATAGTTGCCCTTTGTTTCGGTATTATACCTATCAGCATAATTGAAGAAAAATGACTGAATATTTTGATTCGAAATTTTGTATGCTCATAAGTAATACCGAGGCATTACAAATATTTTTTGGATTTAAGCACTTTTCTATCGTACCGTGAGAGACAAGTCATAAGTGGCTATCCGATCCCCTTAACTATGCTTTGCGAAAAATAAATGCTGCTTAAATTATGCTTCTCCATTTATTCCATGATTTCACAAACTTCCAAAAGAAAAATTAAAAATATCTTATATTCTGTATGTATACACTATGACATGTGAAAATTCTGTTAATAAATAAATTGTATTAAAAAATAAAGCTTTATAATCTTATTAAGGATTCTGACATTATCTTTAGAAATATTAATTTTGTGAAAAGTATAAAAACATGATAGATGTGTCACAGCCGATATTAAATATTATTTATAATCTTTTGTAGCAAACGAATTGTCATTGCATTTTAGACCTTGATAAAGCATTTCATAGTGTGATTTACTAAATAACGTTACCAAACCTCGAGTGATATGAAATAGAGATATATGGCATTGGAATGAAAAACCAGCTATCTGAACAACATAAATAACAGCGAGTACAATTTATGATTCTGGGATGCTTTATATATATATACTATATGTCAGAATGGCATGTTCATGCAAAACTAATATAATTTCGTATGCGGATGATACACCAGTAATAGTAGTGGATGAACCATGGAATGAAGTGAAAAAGAAAATTAACGCAAGTATTGGAATTAGTAAGTTTGTCATTACAAAATTCACCCTCATAACAAAAACAAAATTAAGTATAATCATATTATAATATTATAAAACCAAGAAAAAAACTGTAAGCTCAAGAAATAGGTCTCGAAATAGGTTCACGAAAACAACGAATTCTTGTGAAATACGTTCAAATAAGTTAGTGGATTTAATCTTTGTATCTTCAACATAAAATATTAATGTTAATCTTACATTCACTTTCTGTTCTCTATAGTATTTTTAGCAAATCTCTGGCTTCATACAATTTGAATGATGCCTTCTAGTATTACGGTTTCCTTATTAGCCGTTATTATTACAATTTATTGCAACAATGTTGAAGCAGAATTAAAATTACTGAATGTAGTAAGCATAAAGAAATATTTTTATCAATACATTAGGTCTTATATTATTTTTATTTACCTTTGAAAACACTATAATTATTTTTTCTGCAAGGTCTTCAGACACGGTGATCGCACTCCTGACAACAACGGCTTGGAAATATATCCGAACGATCCTTATAGAAATTACTCTTTTGAACCCATGAAACTTGGTGGACTGACAAATGTTAGTACATAATTACATACATAATGACTTTATTCCGTAATAAACATGTTTATTTCACAGTCTGGAAAAATGAGAGAGTACAACTTA
Organism: Philotrypesis tridentata; assembly: GCA_018906965.1. Lineage (NCBI taxonomy): Eukaryota > Metazoa > Arthropoda > Insecta > Hymenoptera > Pteromalidae > Philotrypesis > Philotrypesis tridentata. The sequence goes on from JACCIB010000036.1 coordinate 1,822,660, forward strand.
GGGATGCATCTTCGAAAAAAATACGGTTATTTCTTGGGTGATATTTACAGTCCTGATGAAGTTAGTGGAAGAAGTTCGGATTTTCCCAGGACCAAAATGAGTCTTCAATTGGTTTTGGCTGCTCTATATCCACCCCAGGGTACTCAAATATGGAACCAGAATCTGAATTGGCAGCCAATACCTACCACATATGTTCCCATACTAGACGATAATCTAATGATTCCTGAGTTTTGTACCGAGTGAGTAGAAAAATCAATCTAAAAAGTAATGAAATTCTAGTCGATAAAAGTACTTAAATTAACAAATTCGCGCTTATAAATGAAAATCTTGTTAGGTATCTCGAAGAACGAACCAAGGCTGAAGCATCAGAGGAATATCAAAGCAGACTCAACGATTTCAAACCTTTGATGAAAAACTTGACTGCTTTGACGGGCAAACCGATTCAAAACTCCAACGATATGTATTACCTGTGGGAAGATCTGGCCGACGAAGACTTTATGAACCTGACGTTACCAGATTGGGCACATGATATTTACCCAAATGGCAAACTCCGCGATGGCATTAATTTAGAATTCAATGTATCTAGTTTAAACAACAAGATGAAAAGACTGAACGGTGGAAAGTTGCTTCGAAAATTCGTCGATGACATGCTTTTGTATGTTCTGAAGGATAAAAGTATGGAAAATCAAAAGATTAAGTTGTACAGTGGTCATGACATAAATATTGCCGCGGTGCTTCGAACTTTGGGAGTATACTATCCATATCCACCAGCATTTTCGAGTGCCATAATCGTGGAGCTTCACGAAGATGATGGCATATACAACGTAAAGGTAAGTTGGAGCTGAAGCATATTGTGTCTTGTTGATATTTGATTAACTTCGAACGTTTATTTGAATCAGATCAAGTATTACAAAGGGGTTCCAAGTGAAGAAGAAGCAATTACCATCGAAGGGTGCAATGGTCCTTGTACTATTCAAAAATTAGTCCAAGTTTTAAACGAAGTGATCCCTTCTGGAGAAGAATTAAATTGTGAGCAGAGTTCACTTGAATCCAAATTAAAAAACAATGAAATTCACGTTGCTTCCGGACTGACTACACAGATAGAGGTACTTATTAATCAAAGCAAAGAGAAGAAATTATATGGACCTTTACATAAATAATTATTCTTTTATTACTATAAAATCTTTTAATTCAGCTTTAATTTAAGTTCAGCATAATATCGTTACATGGTATGATCTTTATGGTTGTTTATTTCATATCGTGTAAACTTAAAAAAAAATTTTTTAAAGAATTTGACATCATTTTCCATAATAGCAGTTAAATTACAACGAAATCTTTGACATCCTACCCCAGAATTTCAATAATGTGCACATTACGATACTACTATGCAAATTTCGAGCATTTTTATAAAGAATGTCGTAATAGTCCTTGATCAGTTGATAATTTTGGTAAATTTTTGAACAAAGTAATCCTTTTTGATGATGATTCCATATATGTGATAAAACGTCGCTTACTTTTACGAAATAAATCTCTGCAAGATAATGGCTACTCTTTAAAAAGTTTTATTTGTTAATATCTCAACACTTTATCAATAATATTATTAAATGTACTTACAGTATTGCATTGTAAAGAACGGTTTTAAATGTGTACTCGTGTAAACTGTACATACAGTATTGCAGTGAAGAACGGTTTTAAACATGATTGTTATAATTAATTATAAAAAAATGTTTTTAATGCTAATACGTGTTCATAGATAAACTAAAATTTTCATTGTTCGAATGACTGTAGTAAACCAAAATCTAAAAAATGAAAGCTATTATTAGTAGATAGAAGATGGCCTTACGGCGAATGGAGCCAATTAAATTTTCTGAAATGGTGGTAACAAGTGTGTACTGGACTACAGACTCACCAGTACCACAGGCTTGAATAAATTAACGAATTTGTGTGAATCTAATATATTTTGTACAAAATTATTTTTATTGAAAATTCAGAAAATATATATTTCACGAAAAATCAATTTTCTTCAGAGTTAACATTTTTATCATTTATTACTTGGATTTAATTTTTCATAAATAGTTAACCACAAAGAAAGGCATGGTGTCGAAAAAGTTATAAAGTGAATGTTAAACGTTGTTACGCCATTGAAACAATCACAAGTACAAATGTTTTTATTATCGTCGAAATAAAGCAATCGTGTGAATTTGAATAAATAATTCGAAACTGCTCGTCCAAGACGAATAGTTTTGATCACTGATAATATTACGAATGGCCGAGACAATCAAATCACTCGTAGACTTATTTAAAGGCTTTTCTATCATTCAAATGTGTTTCAACATTGAAGGATAATTATAATTCATAAATTTGTCAAATTTGAATATCCTTCAATAGACACACAACATATATATTTAATATAATATATATATATATATATTTATTTATAATCTATTATACTATATTCTATCAAAAATATAATTTTGATACAATTGTCATTGCGTTTCTTCGCACGGCACGATTGTCTTGACGAATGTTATTTTCAACCGCAATATATAAAATTTGTGTAAAGTTGGCACTTGAATCGGTTCCTTCGAGATGTTGCCCGGAGGCACGTTCTGTAAGTCTAACGGTAAATTATACAACTATTATTAAAATAAATTAAAAAAAATCTGAATACAAATACAGCCTTATCTACGTAAGGATTAGAGACATGCATCGGCGATTTTCACATGGTATATATTATTAATAAATACACATTACGCGATAAATACTTGATTCTTTTTTCATTTCCGAATTATTTCTATCGTTGCTCAATAAAAATAGGAAAGAAATACGAGAGGATTTGCAATTCCAGATGAAAGAAAAAAAAAATTAATGATCTCTTTTAAAACGGCGCTACAATGAAAAGTTTCGGAAAATATGAAAATTATCGAGGCGCACTTATACTATACGGACCTTCGAGCAAAGGTCGCAAGGTATAATCACATGTAATTAAAAAAAATCTTACGACTGTATAGACTACAGAGTTCGAACTGTGTAGAAACAACGTTCTGTCATCTCGTAATCGTAGAGCAAAAATTGTGCAAGAGAATTACAAGTCGTCTTTTCCCGCCGAACTTCCCCGGGCGGACTATACATTCGAAGTGATAATGGCATCGCGGCTTAAATGCTGCTAAATTTCTTTTCTTTTTTTCTTATTAGACTAATACGTTCCGAGCCGTGTTCGCCCAGACTCCGAGAACGAAGCTCTCGATCTCGCACTCGTTCCTACCCCGGACGATCCTGAAGTAGCCGTCTTCGCCCCAATCTCGCCCCCAGGAATTGGCCACACGCTGTAGAAAAATAAATCGTATCGTCAGTTTCTATCACTAATTTTAGTGAATTTAATTTTGATATTTGTTATGCTCGGTTTATTAGTCGGTGACGGAAGAAACGAAGCTATTCAATAAGTCAAGAACAAACAATAACAAATAATATGGATCATTGTTAACTTATTGAATTGTTGCATGTTCTTTTTTTGTTATTACGATACGAACAGCTTCACTTTTCCCCACTATTTCAATTTCAATCGTCTCTGCTCACCCAAAATTTGACGGGCCTGCCATCGAAGGGCGAAGGTTCCTCGCCCCATCCGACAATCCTCACGGAATGATAGCCGCTTTGGTGAGAATCGTAGGGCGTCGAATGCACGTAGATCCCGGATTCGTAATGGAAGAAGTCGTGATGGACCCGCATCGTTGCTGCGTCGTGAAAAATCGCCTCGTCAAAAATAGAGGAAAGACAGATTAGCTACAAGCTGCTTACCTTGCACCGGCCCAGACGTCAGTATCTCCTGCATGATGTCGGTCTCGTTGCCAAGTCGGTAAGCGGGTCCGACTTTGTACATCTGGTTTCTCAACAGGTACGAGTTTCGTCTTTGGCAGCCGGCGTCGGACAGCTTGCCTCGTCGCGGTATTCTGCACTTGTCCGCCTTGCCCATCCAAGGGTAGCAGTTCTCGTCGACGACTCTGCGAATGACGACGAATTAGGCGTCTGTGAAAATTGCGGCGAAGTGAAGCTAAGTGAAGCTAAGCGAAGCTAACCCGAATTTGCGCATAAAGAGCCAAGCTCGATCGAGGTATCCACCGTTGCAGGCTCGTTGTCCCCTGTTGTTGTTGCAGGAGATGAGGTGCTGAGCGCTGAGCTGGACCTTCTCGATGCCCTTGCTCATGATGGCGAACCTGTCGGAGGCGACGTCGACCGTCGATATGGCCCAGGAAGCTCCGCACCAGCCTTGGTCCTGGACAGGCGTAATGTCACTTCCCCATCGGATTCTCGAGTCGAACTCTCGCGGCAGGTCCTTTGGATTGTGGTGTCGGGTGATCGGTAACATCTGGCGAACCTGAAGTTTATCATCGTTACAGTCATCTACTTCATCTCACGATATCGAAGTTTTCAATGCTTCGGAAATGTATGATTACCGATGCGGAGGGATTTATGACTCCAAGTCTGAGCTTCAATCCATCGTCGAGCGTTCGACCCCAGAACTCGGAGTAGTTTCTTGCGATCCATCCCGGGCTCTCGAGGTAGTTGATCTCGTTGATGATCTCCTGGTCCATCAGACACATGTTGGTTTCGCAAAGAACTTCACCTTCGGCTTCGGGAGCGACGCACTTGCTGTTGAGTGAAAAGTTTTACGTTGCGTCAACTATTCTCTTATTGTGTTAAAATTCAATTTTTGCTTATTGTGGAACATTTTATCAGGTCTCAATCGAAAACTAATAAAATTGTTGTATTAAGACCCACGTCTTTCATCCTCAAAATTCCATACCAAGGTAACCCTATTATACTATCAACGTCTAATTTAACATCAACTCACCACTCGTTACAGTTCTTCTTCACAGTCTGCCCATGATCGTACCTCTTCCCATTATCGTAACACCCTGAAATCGACATTATCAATTCAATAAAAAGAAACACCTTCTCTACAGTGCATCTCCAACCCGAACGAGAAACGAAAAGACAAACTCACATCCTTTATTGAAAGTTCCAGCTGTGTCGCCCTCTCCTTTACAGTAGGAGATGAAATCCGGACAGCAGTCGGTGTTGCTGTCGGTTCGGTTGTTGCAGAAGTCATCGCAGTAGCACAGAGTTCTCAAGATAGGTACGCTACAGTTGTCCTGGCGACCGGGACAGCAGTTCAGCTCAGGATAATACTTGGCGCAATAGGGTCCTGATATATCCGTCACAAATCTGGCCTCGGTGTTGTGGAACACCGCCAGAGCCGCGAAGAAGAGCAGTGGCCCCCATATCCTTGTCGTGGCTAATTTTAACCTGCGGGAGGATAACATGCTGTTTTTATTATGCAAAGGCTCTTGCGCGAAGGTTGGATCTTATTAGAAATTTTGCGGGTTAGGTGCTTATTAGAAATTTAATTTGTATTTTTTTTAAGACGTCTGTGTATGGTACAAGGATTTTTACTCTGAATGCTTTCGTAGGGTTTCAACCGGTTTTTCTTTTCAGGCTTATGACAAAAATATCGATATTTCGTTTTAAGACTCGGGGTAAAGTTTATTGTATTGCTACACACTTTTTTATAAGTTCGACCTATTTGTCGCGTGAATAGCTGTCATAAATTGAAAACTGCACTTGAAAAAGTTCGTCTAATAACTTAAATAGTAGCCTGTTGATTTTTTCCGGAATTTCTTCAATACCATATAGACTATATAACACTGTTTTATTGTTAAAAAAAGTATTTTAAAACTTTGAATCGCACGATACAAAGAAGCTCTTCCATTCAGGTGAATTACCTACGTTTTAATTTCTCAAAACCCACGCACTACTTACACATTGCGTAAGTATACAGTGTACGTTTAATGACCACAGAGTAAAGCTCGAAAAATCAATTAACTCGTTAAGAGAGTGCTGCAGTTGTGCAAAGCCTAGACTACGTCGCGTCGCGTCGCACGTTTTTCTCCCAGCGTATATACTGTAAGTTTATTGCGCGAGATATAAATCACAAAAAATGACATTCCCACCGCGTCGTAAAGCGCTGCCAAGGATTCATAAAGACGTGATAAATGATTCGAATGAATCCTTTCTCAAAACCACAATAACTTTTCGACTTTCATTGCCGTTAATTTGCAACCAAAGACGCGCTCCAGAGCGCTAACGTTGTGCTGCAAGAAAATCCTCGAGATATACCCATGTTAAAAGCAGCGCGAATTAAAAAAAAAATCGAACCACGCTCAAACGTCGCGCCGGATTATATCACCAATTAAATCATCGTCTCATCCACATAGCTATGTAACGAACACCGCAATTCCGTATACCCTGTACACACCGCAGCCTACAAAAAACGAGCCCAGCGCGCGCAGCAACACCGAGCCGCGCGCGAGGTCTACCGAGTTTTCCGAGTTATTAAAAGCAGCTCCTATTAATCAGCGCATCAACGTAAATAAACTTCGCGCGCGCTGGCGTGTCACGCTGATTGATGAATTCCCCGCAGAATAAAGCGACGCGCGTCTCTCATTCGCAAACACACCCCCTGCTCGTGGCGATGCTCCGCGTCGCATATTATATATATATATAGGCGAAAAATCGCGCGCGGAAGCCAAATGTTTACAAACAGAGACGCAGAGACGCGTAATTGGAGTGACTTTGTCGTGCGAATTTAACGGCCTCTCTGCGAGCGGGCTGCTGCCAAAAAGTCATCCCGCGTCGTCCCGCATCGAAGACACGCTGACGACCGCACGAAGTTGGCAGAAGACGAGGCAGACTACTTAGACGTCGGGATTCTCGGAAGCGCGACGTTACGCGCGTTTTCGAGTTATATGCGTTACGCCGCGTATGCGTGTCTCTGTGTGAATGTGTAGTGCTTATATATGTACAGTGAGTGCAGAGCTTGAAGTATAAACGGCGGCCGTTGAGATGCTAATCGAGGCTTTTTAATTGCAGCGACGCGCGGATTATGGAGTGAATTATTTATCCGGGCTGTTGGCGAGCGTCCAGTCGCGATGATTTATTCAGGGGATTCGACTTTGTGTAATGCAAGTGCTGCTTTGACGGCCGGCTATTTGTCTTGAGGAAAATTGACGAGATGCCGTCGTATATAATACGATGGGACGGAACGCGGATGATCGTTGCGAACGAGAAGGCTGTTTGAGAATGCGAATCGAAAACTGCGACGTTTTATCGTGAATTTCATGAGAATGTTGGCAGATTTATTCGATTTGATTGATCGCTCGTTGTAATTTTTGCGGCGATAAAATAATGTAAGTAGGTAGTAATAATGAGGTACTGAAAATTAAGTCGAATCCGTTAGTTTTTTGCTAAATTAAAAATAAGAATAATTGAAGAGTAAAAATTGTAAATCCGTTAGCGTATAATTTATAAACAAATAGAATCCAATGGAGATCAATTTTAGAAAATTGTTTTTTTTTACTTATTTATAATCGATCCTTTTATCATCAAATATTTAAATTTAATCGAACCTATAAATACGCTGGTGACCGATAAATTATCTTTCTATAATTTCTAAGCGCATAATTATACTTAAACATACGTGTATGCTCGCAGTGAAATAAATACGTACATAAGAATGTACAAGTGTATATCGCGTTATATTTAGATTTTCCATTCGATGCGACCCGTGCATACCGAGAGACGCTCAAGAAACGCTTTATTAGAGTAAAAAAGTTTATTAATATTCTTACGTATGTGCACAGAGACTCGAAGAGATAATGGAGTTGACGTAAGTCGTGGACAGACGTAAGACACAAATGCCTAGAGCCCAATTTTCATGCAAAGCATTTGCATGTTTAAACAGTCCATCGCGGTTTCTTTTTTGTTTTACGAAACCAACAAAAAAAGAGCTTCAGAGGATACTCGTTCGCTGCATCAACTCCTCACAATACAACCCGTCAAAAGTGTCTAGACGGTAAAGCACTTCTCGCTATACGCTTCCTTCATTCGCGTCAAGGGGGTGTCGTAGATAATTGAAAATTCAAATTTCCCGCCACAATAATGTGTACGACCATCAGCCGAAAGAACAAACAAAACTATCCTCGTAAACAAACATGAAAAATACAAACGGAATAACGAATCGCAAACTAAAGAGTAAAACAAAAAAAACGTCTTCTTCCGCGAAAACGGAAGATCAAGGCGGGAAATTGAAATTTAAACGCGCCTTTCCGAGCCCTCCTTATCCGCGCATAGTGCACTTCGCCTTCCTCGTCTCGTCCGGTCTTATAATACACCTTTCGCGCGATTCAATTACCAGATCTATTTGTCTAAAAGCACCGACTGCACTCGAGAGCGAGAGAGAGAGAGAGAGAGAGAGAGAGAGAGAGAGTCTCGAATAATTCGATGCATCCGGTCCGAAATGATTTACACCCGTGCGCCGCAAAGCGCTGAAGAGAATTTAACGATCCGACTGGCGCCTTATATGCACTATATACAAGTCGACAACTCGACTCGCCGCAATTAGACCAGAGCCGCGCATTGAGAGAGCTTTTATTTCCCTCTAGGCTTTATTTATTAAGAGGCTTGCCACTGTCCACGTGTGTGCGCGAGTATTATACATATACATTTTTCGCTTGTGTCTTTTTTATATGCGACGCTCTCGAGTTGAGCCTCTAGCATACTATGTATATATATACATATCATAGGACCGTATTAGAAGAAAGAGTGCCCGCGAGCGCGGCACGTGCGAAACATGTGCATCATCTCTCGACGCAAAGTTCGCTGACTAGGTGGATTTTCGAGACGTCGCCGCCGATGCTCCTCTGTGTATTGTGGAGGATTCTGCGAATCGTCGCTTCGCGAGCATTATACTTATTGTTTTTTTTTTTTTTTTATGTAGGACGTGATTCCCGGTGACGCCCACGCGACAGCGCGACAGGTGCGCGGAGAAAGAGAGAGGCGATTCTTTTTTCTTCGGTTCAAGCACTACTGGAATTTTTGCGGTCGCCAATTGTTGAAATGTTCTTGGGAAGAATTCATTTTTCTTATCAACGCGCGCTCGATAACGCGCAGATTTCAATTGTCGAGCTTATTGCGGGATTATTCTCAAAATTGTCGTTTTGTGCTGGTATTCGTTACGATGTTTATTGATAAAAAAAACTGGAAACCTCGAATTGTACGAGAAAAATATTTTATTGTAAGAAAAGTTGAGTCTGTAAATTTCCGTTTCTATGATTACCATTGAAATCTTCTCTTTTGAAAACTTTATTAAGGAAAATCCGGGATTATTATGAAAAAAAATTTTTTCGACAAAACATTTATTTGGAAACGTGTAATTTATTCACGCTCATAACGTCTTTTTTCAATCAAATCCCATCTTTTGTCAAACAAAATGGATCGCAGCTGCGCACACGTCCGCGAGACGTATATTTTCGATTAAAATAATAAAACGCCGACGTTTAAAGCACCGTTCCCGATAATCATTGAAAAGAAAAATTTTCTGCAGCACAGTGCGCGCGGCTTGCGAGAAAAAAAAAGTTTTTTTTAATGCCAGTCAGCACGCGAGGTGACGGCTTCCTCCTATAGAGCGTGTATTTAGTAACGGACACCCAAGACACTTAGAAATTTTTTTTATTCGCATCGGGATTCCCCAACTGAAATTCCAGCTGCTCGACGGAATGTCGCGAGGGGTAGACGCACTATTGATATTGTCGTTTTACGTAACGCGATTAAAAGGAAATTGAACTGCGCGAGCGTAATATCTCGTTGTTAACCAATTAGCTCTGCCGCATAAATGCTCGCATACATATATGTACTGTACATACGTATATATATGTACATATATGACGTTCTTGACCCACTTGTTGCAGATATTAAGAACAGCCGGTTAATGTGTCTAAGTCGCCGTTGATAGTCACGGCTCTGTTTTTGCAAATCGAGATCCTATTCTTCTGCGGCTGTAATCTTTTGTTTTTTTTTTTTTTTTTGAGACTTATTAAAGACTCCGACTATGGTAAAAGTGTCGAAGAGTCTGTTTTGTCTTACTGGCTTAATAAGTCTTGGCATTTTATTTTAAATTTGGTTTGGCATATGTCTCGCTTCTTATCAGTGTTGTTTTGAACTCTGAGATTTGTAATTACTTTTGAGCGAATGTCAAATATAAAATAACTCAAATTTCGCGTGAATGACGCAGCAGACAAAACAGTAATCAAAACTTCTGGCAAGTAATAAAAATAAAGCTGCGTAAGGCCAAACCGTTATTTTCTACAATGCGTCAACACTGATAATATAAATGGCATTTTCGGGACATTCGCATGTGAGTCTAACTTTGGAAAATAAATATATTGGAGACTAACATTAATATTCTTATTATTGCAATGGATTTTTCGATTTTCAATGTTCTGTGGATTAAAGTTTATCTCGTGGGAAAAAAAATAAAAACGTCGTTAATCTCAATTTCATCCCCCTCGATTTTTAACGTTCTGAATCAAAGTACGCGTTCACGCATAAAATCTTAAAGAAAAACAAATAAATACAAAGCTTTTCTCCGCACGTCAAGAGCCAATTAGCACCTGTACATCGAGACACACTTACGCGGCGAAACATCTCATTTAAATAATTGAATAGCTTGTACACAGCCATAGCGATACTTATCGGAAGGCAAACAACGCTCGTAGAAATAGAATGAACCCTGCGCAGCTCGAGTATATTTTTATTCAATCGAAGATCTCAATCCAGCATCTGCCTCTAACAACGGATTGTGCGTACGGACATATATAAACTGAATGCAATAGCCATAAATCAACGGCAGCGGCAGCGGCAGCAGCTGCACTTAATGAATTAGCAATGGCAAAGCGCGCAAGGCCTAAAATCGCTAAGGCCGCTGTGGAACAAGTCGACGTGCATATTTTCATGCAGCGCGCTATATACGCGCGCGCATCGATCGCCGGAATTTCAAGCTCCTCATGATGCGGCGGCGGCGGCGGTGGGCGTTAATGACTGCAGCGCAGCTCCCGATGAATCAGAGAAACACGGTGGCCGATGACGTTCTCCCCGATATATAATACGTCTATAAATAAAGAGTTGAGGTGCGGGCGCTCCTGCGCCTCTCTCTCCGCTCGATATACACAGCTCGAGAGCGATGTGCGTGTAGGGTGCCTTCGATGACGCAGAAATCGACTGCTGTCTGTGAGTGTGTGTATATGTACACTGCGTTATCGAGTCTTATAAAATTAGTTCAGCGCTGCACGAGTGGAGTATATAGTCGCATTATGCGAGAGCCCGCGATCGTCTCTATAATTGAATTTGTCGAGAGCAACGACGATGAGACTTAATTATGTCATCGTCGCGTGTACGCGCGAGAGTCAGGAAGTCGTTTGGAAATTCAAATTTCCCGCCGTAAATGTGGCGCGAGAGACGCAAAAGGACACTGCGCGGATTGATTGTGAAGCAATAAAATAGCCGCTCATGAATTACAGCGACTGTTTTGCCGAATTTTTTATGTTTTTTTTTTTTTAATAATTTAATCGTTATTTATTGTAATTTTATTAAGTTATTTATGTCTCAATTAATGTTCAGAATTTTCGTGCAGTATACATCTATATATTACCATACCTTTACATCTACATTTTTCTTGACAGACGATTTTTTTTCTAAAAACAGGCGTACACAACAAAATTTATTTCAATTTGATAGTATAATCCGTTAATGTAAATGAGATTGTTTGGCGTCATTTTGGCGCATATATTATTACAGCGCGAAATTTGAATTTCCACACACTGTCCCCATACCCCGCTATACAAAACGAATTTCGCTCGGGTCCCGGAAACAAAAATAAAAAAGAAACGCTCCACTGCATATACTATCTCAACAATCCCTATAACAAGTCACGTGTATAAACAGCCGCGAAAGATCCTAAGAAAACAGAAACGATTTTTTCACTCGCAGACGCAGTATAGAAGCTCTCGATTACCAGCGTTATTGAAGACGCCTCTCTCTCTCAGTCGCGCCTCGGGCTTACACATAATAGCAGACAGAAGCGACTTTGGCACATAATGAGCTCTTCTGCTCTGCGCGTTTGCGCGAAAATAAGAGGAGAGTGAAGCGAAAAAAGAGCCGCGGCGAATTTGGTTAGCGCGACGAGGCCGAGGACGACGTCGAGAGTGCGCGCAAACGCGAGATCGGTGATTATTCAAGACAATAAATATATGTATAGTTGTATATACGCATATATACATATATGCGCTCAAGCAAGTGTGCATATTCCGTCAACGGATCGCTATGCCGCTTTATCAAATCAAGGCGAGTCGTTGGCGATAGATACGGTAGCGAATTCCGACGATCCGTCAAATATATGTGTACCGCGACAGAGAGAACTGAGAAACAGACAAACAGAGAGAGAAAGAGCGCGACTACACACGCACATATAAGTGTATACGTGTTTATATAGCGCGCGTTCGTCCGTGATACAACGCGAGTTCACTGCTCATTGAGGTCTTGATTATCGTGTGTTCGCGAAAAAATGTACATATTAAAGGACGCGAGAGACGAGAGAAGGAGGGAGAGAGAGAGAGAGAGCAGATAAAAACCAAGACAAGACACGGCCGGTCGGTTTTATATTACCACCTTGTTCTCGCTATGGAGACTCTATAGATCACAGGCGGCGATCGATGCGCGTGCAGTATGTATACCGTATAATAATGAAAATGTACGATTATGATATATATAGGCATTAGATATCCCGAGAAAAGGTAATTATCAATACGACCTTAGAGCTTCCCCCATGATCGTTAATTGCATTCGATTTTTCATCGCTCAATACATGTATACATATGTGCAAGTGCATATCCATCCTATTTCAGAAACAACTCACACGAGCAAGTCGCAAAATTTTTTATTAAAGGCACATCTACCAGACCTGATTTTTCTCGTACCTTAGGTCAGTCTGAAAGAGAAAAACCTCGCGTACATGGCCGATCGAAGGGTATACTTTTTCCGGAGCAAAAACGCCTCAAAAAACGAGAAATAATTAAAATACAAGAATTTATAGATTTTTTTTCTCGAAAACTATAGACTTTTCAAAATATTTCATTAGAACAATAATGACTTAAAATGACCTAAGGAACGAGAAAAATCAGGTCTGGTAGGTGTACCTTCAAGAAAATTTTTGGCGACTTGCTCGGATGAGTTGTTTCCGAAATAGGATGGATATGCATATATATATACACACACACACACATACGCGGAACGTGACCAACTGTCGCGAGCAATTAGAGAAACTTATAGATGTTTACTGTTCGAAGCCGATCGAGATCTATACTCAATAGCTCTCTCTCTCTCTCTCTTTCTCTCTCTTTGGCGAAGTCTTTTATCGCCACTAATTCACTTGGCGAAGTTGCTGAGGCATATTGCACTCCTACAGCGAAATTCGATTGCAGCGAGCCGATCGATCGATCGATCGTTAAAACTCGTTTATTTCGCTCTCGCCATTGTTGCAGTCTCGAGAGCGATATCGATCACCCGCGCAAATAGCCGTGTATACACATGCAAGTATATTATACGTGTACAAGTAACAAATATATGCGCGCGAGCCGTGTAATCGGCAAAGTCGGAAGAGATCGGTATGTAACCGGAGACTGTAATATTCCATCCATTGAGTTATGTGCTAAATACACGGGTAGTCGAGGGGAATCTACGAATAGGAGAGAATTATTCGTATGTATGTGTGTGTTGTGTGTGCGGTATATGCATCAAGTCGGGAAAACGACGTAAATTACGAATGCGCGTGGGTTGAAACTTCGTCTAATAGTTTCGCGCGCATGCAGCAACGACGACGTGTCATGATATGTATACAAACGAGCCGAGAGTGACGACTGCGTGGAATTCATATTTATGGGCGCCGGAAGAATAATGCGGATGTGGGAAAATTTTTTTCGTTCTTTTAGCAATGTTTCGAGCGATTATTTTGAATTTGAAATTTTTCGTTTTTTCCACCGCGAATGGCGTTTTAATTTTTTAGGGGAAATCTTTTGTTGTTTACCTTTATGTGGGCAACGATTTCTTCGTTTTTAGTGTATTATATAAAAAGTATTCCAATCCACTTTTTAACTTTGATTACCTTTGACCTTTTCTATCTTTAGTTTACATTTTTTTTGTAACTTTGCGTTTTTAATTTTCGAGCGATTGCCCAGCGAATCTTTCCATCGCCTATAACGTCAATAAACAAATTAAATTTTACATAAATTATCAAACGAATACATAAATCTTATTTTTTTCCAATACATATTCATTTTTAAAATAGCAACCAATTCGTCAGCCAGAAGTCTCGAAAGATCCGATAAACAAAAATAAACCTCCTCGCAGTTCATGCAGCATGTAATGTAATGTTTAATTTCGATGCCCCGAAGATAAATGTCAAGCTGTCAAAGTTTGGCTCTTTCCGTTTGTCAACACAAGCACTCAACAAAAAGAAGAAAAAAAAAGATTAGTCCGATCCAAAAATATATCGTTGCATACACATCGCGAAATGGAATATGTGCGCGCATGAGTCATTTCGCGAGTGTGGAACGAGCCCAAACGATAACGATCTCTAATCGATCGCCAAAAAATTTCTGTCCCTATCTCGGGCAACAATGCCGTTTTTATCGAAAATTCGCTCGCGAGAACGGAGCGCAAAGTGTACGCGTATATCATAGTGATGCACGATCCATATATATATAATATATATATATAGACACAGAAACATGTGTTTGCGCATGTAATAATCGTGGAAAAAAGTAGGCTAAGTGTACAATGTGCCGAACGGATAATGGAAGACAGAGAAAGCTACAGAGTATCGAACGTACAAAGGAGGAGACTACGGAGCGCAGCTGCTCCTGTTTTGCTCCAGTTACACGGTGTAGATACATTATACACACACCGCATTGGCCTCGAATATTGCATGTCCAGTCTAAATACTTTTATACGCCTAATAATAGCGACGACACACGCGCCTGGCGCCCTGGATTCTCTCTCTCTCTCTCTCTCTCTCTCTCTCTCTCTCTCTGTCTCTCTCTCAGGCTGCACCCGCGAGCGAGCTTTTCGGGCAATGTGCATTCATCAGCATAGTAGCTATAGCGGCTCTCGTATAATCCGCCTTGAATTACGCGCATGTCGCAAGTATAATCGTTTTTTTTTCTTTTCTTTTTTTTTTTGTTTCTTCGAGATAATTTGGAATTCCATGTATACCGGGGAGAAACGGCCGGTTCGGCTAATTATGCACTTCTGCCTTGGTTCACTGGCGTATACGCTGACTCCGTTTCGGTTGATTCTTTGGTGTGCGTATTAGGATATATTAAACGTACCTCGTTATCTCTGCGTATCGAATTTTCGAATATACGAAAAGTCGATAGAGCAAATTCTTTTAGATATAGAATTACAGGATGCATTGATTTTACAGTATTCTTTTTTTATGTAAACTATTGATAATTGGTAAAGTTATACATTAATTAATCAGAGCTATTTTATCGATAACGACTACTTAATTGCCCAAAAATTGCTTTATTGATTATCAATTGAATTGTAAGGCAAAGTTTTGTGTTTCGCATAAAAATCCATCGTTACAATACTGAACATTACGGAGAAAATTGTGAATCTTTTTCTGTACACTCAGTTATAGCTTTATAGCTTAACATAAGCTGCGTTCTGCGTAATATTTGAGATACATATATTTGCACTCCTTTTATCTCTTTCTCCAAGTATATGACTAATCCAGTTTGTATCACTTTATTATGAACAATCGAAATGATTGTTATTCGCCGCAGTATTTATTTTTCAAGTTCTATGAATGAAAAGTAGAGAAAAGAGGCTTGGACTATGGGCACATTCTAATTAGTATGCAAAATGATGTAACTGCACTTTGATAAAAGCAGTGAATGGTTTTAATGTTTCCCGCACAACTCTGAGATCACGATAAATTGCTATAAAAAATGGAGAATCGGGTATAAATTGCGGTCTTGAAGATTTTATGCTAACAAGTGAATCTTATTCAGAATTATCATCCGAGATAATGTTAAAAACCTATAAAATGATCATATAGGACATTACTTTATCCATACGAGTTATTCTAAGTAAAAATTCTCCACGAAACGCAACGTTTATTTCCCAAGAACAATATTGTTCTCGCAAATATCACTCTCCCTTTTCAATGAAACAAAAAAATTTCCGAATCCACGCACGGCTCGAAGACGGCGGTAAGTAATAAGCAAGCGGCCGTCGTCGGTGTGTTGACAAGACGCTGAGTTGGCGCGAGCAAAGAAATGGGAGGAAAAAGTGCAACCGGCGCACACGCAGCTCTGCATTCGAACGATGGAACGCTTGTGATGTGTTCAAGCCCGCGCGTACGTATACACATACGTATAATCACGCTCGTTATATCGAGAGCGTAATCTTTGACGCCTGTTACATTCAGCGCGCCGCAAAAATAGGTGAGCGCGTAAACGCGCGGCTTTCAGTAGCCGCGAAGCTATGTTAATCAATTGCACGCGCGTGCAACTGCGTGCGCGTGCGGTCAGAGCGATTCTCGCTGGCTTCCATTCGTCGAGGAGAAAGAGAAAAATATTGCGTAGATTAAGCTTTCATAGTACAATGCGGCGTCGTGCGGCGACCGGTCTGTTTCCCGGGGATCGATTCGAGTGCAATAAATCAATTGGTTCGCGATCGACGATAGGAAAATCTCGTGGAATGTATAGGCGCAACACGCGGAGATGGAAATTTTCGTTCGATTGACGTGTGTTGTGGACGCGCGGCTGTGCTCTGGAAAGGTTGACGATGCGTTTTGTGGATGACCGCTTGTATATAGAGTGAGAAATGAAAATGTAATTTTCTCTGCGGTAAGACGATACCGAGGATAGAGATTTTACGTAATTTCGTTATAATTTTGGGCAATTTTCATTAACAGCAATCGTTATACCTTAAAACGAGTAAGGCGGCGTTTCAACAAAATATTTTCCTACCAAACATAAGTGCAAAACGAAGCTGGTGAGCGAGAAAATTTGGCAAAACTTCACTTCCTCGCGTGCGATCGTATAAACCGTGAACTCCTCGCGTATACTATTTTGTCACACCCGCAACGCACAAAACACACATCAGCGACATCGTCGGCATCCTCAAGTGAACCAAGCGCACTCGAGAATATAATAGCTTCGCTTCCGATACACTAGATTCTAACGGCCAAGTGTTGCGAAGGTGAAGCTCCTCGCGGGGATTTTGGCATAAGACACACGTCTCGCGTTATGTCACTTGCGCGCAATTGCGTGTCTCGAGGCCTAGATACACACTCAAACACACACACACACACACACACAGATCTTGTGTTCCCTTTCATTACACCTTCAACCTGCCGCTCGATCATTATCGCGCTTACGCGCGCGCATACCTTCGGCGTATACGCATGTCTAAACTTCACTCTCTGCTCGTCGCGCTGCAAAGCCGAGACCTTTTCGCGTAAAACGAACTCCTCTTATCGCTCGCGCGCAACGTTAGAAATAAACTGAAATCGGTATGCGCCCCGCGCGAGATAAGAGCCGAAAGGTTAATTCAGCTCGTTCGTGATGCAATTTTCGCGCGCGAAGTAGCTTCACTGAAGCTATTCGATGCATTTTTTTCTTTCTCCATCTGTCTCTCTCTCCGCCTTGCGTCACCGCACACGCGCGCGCCTCGAATTTTCGTACATTCCGCGTCGGTCGAAATTTCACTTCTTCTTCGCGTTTCGGTTATATACATACGTATGGTATACACGTATATACACATCACGCGCACGCTCGCAGAGGAGCTATGTATACGCGAGGACGACAGAGAGTGGAAAAAAATCGGTTTACGCGCCGATTCGTATGCGAATCGGTAATAGCCGCTGCCGAGAGAAAGAGAAAACGTCGAGAGAGAGAGAGAAAAAAAACCACCAACAACAACAACAACAATGAGCCCCGACGAGAGAGACAGAGAGAGAGAGAGAGAGGAGACGCGCGCGTCTGTCGCGCTTTTCGAAATATATAGCACTCCGCGGAGAGACGTGCCGATTTCTCGTCCAGAGGCGTAAGTAACGGTAGCGAATATGAGGAATGCTCTCTTCTCCCACAGCGCTGTAATCTCTTTCTCGCGCTATATTATTGTTTGGTAATGGCCGGTAATCGCGAGAGAGAGAGAGCGGCCGTAATGTAGTCGAGTTACGACGAGACCTCTCCCCCCCCCTTCCCCCTGCCCCTTATGATCTATTCGATATCTGCATATCCGCTATTTCGACCGGTGTGCGAGGATCGGCTCGTCGGAGAAGAGAGAGTATCATGACCGATAAATCGCTCTCGGTACACATAAATCGTCCGGGTAAACACAGAGGAGAGAGAGAGAGAGAGAGAAAGAGGAAGAGAGAAGCCACGTTATCGAGAAACTCTTTTAATACATGTGCACACAATATACTCACATCGTAAAATCGGTAGAGGATCCACTGTACAGCCAAACCGTCGCAGTCCCTCGGGATGAACTCGAATATCTCTCGACTTCCGTGAGGATCAGCGTGTCGTGTGTTCGCGTTTGTGCGTGTAGCACCTTGCCTCCGTGCGCGGGTGTGTTTATGTACAATTCGCGAATAGACTTATGACGAGAAGGAGGAGCGAAAAAGTCAGTGCGGCAGCGGCTCTTCGGGCACGCGAGAATACGTGTGTAACGTATATACGACGTGTCTGTGTGTATAAAGATGCGCAAGCTGTAATATACAACTGCGGCTATTCGCTTTGCGAAAGCCAAATCGAGGAGTGCAGTCGTCAGCAGTGCTTGCAACTCGAAAGCGCGAGCCTCACTGACCCCCGGTATGGTAGGTGAGTAAACGCGAGCCCCTCGCGCTTATATATCGCAGTGTACAATTCGGTTCGCGCACCAGAAACACTTATATATCACACGTACATATGTGCAGCGATGTATGTACACGCGTCGTTAGAGCTGTATAGGTGTATATATCGACGAACACAGAGAGAGAGAGAGAGAGAGAGACACACGGAGAGTCCGCGCGATGACACACGACGACCGACGAGGCATCAGCTCCTTCTGTTCTACGCGCGACGGAGCATCTCGTGCCGCCGCTGCTGCTGCTGCTGCTGCTGCTGCTGACGCTTATGCTCCCCACCGAGAGATATGCTTGTTGTCTCGCTCGCTGCGGTCTGTGTATATGTATACTTATACTCCCGCTCCTGCAGCGCGCGCGACTCGGAATTTTCGGAGCGTTTTTTTCGCGCGCGCGCGCGCGCGCGGACCAATAAGTATGCGGTTTATAACTCTGCAGTGTCGACTGCGTGTGAAGGTGCGCGAGGACGCTGCGACGATGCGCTGCGCGTAGTGCCTTGCGGTCGATGGGATTTTCGGAGAAGCAGGAGGAGGAGGAGGACGAAAGAAGTCTTGGGGGTGAAAGGGGCTGGGAGAGTGCGCGCGAGGTGAGAGAAGTGCTTGGGAGGATGTTTCGAGGTTTTTGATGGATTTTTGTGATGATGCGGAGTTACTTATGCCTGTCTGTTTGTTTCTTTAACTGTTGGAGGACGCATTGTTGAAGATATGCGTAAATGAATTCAATGTATAATGATTACTAATTAATGAGTATGTAGTAGGATGCGTTTCATGTAATGTTATTAATTCTATACTTTTGAAGGACTTGCATTGAATTTCGTGCAGATCTATAACTGGACAGCTTTAATTTATTACATAAAATTTAATAGATTAAATATAAATTTCATGCGCAAGTGTCACAGAAATGTATACATGTACATACATTGACATACAGTTATAGCGCGCACTATACGCTACTTACACAAAAATAAAGTAACGTCCAAATCACAAAAGCCGTATTGGAAAACAAAAATATAATCGATACGCTTATAACCTTCTCGTATAATCTTCGGAGTTGTGCACAAGTAAAAATTTGCCACAAAATTCATGACCCGCATATACGACGTATAATGTATAGAATACACATACGCGCGTAAAGAGCGCAATGAAGCCATTATATCAGTAATTTGTGTTTTCAATGAAATTACTGCGAGGTTAGCCAAACAAGCGCTGAACGCAAAGAATTTCGCATTTTGATGTTGGCAATTTTCCGAGATAACGCACGTCGATGTTTTCAAAAATACACGGCCACTATATCTATATAGACACAACGAAAGTAGAGCCTTGCACGAAGCGCAGCCATATCTACTTACGCACATCGTATATACACACGCGCGCACGCACTTGCACAAGATGCGACTCGCCTCGTATATTGTCTTCTTTTATTACCGTCTGCGCACACAGTGCATTAGTCGATTTGGAAGCGTTCACCTCGGCGGCGCGGCGTGCGCACTCTTTTCTCAGCTAGTGCTGGCGCGCGCCAAACGTTTTTTCATTTTCATGGCAAACGCGCACCGAGCGCTGAGGAAAAAAATTTTAAGAGAGAGAGAGAGAGAGAGAATGGAAAAAAAATCCTGGGGCTCGTCCGGGATTTGAACCCGGGACCTCTCGCACCCTAAGCGAGAATCATACCCCTAGACCAACGAGCCACGCGTCGAATTTGTCGTTATGTGAGCATGTAACTGGTGCAGGCCTAAGCAACGAGCGGACTTTTTTGGAAGATTTTGAAAAATTTTTTTTCATTGGTTAGATTGTTGACTGGAGAGGTCTGAGTTGGCCGGTGATGGGATTCGCTGGTTTGCGTTATTAATTGGGTTAAATAGCGCTGTTTCTCTGATCGGATGCATTGGAGTATAAAGGGAAATCCGACAAAAATATTCAGATAATCGGTTGAAAAATTAAACAAAAAATTTCATGCTATACCTCTGAGACAGCGTTTTGCTTTTTCTATATAGGGCGCTCAGAATACGAAAAAAACAGTGCTACTACGAAACACAGCGTGACACTTTTTTTTAACCATTTTGATATGTATGTGTGAAATTAAAAAAAAACGAAAAATGTTTTTTTACGCATTACATAGTTCTCGAGTATCTAAATTACTCACGTATAATTATTATTTAGTACGTAAAGAGAGTTTCTATTTAAGC
This sequence comes from Philotrypesis tridentata, assembly GCA_018906965.1. NCBI lineage: Eukaryota > Metazoa > Arthropoda > Insecta > Hymenoptera > Pteromalidae > Philotrypesis > Philotrypesis tridentata. Next base: position 1,843,650 of record JACCIB010000036.1, read on the forward strand.
TATATGGAACATTAAAATCGGATTGTTAGATCCAGAGTTATTAGCACTTGAGTAATTTGATTAATTTTTCAAAATTTCTTAAAAACCGTTATCTTGCAAAATCAAAATTTTTAAGAACTTTTTATTCTTACCATATTTCTGAAAAATGTATATTTTTTCAATTAAAAATCTATCAGTGTTTTCACAATTTCAGGCATCATTGATATGATGCCAATAACTCTTAATCTAACAATCCGATTCTAATGTTTTATAGCTTAAATGGAAGTTCTCTTCCCTTATTAAACTGTGAAAAATATTTAGGTATTCGAAAACTATGCAATATGCAAAAAAAAAATTTGTTCGTTTTTTAAATTTCACTCATACATATATCAAAATGGTTTGAAAAACAGTGTCACACGACCGTTTTTATGGGAACACAATTTTTTCGTATTCTGTGTGTCCTGTAGAAAAAGAAAAACGTTGTCCCAGAGGTGTAGAACGACATTTTTTTAAATTTTCCAGCCAATTATCTAAATATTTTTGACCGATTTTCCTATATTCACTCTATAAAAGGGAGATGCTGATTATATATATTAAATAGAACCAGAGGCGTCGTTACATTTTTCCCCGGGTGTTAATCGCTATATATTCCATGTGAAATCCTATCCAAAAATACATGGATGTTATTCAATAGAATGTCAAAATATCTCATGAATTTTTTCAAATTTTTTCCATCAGTTACAGAGTTACAGAGGGTCGAAGTTCATGATATTTGTGTTTTTTCCATTTTTTGCCCCCTAAATGCATCCCTAAAGTGCATAGAATACTTATTTTTAATAAATTTTGTCTATTTTACAAAAAAGAATACTTTTATAGCACTAGATGGAATAAATCCGCATTTATTCCACGACTATCGGTGGAATAAGTAGTCCATTCTGGCACCGTGCATATCACTCTCGCTACGCTCGTGCGTTTATACACGTCGCGACGTAAAGTACGACTTATTCCACTAGTATTATTATTATTTATTTATTGTCCGTGGAATCCCTTATAAGGTATTTTTCCTATATGCCACAATGCAAATATTTTGTTTTTTTTTTACATTATAATGTGTACATTTTAATTTTTACGGCGGACCTACCTACCGATAGTCAGAGGACGCCACCACTCCAACTAAAAGGACCTACAGCTTCAAGTGGGATCCGAACCACCAAGCACACGGTTAATTAAGCACGTAATTGGTTAAAAAACCAAGTCAGAGGTGCCGGCTTTTTTCGATGGCAGTGGGATTTCCACTAGTATTGTAATGTACTATTAAAGTCATATATATGTGTTACATCTAATTTAAACTCTAAAATCAGTGAAACTGAGATTTTGATCCAGAGTTGGACAACCAAAAAATTCATGAACGAACCTATTTATAGTTGAAAATTACCTGCAAACTTTCAAAGTGGGTCTCAATGATTAAGACCATTGAAAAAAAACAAAATATAAATGTTGAAAAAAAATTTTGATTTCTTATCGAAAAAATTACATTTTTTTTGTAAAATAGATACAAAATTTATTAAAAACAGTATTTTATGCACTTTTGTTGAAAAATGCATCCCGGAATAGCTATGAAGTAATGAAAATTGGCAAAAAATGGGAAAAACCACGAATGTCATGAACTTTGAACCTCTGTAACTTGAAGGTACTTGATGAAAAAATTTGAAAAAATTTGAGATATTTTGACATTTTATAGAACAATGTATGTGTGTATTATGTATGTATCTATTGCTCACACATAGTGAGCTTGAAAAGTACTTCAAAACACATCAATGAATGTAAGTAATAAAAATAAAACCTAGAAGTTAAACAGATAAATATTTATTATAAATATGCTTCTTTAAAATCTTGAAAAACTGCTTGATTTTTTGCATCTTTCAAATTATAATATATCCAAATTATATTAATTAATACTTTAGCTAAAATAGTTTTGAATTTTGTCATTAGGCTGTGAATAATTGTGCGTATAAATATATTGTGCTGGCTTATGGTTTATATTTCTTAAAATAAGTGCTTTGAAGTTTATTGGCATCTTTTAAGAAGTTGTAATTTTGGATGATGGGGGTATGGCGGTGAAACGACGAATAGAAGTTTCGTTTTTTCGCTTTTTGCTAATTTTTGACAATTTCTCCAGCATTGAATAAATTATTTTCCTTTCCTTAAGAAATAATGAGCAGTAGTTGTAAGCCTAAAAATGAAGTTGGTTAAGAAACAACTTTTTTCGAAAATTTTTAATCCTGCAATTTTTAAACATTATTGCGACCGTAAAATAATTAATTAGTTTTACATGTAAAACAAATTTTAATCATCTAATAAAAAAATTTAATGAATTTTTTAACATTATGTAATATCTAGGTTTTTTATGAACCTGAAAGGTGTTTGTATTAAATTTAGGAACTATAATAGATATCCATATAGGTTTCATGAAATAAATGATTGCAAGTAAGCATAATGAACTAGTATGTTTAAAATAAACAGAAAAGTCATACATTTAAAAACTAACTAGAAAAATTAGATATACATGTAATTGTTTGAACACAAAAAAGAGACAGGCGATATTCAGCGCGCGAAGTGTGCTGGATTTTTTGTCATAAAATATGCGTGACTATATATAATACAAATAAATCGCATGAATCTTAGTTTATTTATTTATTTGTTACTGACTAAATTTATAATAAATAATTATAGCGTCTTTTATGAGATCAAATAATCTATACGAAGAAATATAAATACTTAGGTGACATTTCATGAAAGGCAATATATATAATATATAGACCTATAGTATACTATGATGACCTACTTTTCACGTGCGCATCTGGGATAACCCATATTTACTCTAACAAAAGTCACCAAGCTGATTCATAAAGCAAACGTAAAAGAATAAGGATACTTTTTATCAACAAATATAAGTTATTGAACAATGCATTAATACACGAAACAATCTAGTACAAATATTGCACAGTAAATAAGATCATTACGAGGGATCGTAGCGAACAATCATTGAATTCACATATTTCACAACAATAAATCATTGTTTAGCAAAAAAAAAAATAATGTGCGTTTGATTTGTGAAATGTTTCATCACTGATAGCGTCGCATATCTTATCGATTTCTGCTGAACGATGACGGCCCTTTACGTAACTGTGCGCCAGCGGCGCCGTGGCTTAGTTGGTTAAAGCGCCTGTCTAGTAAACAGGAGATCGAGGGTTCGAATCCCTCCGGGGCCTATGTGGTAAGGTAGAGTGCTTGGCATTACCTTAAAACTCAATTTTTAAAAAATTTTTTTTTCATCGTATTCAACCTTTTATTACAATACTTTAAATTTTAACCTTTTATTACAATATTTTAAAAAATTATTTCATTTTTAAATAAAAATAATTTTATAATTTTATCTATAGACAATAATATATAGAAGACGCGTAATAATCAGTAAGATCTCGATTTCTTATAGCTGCGCAATATACCACACAAATATTAATAATCTACTTTTATGCTACTCTAACCTAAAAATCGCAACTTCGTTGCTGATTTTCAGATTATAGTAGCATAATATATCGTATGGAACTAGTACGTAAAGGGTTTATTTACGAAACTCGTTACAGTACTCGCCTTCGGCTCGTGTCGTAATCTCTCGTTTCGTAAATAAACCCTTTCCGTACCCGTTGCATAATATACTATTAGTTAATTAACTCAACGTCCGGTGAGTTGCTGGAGTCTAAATAATTTTTGCTAATATACGTGTCTGCATAGTAGATCTATACATACATTAAGTCACGAGCTCTCTGTTGTCGTTGGCATCTCGGCGTATATACTAAAATTTATTCTCACCGATATCTTTACGACTATAAAACAAACATTAGCGCCAACGCGATGGCGCAGCTATGCAACAACCATCAATCCGAGATAAACATTAGCTTTACCCCAATTAAAATTAAATAATCACTATATTTACGCGAAGAAGTTACAATTCAAAGATGTTTCACAGCACGAAGCTTTTAATCTAAATTCAAATTTCGCGCGAAATTGGTACACGAAGCCAAACGAAAAAGCAACTAATTTGCTTATAACATAAAAACAAACTTTCTGAAAACCAAGGCATAGTTATCCTCCATAATATATAGTTATCTACCAATTTACGAAGTTTTAATTTAATATTTAATGATATTTGAATTATACAACATGTGTTAAGATATTCGTATACCATAATTCCACGATATACATTTACACATGCGTATAAGCTTCAAACTTCGTGAAATGGTAAATAAACACATAACAGAGGACAATCATGTTTTGGTTTTGCGAAATTTGAATTTTAATTCGTTTTTTAATTGACGCAAAATCAACATTCTTCGGTACAAGAAAAAAAAGCATTGAATTACACTACACACTGCAGTTAATACAGACATCAACACTTCGCTTCAGTTTCAGTACACGTAACAGAAATACCTCTTTGCATATATCGTGTATTATACACAATAGCTTTCCCAAAGTGACATTCCGAGCGCGTACCTTTAACGGGCAGATTGAAATTCGAAAATTCATAACTCAATCCTTTATGTAATTAAAGAAATATAGCCAACTATTATATGCACTCCCGATGCATAGATGCATGCATCTCATCGGCGTATATACTTAATAGTTTGATCGATAATTCCTGTTTGCGTCATGGAAACGCAGCACGCGCTCTGATCGAGCGCTAAAGTCCTGGTTATACTCATAACATTGTGCACTCGACGCGTCAACGCTTAGTTTTTATTAATAAACAACGAGACTCTATATTATTGGCTTTGATTCCAACGAAAGATGGGTAATACCGACAGCAACGTCACCAGCGGCGTTAAAAAACAAACCGATGCAGCGTCGATTGCGCTTTACAAGCTCGTCGATCTCAAAGGTATATACGTGTGCATGCATTTATGTGTACACAATAATGGTGGCTCTTGTTTTTTGTAGTATAGAATTGAATGGGATCTGTAGTTTATTCGAAACGACGATATTCGTAATTTTTATATATAAATGAAACCACTAACTAATTAGTTTACACTTTGAACATTTACAGGCTTTATTGGTCTGTTGAAAATAAATAATGAAACGACAGCCTTTTTATTTCAATGAATGTTGCTTTATCGTTATACCGCGGTACTTATACTTCTCCACGTACTAATGACATTTTTCTACTAAACGTCATAAAGTTGTAGAATTAGAAAGATTATTAAGGACTAAAATAGCCTTTCCTCGCTAAAAAAAACACCATTTTTTAATTTTTTCAACTTTTTTAGTGAATGTTAATAGAGCACTGTATATGCAATTTGGGAGTAGTAAAATCGATTATTCGAAATAAATAAACAAATTAGTATTTTGAATAGTAACATTCTCGTTAGAAAATATGCCACGAAAATTTCTCCTTCGCCACACATTCCGCAACCATTCATACAAAAGATTTTCAAAAAGAACTGCTTAATAGTAAATCAAGTGTTTTGTGTTGGACGATTTGAAAACTTTTCAAGCCACTCTAAGTGATATATCAATACAATCGCTGTATTCACCTTAACAAACCATCTTTAATGGATTTAATTTATTACTCAACGAACAGGTGGCGGTCTGTTGGTCGACATGATGAAAAGGGCCTCGCAAACGAAGCAATACGCGGAAATAGATCACGCGATCAGGACAAAAGTCGAACCTTTTCTGTATAACGGCGGCCGAGGCAAGTGGATACCCATAGCGAAGCTCGTGCTTCTCAGGAACAAAGACAGGGGAAGACACAAAATGGTATGATTTTCAGTTTATATCGTACGTGCATCTCGTCGGCGCGATTCCATTAAAACGAACAATTTATACTTGGAGTTGCCGGTGCTCAAAGCTATGGAAAAGCCCGAGGATTACGACATCGACAAGGACATGGCCAATGACGAGGAACCGGACGAAAATACGATCGGTACATCAATAAATAACGATATTTCGGTCGTAATACATATAACTGAAGAAATAATTTTTTTCCTTAAAATTAAAATTTATCAGACAAGAGCAAATACAAGCTAGTCTGCTGGACGCTGAGCGATAGAGGAGCGGTGGGAGAAACGATTCTTCATCTGTGCATGCTGAACGCCACCCAACTCCACGCGGACTTGGCAAAAAGACTTCTTCGATTCTATCCGAACCTCATCAACGACATTTACATCGATGACGAATATTACGGTATGAATCAACGTTCGAGTTTTATTATACGTAATAAAACTCATTATCGCTCACTATTAAAAAACGGATTTTTATTTTAACGGATACGTTCATTATGGGCTTAAGGAAACAAATCATCTTTGAGGTGAATCATCGCGTATGGTGGAGGTGAATTTCGAAAGTAAATTTTTACTGCTATATTTTACTTTATGCCTCCGTGTGCCCCAGCAAGAGAATGATTTTATTCGAAGCCATGAAGAGATGTTTTCTATAATGAACTAATATTACTCGTCAAAGAGAAATGTCAAAAAGAGTCTGTGCAGTTGTTTTATTAGATTAGGTGATATACTTCGCTCCGTTCGATGCTTATACCTTTCTTAATGTTCCACATTTTATTAATTTGTTAATCGTGGTTGACTATTGACTATAACTGCATATAGAAGCAGAATATGTTAAACGTATAGGAGAGAGATAAAATATTTATAAAAAATTGAATCTATTTTTTAGCTGTTCCCATATTTTGTTGAAAAAAAAATAAGTCGTTTACATAAATTGTTTACTTTCGTGAGTAAACAAATTGTAGAATTTACACTATAAATAATAACAGCATACTAAGACATTACACAGTTAATAAATAGTACAATTGTTATTATTATGAAATAAATTTAATGTTTACAAAATTTAATTTTTCATTTAATGTATATGTAATACAAAAGTCAGTAGTACAAGAATACTTTCTAAATATAAATCCAAGTATAATAATCTAATTAATAACTGGTTGACTTCTTAACTGCCAAATTGAGGAATATTTCGGTCATAAGTGTAGGAGACAATAACTTAAATTCTTGACCACTGACTTTATCTGCTTGAGAAACAATGAGTTCGATTCCTTTTTTCTTCAACTTATCCATACGGTATGTGTTCGCATGAACGAGACTTGAAATAGCATTAGAAATAGTCAACTGTTTTATTATTGACTCTTCGCACATCTTTTTCAACTCGTCTAGTGCATATTTTTCCGCCGCTGCAGACAGCTCCATGGCTATGGAATTGATGCGATTCACCTTACCCGCGTAAACAAAACGGATCATTTCCAAAAGGACGTTGTATTTAACATCTTCAATGCCCACAGTACCGTTTTGTTTCTCCTTCATGTCAGCTACGAACATAGCAGCGAATACTGAACTGCTTTTAGCAAGTAAACTTTTGTTTACTTTGATCGTTTGACCTTCCGAAATGAGCAATACATTGCCGAATTGATCGTCGTTAATAAGACTCTCGTATTTATCGATTGCAGCAAGTTGCCTAGAAATATCTTTACTAAAGTTCTTTAATTTTAAGTCATAAATATAATCACTTTTTGTATTCAGATTAATTTTACAAATGATATTTATTTTGTTGTTAACGCTAAAGCTATTGTTATAGCGTATTAAATCATAGATAAATCTGTTACTTGATAAAGTTCGCCATCCAGCTCCGGTTTCAGTAAATTTATCTGTAAAAGATCCAGCTGTCGTACAGATTTGCGAATTCGTACTCTTGATCTCACATATTTTACCTCTGATAGTATTTACTTCTACGGTAACATCTGCTTTAGTGTCTGTTGAAGCATACAAAAAAAACGAACAATAACCATCTAAATTCTTTGGGTAAAATTCCATACACCACTGTGCATTTCCAATTGTAAATTTCGGTGATTTAAGTCCTTTAATGGATAAGTCACGGTTGTTACAACAACAATCTTTTACTTCGAGAACCCATTTGTACTCCGAAAAAAATTTGAAACTACACACTTCCAGTTTTCCAGCATCAACGGAAGAAGTCATGTTTTAATTTAGAACCTTTTTGTAGATATTCCCGTTACGAGAAATATTTTTATTCACAATTGCGATGTTGTGTAGCTTGTGCATCTATACATAACGTTAATCTGAAGTAAATTTGATTCTTCAGAGATGCTAAATGGAATATAGATCTAAATTTAGACTAATAAATACTTATAATATAGGTTAGGTATTTCTACTGCAGTATTGATTGTGCAATCACACTGTTTACGTAAACTTTAAAATGAAACAGTTTTATATTATATAAGTATGAGCACTAATGCCAACCTGGCAACCTGTCACATTCAATTAGACATAATATACCATATATGTATACTTTATTTTCTTTTTTTTAATTTTATGACCGTGGGGCCCGAATGGGATTGGAATTTCCTGCCACAATATGACTGAAAAAAATTAAAAAAAATATAATTGAGGACTTTATTTTAATATTCAAGTTAATATGTATAAATATTTTTTCAAACGGCATTTCAAATGAAAAGGATAATTTATACAACAGATCACAACTCTGTTTCTATTAATTATTGTTGTAAGCAAATTCATTACTTCTTCGTCCGTTACACTGTGGCGGGAAATTCGAATTTTCAATTGACTTTCATATCCCCTTACCACTAATTCTCATTCTATTCTGCAAGTTTCAAAGATATTTCATACCTTCAAATTTAACACTCAGGCGATTAAAATTCACAAGCAAATAAAGTGCACTGACAGCAAAGTTTCTCACAATTTCAATTAATAATAAAGTAAACAACCATACATTTTAATGTTCAAGTCGCCGAGCGCAAGGAATCTTAATTACCTATCGAAACGCACGTACTTATTTACCAGAAAAACCTAAGCATAAACTTTGAAGAGTGCTTCGCTCCATCTCTTCCCAACAGGAGAAAACGTCTTGCACATCGCCATAGTCAACGAGGACCCGTCGATGGTGAAATTTCTCCTGGACAGCGGTGCCAACGTGAACGAGCGCTGCTGCGGCAATTTCATGTGCCCGGAAGACCAGAAGGCCAGCAGAAACGACAGCGTTGAGCACGAATGGGTCTGCGTCTCCCCGGAAACCAACTACGCTGGGTAATTCCTCCTCTTTCTTAATGCGATAAATTCCCATTACTCATCATCTCCTCAACGGGCACCCGCTCTCCCCGCTCACTCGACGTTACTTTTTCTCTTTTCGAACGCCTAATAATATTTGTATGTACACACACACGTATACGTCAATGCGTATATAGTATATCTGTAACGCGCATATAGTCGATCGTTTTAAATTTAGAAATGATCAACAGCTACGTCTACTGGGGCGAGTATCCTCTGAGCTTCGCCGCCTGTCTCGGCCAGGAGGAATGTTACCGGCTGATACTGGCAAAAGGCGCCAATCCGGACAGCCAAGACACCAACGGAAACACCGTTCTGCACATGCTCGTCATTTACGAGAAGCTCGTGAGTATCCCAACCCGAGAGAAAATACAATGACGTAGGGAGTAGTGCGATGCACTTTTTTCTTCCCCCTTGTTTTAGTACAGTCTAAACAATAATAATCAGCCGCAGCGGGAAAAAAACACCGACATCCTCGTTTCGCCGCGCGCGGCTCATGCGCGAAAACAGTATTTTTAGTGCTCTCGCAAAAAAGATCGACTTCACGCGGTGTGTGTCGTTCCCGCGAGCAAAGACAACATCGTTCTGCGGAGATCGCTTTTTTTTTTAAATAAACTCGCGTTATGTAGCGTATAAAGTCGAAGGTTCGAGCGCGCGCGTCATCGACCTGGATTCTCGTGGTTTGCATTCTCACGTTTGTGTATCTTTGGCGTTTTTGCTCTTTCCCGCCGAGACCGACGACGACGGTGATTATATGCCGTCCTCGTGAATTCGCTCTTTAAATTTAGCGGGCTTTTCAAACACCTGACGAAGAGCTTGTGTGGATCTTAAAATACGCGTGAACGGCGCGGGCGTGTGTATATGCGTGCAGCTCTTGTTTTACTACGGTGTGCAGCAAAAAAAAAATGTTTCCTGTAAATTTTAAATTCCTTGGCAAATTTTTTTGATTTAATACCCGTGCTTTTTTTCTTTTGTTTTGTGTTTCTCGAGAATTGAATCTTAAACTTATTTTTACAAACGAAAATTTAGTTGGGAAAGAGCCATAGTAACGAAATTGGTTGAAAATTAAAGAGTATACTGAAAATTAAAAACTTGTTATTTGTGCGCATTATTTATGTCCATAGAAACCTCCGGTTATTCCAAATTTAAAAAAAATTTGAGTGTGTTCTAAGGAAAAAAGTTTAAGTCCTCGCTTTGAGTTATGGTAGAATTGATATTTATGATATAATCTTATCATAAGTATGTATATGGTTTAAAATGACTAGCATAGCAATTTCTTGAAAAAAAAAAAAATTGAAAATGCCAAGACTGCATAGAATATAGAACAAAATTATTGGAACGTTTTCTTGATGTCTTTGGCAGATTTCAGTAGCTGCGAAAGACAAACAAAGCCCAAAAGACGTTGCCGATCAGCGTAACAGATGAAGTCAAACGAGAGGAATGTATAAATTACAGATTGTACACTCGGCCTTTCTAATCGACAGTCTGATAATTATCCTCCGATTATAAGAGGCACTTAAATTTAATTGTTATGCATTAATGTTGCAGCAAACCTTCGACATGGCTTACGAGGTTGGCTCTTCCTTATCGATACGAAACGTCCAGGAACTTACGCCTTTGACACTGGCAGCGAAACTGGCGAGGATCGAAATATTCGCCCACATTTTGAACATCGAGCGGGAAATTTACTGGCAGATCGGCAGCATCACTTGCGCGGCTTATCCGCTCTCCCAGATCGACACGATCGACGTCGACACCGGAAAAATTAGTAACAATTCGGCGTTGAATTTGGTCGTTTTCGGAGTAGGTATACTTATTGAGGGGATGAGAAAACTCCTTAAGAATTTAAATGTCCCGCCAAAGTTTAATAAAGGAATTTTAACTTGAAACTCGGTTAAACGATGGAATAATTATGTATCAAAAAACTTTTACTATATCTGCCACAATCAAATCAGCTGTTTTTTCGTCTGACATATACCGTGGCGCGAAATTTGAATTTTGCATCGAATCGTTTTCGACAGTCCACTGAAAAATGAAAAAATTCCAATGATACAAAAAACTCGCTTCTGCAGGACAAAGACGAGCATCTCGAGCTAATGGATGGAGTGCTGATCGATCTGCTGAATGCCAAGTGGAATACTTTCGTTAAGTCTAGGTATATATGAAAAATCAATGAGTCGATCAATCATGAGTCAATCAATTACATTCAGTGGAATAAGGAAGCGTATCTCCCGTCGCATATCATGTGAAAACCCACGTGTGCACAGATTCTACCAGCAGTTCTACCTGTTCTGCATCTACTTCGTCACGTCTCTGGTGAGCTTCATCCTCAGGCCGGGTCCGGCGTTGAAATCCGAGGAGCCGACGTCCTCGCCGGGGATGAACGACACGACCGTGGACTATTTCTCGGTCGCCTCGACGTCGGAGCCCCTCGAGGCGACCCTGTCCTCCCTCCTGGCCAAGAACTTCGCCGAGCAACTGGCCATGAGCATGAAGCTGTCCAGCAACATGAGCGAGGACTCCCTCGAGCGGATAACTCGTCAGGTGGTCTCCAACATCAGCAGCGCCCTCAAGGACATGTGGTCGCGGCAGAACGCGACGACGAGCAACGACACCGATTACGCCGACTTCGCCGAGGCCCCCTACAACGGCACCGGCGATCCCTTCGATCTCAACGCCAGCGACGTCGTGGTCTTGCGGAAGGAGAAGAAGGAATTCGATGACTGGTAGGCAGCGCACACGTCGACGCGCATCGTTGTAGACAAGCGCGTAAATACACGCGCTGCACAAGGACTATAGACAACAATGCAGAATTTTCATAATCGATATACATCTTCAAGGTGGGATGACCTAACCGAAGAGTGCCGACTCATGCACATGACCGACACCTCCTCGAAAATCCGCCTGACGGCCGAGATATTCATGGAATTCGGAGCGATACTTTACATCTGCGCAGCGCTACGAGAAGCCAGGTTCCTCGGGCTCAACATGTTCATCGAGAATCTCGTATGCATTAATCATTGTAGAGCGTGTTTTATCCCCATTGTTCTTCCGACAGAGCGTTACACAACCGTTATCGAGGTACACAACGCCGCCGTGACGGATTCCCCGCGGGAAATGTGTGCGCCTTTCTATACATGCGCGGCGCGGACACGAGAGATGGTTTCGTTGCGTTCTAGAGAGAGAGTTTGATTTTTAAAAGGGCACTTGAAGTTTTCAAAAATTTTCCAATTTTTCTCATCGAATGAAATATTTAAACTTGTTCTATATTGAAAATGACTACATATAAAATAATAATTGCTTATAGAATAGTAAAAATTGTACAGAGTTGAAATTGCCACTTAAATAGCAATTTTTGTGATGAGTCGGCACATTGCAAAAGTTCTGCTCAAGTATGAGCATGTCACGTCGATGCTATTTTATGCTGTATAATAATTAATAGGACAGTTTCTCCAGTGAACGATTTAAAATTTAAAAAAAAATGTCATAAAATGCATTGTAATTAATAAATTGTAATTATTGGTCAGGTGTATGAACTTTAATGTACTTCCTTAACTGCAATTTATACATTTAACGAACACTTGCATAAGCATTTGATTAATTTTAACTTTGCTTTGAACTTTAGTGAAATGAGAGCGAATTTCAATGGGGAGCTTGAACTTTGGTGTACATAGTTTCGCAACGAAACCATATCGCATCTTTAAACTAAAAAACACATCCCCCCTCATCTCGTTCAGTATTATTATGTACGCACCCGATGGTCTCACGCGTCTTCTTCCACCCCAACGACAGATGACAGCTCCGTCCCGCGTGATGTTTCTCTTCTCCTGCTGCATCCTGCTGTCCTTTCCCTTCCTGAGGATGGCCTGCGCCGACGAGGTCGAGGACATGCTGGCCGTCGTGGTGATGCTGACGACGGCGCCCTACTTCCTCTTCTTCTGCCGCGGCTTCAAGACAGTCGGGCCCTTCGTCGTCATGATCTACCGGATGATCATGGGTGACCTCCTCAGGTTCGTCTCCATCTATCTCGTCTTCGTCATGGGATTCTCTCAAGGTACACACGGGGTGACGAGCCTTTCAACGCTTCTTCTTCTTCTTCTTCATCTTCTTCTTCTTTTTTATTGGACGCACACACTATTATCTCTCTCGTTGAGAAACTACGCGCCGGTTAAAAATACGAGCTTACGTCGCCCGAGCTCTTGGCAATCGATCTTGAATTATGCAAAACACGAAAGGATGTGGCGTATGTATGTGTCAACGCTGCCGCCGCTCTCGGGGGCACTGCAAGGAATGCTCCGTTCCAATTGTTCCTAAATTATTCAAAATGCGGGACGATCTCTAGTCACGGATCTGATAATGCTCGGCTCGAGTGTGTGTGTGCATGTTGGTAATGCTGAAAATAAACATAGGCACTCTTGAGGGTAATGAAATTTGTGACTTTGGTTTTTTTTATCCCGAGGCTGAAGTTTCGACAATAATTAATGGTGCACGATTAGCTTTGACAAATTTCACTTACGTATTATTCGCGGTCTTGCGTGTTTGTTTACGAAAACTTTTAAGATCGACAGTATAGGTTACACGTTATCTGCCGTTGTTTTTTTTTAATATAATTGAGTTGGATATGGTAGACGATTGATCTATAGTTACTGCCTTATCCGAATTTTACTTTCACTAACAAGTTGTGGACGAGTAGAAAGTTAAATTTTCAAGACGAAGGCTTACAATAATTGATTTCAAAAAAGTGCCTAAGTCGTCACGTCGCTTTAGCATTTATTTTTATTGCGAATTTTTATTACACGTAGTTTCATGCAGTTTAAACTGCTCTTCCAAATTGGTTATACGTTGCATAATTTTATTACACATAAAAAATCGCACGGAGATAAAAGAAGTGCACTTATACAGGAAGCATTTTTACGCATCAATTAATTTATGCATCAATATTAAAATTAATGAGAAAATGAATGTAATCTAGAGCGCGACGTATCGTAAAAATAAAATTGAAATTTAGCACACTGCAAATCTGCGAAAATATTGATTGTTGCAACTTAAAACTAAAATCCATGAAAATTAAAAAAGTTAAACAAAAAAGAAAAAAATATTACAAAATAAAAGTACATATTATAACTTTCATCAAAGGAGCAGAGTCCAATCAAAGGTATTGCGCCCACGCGAAGTTTTACAGCTGCGCGCCAATGACGGATTAGCCAACCGCTAGTTTATAGCTTTCACTCTCTTTCTCTCTCTCTCTCTCTATACACTCTCACCGCGGATTTCGCGGGAAAATGGCATCGTGCCCAAAGTCCGCGTGCCTCGCGTGCCAATGAATCACCGCGAAATTCCCGAGCTTTTTCGGACGTTGCGCGAGCTTTTCTCTCAAATCGAGCTTAAACAGTTTTTTCGCACTTGTATGTATACATGCATATGTATAGCGATGACCCACAACACTGCCCGCGAGTCATCATTATTTTCGAGCCTCTCGCGCGCATCGCCGAGTTCCACGAATCGGCGCGAGATTTGATTTCGCCGCGAAAAATTCGTTATTTTCGAAACTGGGTCAAGCTCGTTCCTTCTTTATTTCTTTTTTCTTTTTTTTTTGCTTTGTTTTGCAGCCTACTACATAATCTTCCTGTCGTTCGACAATCCGATCACGCCCGAAGGTGTGGACGATAGCAAAGCCAACCCGATGCCGTCGCCCATGGAAAGCATTATGGCCATGTTCCTCATGAGCATGACGAATTTCGGCGATTACTACGAAGCTTTCGAGAATACGCAGCACGAGACTTTGGCCAAGGTGAGCGTTTATAGAGTAGGCGATTGGCCTTTTTCTTCCAAGTGAAATAGCCTTACGCTTATTGCTCTCAGGCTGTCGTTGGCGGGATTGAAAAATTGTTTGCTATTTTTTTCTCATGACGAAGATGCGAAAAGACACTTTTCTGAAATTTTCTTGTCGCAAGAGTCTAAAAGCATTAAAAAAAACTTTTCTCGCAGTGCCTTTTCGTAGTGTACATGGCAATTGTGGCTATTCTACTGGTGAACATGTTGATCGCCATGATGGGAAATACGTACCAGAAAATCGCGGAAACGAGGAACGAGTGGCAAAGGCAGGTGTGTACACGTATCTTTCAAAAAAATATACGTATACTATATTTATACGTAATTTTGGTATGCTTACGTACATATCGAAAACGTGCTTTTTTTATGCACGACTGTTTAGCTGAACTAATCGCATTTTATTTCGTAATACTGATTTACACTTGTTGATGATATAGTTGCAAAAGTATTGCGCGGATATGGTGTCATTGAAACTGGTATCTAAACACGAGCATTTTTATTTTTAAACGACATTACTAAACGATAAAAATTTTTTTTACTTAATTCTCCAGCATAAATTTATGTGCGTGACACTTACTACTCACGGCCAGAACACGTATGTACTTGAAACTGCGTTATTTATTTTAAATTTCGCGCAAAAATAACGAGGCTTGTAACAAATGGTTACGACAAAGTTACAAGGAAAAACAAGCCAATATTTGCCTCTTCGATTCTGTAATTATTTGTCATATTTAGGAATAAATTTGAAGCTAATTATTAACATAAATATTGTAAAGTATGTATAAATAAATCTATAAAAATCATGTGATATGCAAGTACAGATTAGTTTCGATTGTAATTTCATAAGTACTGTTTATTACGAATAAATTTTTCGTTGTTTTTCATGTCTTACATTCATACCACGATAGTATACCAAAATTACTTGTTATATTTGTCAAACTCATTTTCGTTCCCCAATTTTCCATTGCGCATAGTGGGCTAGAATCGTGCTCGTCGTGGAACGAGGTGTCGCTCCACCGGAACGACTGAAGAAACTGAACGATTACTCGCAGCCGATGTCCGACGGACGAAAGGCCCTGGTCTTGAGGCTGAACCAGAGTGTAAGTCGCTTATGATTGCAACAAAAATCAAGCGATTCTCGCTTAATCACAAGATCGACCACTAATCGTAATTTGACAGGACGAAGACAAAGAGGAGATGAAGGAGATCTTGGAGATGAAGAGGGTACACCATCGGATGATCAAGAAACGCGAGGAGAAGCTGCAGCTGCAGAAAGAGGCCGAGCAACAAAAGCAACAGCTGGCCATGAAGGAGAAAGAAAAGATTGTACAATAAAACGAATATTTTCTATACATACGTATGACGTGCAATAAAGCCTTTTTTCAATTACGGGTGCACACATCCATACATACGAGTTGTTATATTGTTCTAGATTGCTCTCGTTTGAAAAAGTAAAAACTGCCGTAACCCGATATCCGCACTATACACCCGCACACGCACGTATTGCACACATACTCGTCAAACATCTCATCGTAACTATGACAACGACGTACATAAAGCACCGCTTGGAAACCCAATACGCGCAGCAGTTGATGTTTTCCTCCGCGACAATCGTGCCTCGGAAAACAAAAAAATAAGCGAAAAGAAATGAGCAGCCTCAAGAAGCCAGTGGACTTCGAGATGCTGGAAAACGAGCTCGACCGGGCCTTGGTGGCCGACGAGCTGTACAGGCTGCAGAACGACGCGAAATTTCGGGCGATCGAACAGCGAGTTCCCACCTACGATCACTTTCGCGATATGGTGAGACAATCCATTAGTTCGAATGACTTCGGCAGCGAATTTCATACGTGCCATTCTCTGCGTGTACGGCAGGTACAAGCTGCACATCTGCGGCCGGTAGACCGATCGGAGATGCAGAAGAAAGTCGAGGTCTCTTGGAATCATTGTTACAGCAAAAGCGACGACGCCGACCAAGTCCCGAAAATCTACGCGCCGTCGAGCAGTGGCTGCGTGGATCTCGAAATCGGACCCACCGAACCGCAGAACAATGCGGAATTTTTGAAAAATTGGAAAAACTTGACCGACGGCAGTCGCAGGCTCGAATACCTGCTGCGATTCAGGTAAAGAGTAATGAAGTGTTAGAAATATTGTTGATACGATATAGACATTTAACGTTGTGTAGAAACGGCCTGAGAGACAAGTTCTTCAAAGTCGAGGTGCCGTCGGAATTTCTCGAGGAATTTGTCAAGCTCGGCTTGGATCTCTGCTCGTCGAAAGTGTTTTCGGAGGTCGTTGAGGTTCTGGAAATTTTCGCCGACTGCAACAGATTCACCTTGAGCCTGGCCATGATTTCGGAGTCGGGGAGGGATTCTTTGCGGCTCCTCGTACGGAATTTGGTTTCTTTGGCCAGGAACAGCGACGAGACGGTGGCGGTGGAGCGTTTGAGGAAACGTTATTGTGTTGATCTCTGAGAATTCGAATGCCACGTTGACTTTTGAGTGAAAGTTTGTGTTTTAAGAAATACATACGGTCTTTGAAACACGAATATGGTGGTATACATACGTGCGATTCTTATTGTGTTATTTTAGAGCAGAGAGTAAAACGTAATTTATTTGCGGCAAACGAAAAACTAAGGCACCCTTATTTGATATAAAATTATCTGCTGTTTTACTTAATTTTAAGCTAATATATTTACGTATTTTATTTATGAGCCTCGAGCTAAGTAAAATCATGAAAAACTAACTTGATTAACAGGTGACAACTATGTCCTGGATATTCATAATTTTATTTCGATTTTAATTGTTTTTGAGATGTTACTATATATTTAATAAATAAATTTTATGCCACTCTAACCTGAGAAATATTATTTATTTGGCATGATTTTTAAGTTCTCGCGATATTACGTTTTCAGCTAAATAATCGCTTTCCAAGCCTAAACCGAAAGGTACTATTTTAGATAAATTATACACATCCAATGTATTGGCAATACAAAATATTAATTTACGCGTTAAAGTCCCTCCCTACAAATCTATATGTCATATCCGACATATATAATAAACGAGAAAAATCGGGCCGATCTTTGCGCAGATGATTTGTCTAAACGGAATAACGATTAACGACAGGCCTTGAAAAAATTACTGCGCGTATTATAGATTTTATAATGCAGATGGCGATAAAGCGAGCTTACTCTCGTATATGCTTTCGGTTATGAGTAAAAAATCGTGAAAAATGGGTAGCTTTTGGAGCTGTCCTTTTCAATACATATATGTTGATAAACAATTGTCAAGTTCTATTTATAACCCCAAAGAAACCGCCACTTTATGAATCGATCAATTTATTTAGCTTTTATAAATGGTATGGTGGTAAGCACGAATTGGCGAGAAAAGCATGCGAATAGATATAAAAGTAAACTGAAATATGAAATATATATTTTTTTTATTAACATCTAGTTTGTTAGGCGTCATCACGATTATTCTTTAATTTTAGTGAAAATTACGCCCTTTTTGGAAAATTTATTTTTATCGCATTATAAGATATACAAAAGCTAAAATGGATCAGCTGGCTATAGCGAGAGTAAGCTCGCTTTATCGCAATTTGCAATATAAAATCTATACGCAGTCATTTTTTCAAGGCCTGTCGTTATTCCGTTTAGACAAACCATCTGCGCAAAGGTCGGTCCGATTTTTCTCGTTTACTATATGTATCGGATATGACATATAGATTTGTAAGCTATATCGGTTGCGCATTCAAATATTTATCGCCGATTCAAGCGGAAAAAATTTTTCAAAACTTTTAGTAAAATATCGGGTAGGTAACCGGATTGACACGAGCCTGCTTCACTCCATACTGTATGATTCAAGATTCAAGAGATCTACTAATATTTCTTTTATACTCAAAATCGCTCGCGTTTGGCCAAACCAATGCTTTTCCCGTTTACTATGTACATAAACTCAACATATAATGTTGGTATGGAGGCCCCTTAAATAAATTAATTTAAAAAAAGGAAAATAATTATAATAATAATAATAATAATAATAACCACCAAATTAGTTGGTATACATACTCAGTCTCAAGTCACATCCCTCATTAAAAAAGCACTGTATACAATAATCTCGAATTCGCGTCGCCAAGCGCGCGGCGCCACGCACGCGTCAAAATGCACCACCCCTGTCCCCCACGCATACCCACACAGTGTATATAGCAATCGATATCAAGCGCGTGCATCGTGCAATATATAAGTGTACACACTGCTCCGCCTTTCCGAAAACAAACGCGCCCAATATCAGCCCTCGAGTCTTCCGCCGCGTTCCGCGTCACGCGTGAGAAGCCGTTCAAACTGCATTATATATACATACGCCTATAAATATAGGTGCTGCTAGCGTATATCTATATATAGACACTCGGCATGAGCCAGAATAAAGTGGACGTTCGTCGAATAAGCGACCAGCCGTGCGAGACGACGACGGAGACCTCCGCGGCGGTGGTCAGTCCCGCGTTTGTTTACGAGTGCTGCTGATGTTGCTGCGTGCGAAGAGAGGCGATAAGGAGAAAAAGCGAGTCTCAGTGTAGAGTGTTCAACGGTGTATGAAGTGCTACTCCGCGGCCGCAGATACGCGAGGAGATAAAATTTCGGTGGCGATTGATGAGTCTCGCCGCGGTAAATTGGCGCTCGATCGCCGATGAGCACAATCGTCCCTACAGCAGCGAGAGGCTGGAGCTGACGAACAGTCCAGATGCGGGGCGCGACCATGAGGTTAGAGGAGATGCCGCTGCGGCTAAACTCCGACGAGCGGGACTTTGAGATGGACGAGGAGACGGACTACCTCCTGCAGCCACCCGACGACAGCATACGCATGTTGACCGGGAGCAGGAGCCGACAGAGACGGCTGTCCAAGTGCTCGGCCTTCTTCAAGCACGTACTCTGCGGGTGAGTGGAAGTGCGCGTACGTCTCTCGCGCTTTCTTTCTTTTTTTTCATCGGGAGAATCGGGCTATCTTTCGAGCTGGGATAGTGCATTTTCGCTTGGGCACGGACACGGTATGTGGCTGGGTTGTTCTTTAGGTTAGGTCTCTTTTCTCACTCTCTTATCAGCTGATAATCTCTCGAGAGCCGCGAGTGCGTGCATCTCTTCGTGTTTATCTCTCGCCGCGTCGTCTGCTCGACTGGAAATTCAGGTTTTCGATTCTCCGAATGTCGCGAGCATTTAAGATTTGAGTGTTCATCTGAACAGATGTTTACACTGTATATACCTATATACATAACAGCTCGGCAAACGGGCAAAGTCCCGTTCTGTTTGTATACAAACTCTGAAATGTATTTCCGCTTGTTGAATTTGAGGTTAGGTCGAGCCACACTCTCGCTGTGTCGCCTAAACTGACCTAAACCACCTCGTAAACAATCGAGCATCCTCATCGCGGAATATCATCGCCAACAAATCAAATTATTCGTGTGTGAGTATACGTACCAATAACAAAAACAAAAATCCTTATCGTCCGTCGTAGATGCAGAAAACCGTTGCCTATGCGTATACTGAAAATCTTCTGACTTCTGTGGTAATCACTGCTCCGTTTGATCAGCGCGTCCTCTGGTGGGCCGAGAGAGTTTGACACTTCTCGCTCCCATGACGTCATTTCGAACTCGCGATTACTCGAAGCCCCAGTGCCAGTGTCGCGACTCGCGAGCCGAAACGCCATTGTTGCTTTCTGCGGGTTTGTCAATAAAAAAGACCTCCGCCTACACGCGCAATATACAGTCGTCGTCGCGCGACTCCTCCTCTCCTGGCACAGGGTTCGTCAACAAAGAGAACAGTTGGAAAAAAAGGAAAGGTATAGAGATAGAGTCGCGGTGAAGGTTTCCAGGGCGGCTGGGGGGCCGCCGAGAGCCTGACCTGAATGTTCGAGATGGAGAATCAGAGCAACAACATGATTCGTCTGTCGAAGGAGGACATACCGCTGATAAGCAAACCGCGACATGGCAGCTCGTGGACGAGGTGACGTATTTATAGCGAGTACAATCGATTATATCCGCAGTGCTACGACTTATACACGCGCGTTGTTATATACCTATATATATATCTATATATACTTTAATATATATATATACATTATTTGCCTGACTCTGTCTTTCTTTTATGACTATACCACGTCTTTTAGCCCATCGGCAGCAGGTTTTTTCGCGCGTCTCTAGTCAGGTGCGAGGCTTCTGAGTCACACACACACACACACAGAAAACTGCATCTAGACTCGCAGTCGCAGTGCATTGTATAAGCTCCTCTACACGTCTGTATATATAAGAGCTGATTTCTATCTGCGTGTGTGTTGAGTTGCGAGATATTCTAAGGTGTTTTTCGCGCGTGCATACATTACATGTACACATACGTGTGTGCAAATGTGCAGCGATATAGCGCACAGAAATAAACAGATAAGCACAGACACCATATCGATGGAGAGACTGCGACGTTTCCGAGCGGCCCTCGGCCGATTCTTTCGACGATTGTAATTCCTATTTTTTGATTGAACTTTTATAATACTATACTTTATATAATTCTTTGCCTATTCTCACTTCTGTTTATATTTTCTTTCATCTCTCTCTCTCTCTCTCTCTGTCTTTATCTCTGCATTCATTTGTTATACTTTCTCGAATCAAACATTTTGTTTTAATTATTCATAGCGCTGTATAGTTTACTTTGCGTGTGTAGGGAATCGTGCAATTTGAGAAGGTTAGCCCTAGGCTTAGGTGCATGCACACTCCGTTCGCAAATCTATTGTATCTAGATACTTTGAACAAGTATACTTGTCCTTAATTATTGAGATCGTAATTGCCAACAACTTCCATCCTGTAGATATTTTATAGCATTTGAGAAGAAAATTGTATTGCCCTTTTTATTTGTTATTGTATATTAAAGGTCGTGCGTGATTCACATAGCAATTTATATTCTTGGTTATCTATATGATGAATCATTAGTAACTTTACAGAATATGTCATCGCACTGATACAAAAAGTTAGATTTCTTTTGGTGTATCTTGTTAATACACTCTAAGGAGCATGCGAACGAGTTGCCATGAAACCTTAATGCAAACATTTTTATTATTTCTTTACCCACAACATACATTTGATGGCTTTTTACTATTACTATGATTACTATTGTTACTTTCTGTTAATCTTATTAGTGTGAAAGCCACTATTATCACCAATGCTTAGTTGTGACACGCATTCTTTCCAAGGGTTAATGAACTTTTTATTCTATTTTGTCTAATGCCAAGTTCTAACATGAGGAATCTGTAGTGTGTTTTTACGATGCCTTATTTTTGTGCTGATCTCTTACATTGCAATTATTACATTACATTATTTTACAGGTGCTGCACATGGATGTGGCGCAGATGCTGTAAAGAAAAAGAACTAAGAGCAAGAACTATTCAAATTGGTCAACCCATGTATGAAAAGTTTCCAACAAATGTTATTCGCAATCAAAAATACAGCATAATCACTTTCTTACCAATGGTTTGTAATTCATATTTGCCCAACACGAGATTAGCTTGTAAAAAAGAACATTTTTAAAACTAAAATTTTTCTTTCTATTTAGGTCCTATTTCAACAATTCAAATTTTTTCTCAATTTATATTTTTTACTGATGGCCATTTCTCAATTTATACCAGACATTAGAATTGGATATTTATATACGTATTGGGGACCATTGTGCTTTGTTTTGGCAGTAACTCTTTGCAGGGAAGCTGTAGATGACTTTAGAAGGTATAAGAGGGATAAAGAAGTCAATAATCAGAAATATCACAGACTGGTCAAAGGTCACAATTCACCAGAGTTGGTCCCAAGCTCAAAGTTGAGAGTTGGAGATTTGGTATGTTTTTCTTCAGTAACTGTCTAGATATATTCAACAAAATAATTGAGTACTAATAGCAATAAATTTGGTTTATTAGGTCATTGTAGAAAAAGGGCAAAGAGTACCTGCTGATCTTGTTCTACTGAGGACAACTGAGAAATCTGGAGCCTGCTTTGTGAGAACTGATCAACTAGATGGTGAAACTGATTGGAAACTTCGATTAGCAGTACCCACAACACAAAAATTAGATTCAGATGGTCAACTATTTGATATTAAAGCTAGTCTTTATGTGGAGAAGCCACAAAAAGATATTCATAGTTTTATTGGTACCTTTACACGCGTGAGTATTTTCCCTGAAAAAATTGAACAGATGGGCGATCAAATATAATTTTAATTAACGTCTTTTGCCCATAGTATGACGGGTATAGCAGTGAAGAAAGCCTTGGAGTTGACAATACCTTATGGGCAAACACAGCAATAGCTTCGGGTTCAGCACTAGGTGTGGTTGTTTACACTGGTCAAGAGACAAGATCATTGATGAATCATTCTGCCCCAAGATCGAAAGTAGGCTTGCTTGATGAAGAAATCAATCAGTTAACAAAGGTACAGTTAAAATCTTTTTAATTTAGCTTAAAAATTATTCCTAATAGTAATCACGATTAATTTCATTGCTTAGGTTTTATTCTGCGCTGTGATTGGTTTAGCTTTAGTTATGATGTGCCTGAAAGGATTCAGTGGCCCGTGGTATCGCTACATGTTCCGATTTGTATTGCTATTTTCCTATATTATTCCCATCAGTCTTCGGGTAAATTTGGATATGGGTAAAACATTCTACGCATGGTGCATACAAAGAGACAAAGATATTGCTGGTACCGTTGTCAGAACAACCACGATTCCTGAGGAGCTCGGTAGAATATCTTATTTACTGAGTGATAAAACCGGAACCTTGACGCAAAATAAAATGGTATTCAAGAAGTTACATCTGGGAACTCTTTCTTATGGACAAGACTCCTTTCAGGACGTGTCATCTGTTCTAAGCACTTTCTACGCCGTAGATACCGATGTTTCTCCAGTAAAAGTAGTAGTAACTGGTACACACTCAGGAAAAGTCAGAAGATCAGAAAATACAAGAGTTTATGAAGCAGTTCACGCTTTAGCTTTATGTCACAATGTTACACCTGTTTATGACGAGATTAATAATAAAGATGCAGCCAGCAAACTCACTGATACCGATAGTATTGAAACAGTTGAAACTAGCTCAGTACAAAGGTATTTGCAAACTTTAATTTTCAAGAATGATTTATGGTTAGCAACGGTTAATGAGGTTTTTTAATTTTCAGTCAACCAGAAGCAGAAAACAGCTATTATGCAGAACAAGGGCTTACTTATCAAGCATCAAGTCCTGATGAAGTAGCTCTAGTCAAGTGGACCGAAGAAGTAGGATTGGCTCTAGTAAAACGAGATTTAAATTCTATGCAACTCAAAGCTCCAAACGGAAAATTATTAAACTACACGATTCTGCAAATTTTTCCATTTACCTCTGAAACCAAGAGAATGGGCGTCATAGTAAAAGACGAAGCTACAAATGAAATCACTTTTTATTTGAAAGGTGCTGATGTTGTTATGGCTGGAATCGTACAATATAACGATTGGTTAGAAGAGGAATGTGGTAACATGGCCAGAGAAGGTTTTCGTACTCTTGTTGTAGCTAAAAAGCATCTGACAGAAGAGCAATATTTAGATTTTGAGGCTAGATACAATGCAGCTAGAATGTGTGTAACAGATCGTGTATCTAGGGTCGCTGCAGTAATCGAAAGTCTTGAAAGAGAAATGGAATTACTGTGTGTTACAGGGGTCGAAGATAAATTACAAGATAAAGTTCGGTCTACGTTAGAATCATTAAGAAATGCAGGAATAAAGGTAATTCATAATTATTTAAAAATGTGTTTGATATTACAAGAAGCGGTTTTAACAATATTTCTGATTGCAGATCTGGATGTTGACGGGTGATAAATTAGAAACTGCAACGTGTATCGCCAAGTCGTCTAGATTAGTTTCGCGCACACAAGGTCTTCACGTTTTTAAAGCAGTAGTCACTAGAACAGATGCTCACTTGGAACTTAATATATTTAGAAAAAAACAAGACTGTGCTCTTGTTATAAGCGGTGATTCTCTCGAAGTGTGCCTACAATACTACGAAGATGAGTTTTTGGAGCTAGCATGTGGTTCTCCGGCTGTCGTTTGCTGTCGCTGTTCGCCTACACAAAAAGCCGAAGTAGTTAGCTTAATACAGAGGCATACCGGCAAGAGGACTGCTGCTGTTGGAGATGGAGGTAACGATGTCTCAATGATACAATCAGCTGATGCAGGCATAGGTATTGAAGGTCTCGAAGGTAGGCAAGCCTCGTTAGCTGCTGACTTCTCAATTCAACAGTTTAGCCACTTGGCAAATTTGCTGCTAGTACACGGTAGACGAAGCTACAAACGATCTTCTGCGTTAAGTCAATTTGTTATACATCGTGGTCTAATCATTTCAACAATGCAAGCGGTGTTCTCTGCAGTGTTTTACTTCTCTTCAGTACCTCTTTATCAAGGATTCTTGATGGTTGGGTAAGTATTTTGAATAAAATGTAAACACTTCACATTTTAAAATAAGTTTTACTTATGGCAAATTTTTTACACAGCTACGCGACAATATACACAATGTTCCCTGTTTTCTCACTTGTTTTGGATAAGGATGTTTCTGGAAAAATAGCACTGACATTTCCAGAACTTTATAAAGATTTGAGTAAAGGGCGTTCTTTATCCTACAAGACATTTTTTATGTGGGTCTTAATAAGCATCTATCAAGGTAAATTAACAGAAATTATTTATTTGTATCAATCAGAAGCATATCGAAAAAGCCACTAAAAATTTATAAATTTTCATGAAAATTGTGAAATACAAACTTGTATTTTCAGGTGGTGTGATTATGTATGGTGCACTGATCATGTTTGAAGACGAGTTTATCCATATAGTTGCTATCAGCTTTTCAGCACTGGTATTAACCGAATTGATTATGGTTGCTCTCACAATACGAACGTGGCATCACATAATGGTTCTTGCAGAGGTATTTTCTCTGGCCTTATACATGTTATCATTGGTTGTTCTCAAAGATTATTTTGGTAAGTAATGGGATTTATTGAAAGTGCATATATACTATATATATAGTTAATTCAAAGATATTTATAATAATTAATATTTTTGCGTTTTTTTTTCACAGACGCTGAGTTCATTAAAACCGTAGATTTCTTGTGGAAAGTAGTAGTTATAACTCTCATATCTTGTTTACCCCTTTACATACTAAAGCTTCTAAGAAAAAAGTTTTCCCCGCCAAGTTACACAAAATTGTCGTAAAAATCATCGACAGTAAAACCAAAATTTTATTCTACTCTATGTTTGACTTGAACATACGAAGTTTCCGTGAAGTTAATAACTTCAAAATCAATGATGCGATTAACTAATTGTACAATCGTTTCCAAACAGCACACCGTGCCCACGAAATGGCATTTGTTGCTAATATTACATTTGCTTGTGATAAAGTTTTAACTCTTCAGTATTTTGTGCAATTACTAAAGCGCGAGATTGATTTTCTGAATAATTTGCTTTATTTAAACGGCTTCCATCGATTCATTTTCTTTTGTAAAAACGTTGTTTATGTTTTACATTCATGTAAAATCACTCATAGTAAGTCATTATAGCTTATTTATATAATTTTACTTTTTATAACTTTGGAGAAAATGAAGAGAAGTGTATAACGTGTGTACAAATGTCGGAGAAAACAGACTGTGATGGCGTAAAAGTGAACACCGATTGCTGTTCCGCTTATGTAAAAAACATTGACATGATTTTTTTATCAAGCATATTTTGTATTTAATATTCTATCATCTAATGATAAATACCTTTCTCAGATATAATTATATAGAAAAGAAAAAACACTTAAGAAATCCCTAGCAAATAAACTTATACTATCACAATGGAATATTAATTTTACAAGTAACGTTTGATTAATGTTATGCTCTGTAAAATTAATGTTAATTGACTGTGTAATTTCATAAATGGTTGAAGTACCAAAGAATTTTTGGCATTCATTTAACAGCACGTATGAATTTGCAAGATTGCTCAAATGATAATGAAATTTATAAATAAAATAATATCGCGGTAGATACAGAGCCCTAAATACTGACAAAACAGTTTTTATAAAAAATACATGTCTTTTATAGTTTTAAAAGCACGTAGCGGTGACACTGTAATCATGGTGAAACGCGATAGATGAAATAGTTCTTAATAGACATGTTCTGTTTAATGTATCATATATTTGTAATTAATTTATGGAGAAATAAAAATAATATATTCGTTCTTACGCCTTTAATTATTTTACACTATATTACAAAATCAATAATCATGAATCAATATTTAAATAGGAATTACCGAACGACTACATTTAGTTGTTCTGCAGCTGCTTTTTCTATTGACTTATGAATTGCATTCACCTCTTCTTGTAAAAGAACTCTTTCCATGTGCCTGTATACAATTTTGTAGCAATGTGAAGTTTTCTTTGTCTTTGGATGAACAAATTGGTCAAACAATATAATTTGCTCAACTATATCTCCTCCAATTTCTCTAACAAGATCGTAGAAGTCATTTGAATAATATGGTGTATCTTGAGGCAACCAAAAACTGATGTCATTGTTGCACTGTGGGTAGATACTGACAGGCTAAAAAGTTCATATAAAATTTGAAAATTGTTCAATTTAAAATGTATGCAGTTCATAAATGAATTGTTTATTATACCTTGTACATTATTGATTTATTAACATCATCAGTAATGAATTGATTCAAAAATCCACTATCAGTGCTCCAAAACAATCTTATGTCTGGAATAGAATACAAGCACATGGCAAGTCTCTCAAGACCAAGACCAAATGCCCATCCAATTCTATCTGAAGAGCCAGCTTTTTGTAAGATTTCTTGGCGAATTATTCCACAGCCAAGAACTTCTAGCCAATTACCATTGAATAAAACTTCCAGTTCCCAAGAAGGATGAGTGAAGGGAAAATACTGATCTACCCATCGGTACTTAATATCTATAAACAAAGAATAGTTTTAGTATCATAAACGTATAACTTCAAAGAATATCTCTTTGTTATTTACCACTGCCAAAAAGTGTTTGAGCCAAACCAACAAGAGTCTGCTTCAAATCATGTTCCATAATTTTAACTGATTCTAAGGAATGGCATGCTTGCTTCTCTGCACTTTCAACACCTCTATGTTCAAATATATTCAATTTGCTTGAATCCTTGACATTTTGAAAAACTTCATCTACAGTACATAATCTTACACCGTCAACTTGATGGAAGACTGGATAATGCGTTGAGTCAATCTCATCTCTTCGATAAACATCTCCAATGACTAGGAAGTTATCCAAACCCATTCCAATTAATTCAGCTTGATGAGCTGTGGTATGAGCTCTTAACAAAGTATCCTGATTTATAAAATAACAATCACTCTTCTTCCTACTGGCGTGATTTTGTGGAACCAGTAACGAGTCAAAATTTTGAGCAGTCGTAACAATGGGCCTCAAATTGTCATAAACACTAAATAAAGGATTTCCTACGCGACTAGTGTAACTTCTATAGAAATGGTTGACTATACGTTGTCTAACATGTGAGAGAGGATGGTTCTTGGTGACATGTAAGTTCTGTCCCAATTTAGAAATGATTTTTGGAGTAATATTAGTCCAGTCATCGGTTGGATATTTCTGGCCTAACAGTTCTATCAATCCCAAAGAGTTATTAGCTTCAGGAGCTGTGGAATATGCCCTACAAAATATTTTCCTATTGTATTTTTCTGCAGCAAACAAAATGCGATATCTAAAAACAACAAGAATATTCTTTATAGATATACATATATTCAAAATCCTAATAATAAAATTGTATTTCAACTTACACTCGTAATCCCATCTTAAAAACTAATTAAGAAAATAAACGTAGAACTAAGCAAACCACCGTTACCACATTACGATTTGTTGAAAAAGTATTGGGATAAACAAATTGAAAAACTCGTCTATTTTTCTACGCCTCTTACCGATGTCGGTGTGTGTACGCATGAAGTTTCACAAAAAAAACAGCAGTCGACACAATTAAAAGTCGCAAAACCGACCACCAGAGATGTGTAGGTATAATAACGTATATAGTCTATATCTATATACTATATAAGTAGTACCAAGTAGTACCAACTGTTGTATGAAAACATGGCGTGTTATCGCCCAGCAATTTTAGAACTTTACCGGAATTTAATAAAAGAAAGCAAGAAATGGTGCAATTATAATTTCAGGTACATTTAAGGATTATTAAACACATATCGCTGCACTAACATTTTACTCCTACTGTTTGTTTCGGAGTTCTAGAATAAACTATTCGGTATTTCCCTTTTATAACCTAAAAAATCTTGTTTTATCTACAATCAAGTGTGTAATTATTTATACTGTGTAACATCTTGCAACATATTTTTCTGCAATGACATCATCGTATTTCATTCATTTTATACGTATATGCATAACGAGCCTACAAGCTTTATTTCATCATTTTCAGAGAATACGCTTTGCGTAAAATCCGGTACGAATTTCAGCAAAACAAATGTTTGCAAGATCAATCGCAAATCGAGGATTCTTACAGAAAGGGATTGGAGTCTCTCGATATTCTAAGGAGACAAGTGACAATTGGAAATCTGTATAAAACTGATCATTTAGTGATAGAAAGCAAGCAGAAATAAGGAAATTATGAAAAACTGACTTAAGTTTATTTGTTTATATAAGATACTGTACGTACTAGTGGTGTATACATTTTTATGTATATACGTGGACTATTTGTAAATAAACGATGATTAATTACGATGATAATTATAATACTTAAAAATCATTGGATATTAAAGTTAGTTATGTGTCTTGAAAATGTATCTTTTATCATTATAGTTCTATAAATGATTTTAGAATAAAAGCTTTTACTTTTTATTCAATTTTGTTAAAATCTTATTTTTTGTTCCATTCTTACTATTGTTCATAAAAAGTAATAACCTTTTTCTGTTATCCGTTCAAATCGATTTTCTCAAAAGGATTCTAGAAATTATTTTTAACTGTTGGTATTGACAACGAAGTATTGAATAAGATTTTCCAAAGTCACTAGAATCAGCTGTTAACAGTTAACGTCTATGTCTATCCCTTTTCATCACTGAGTCAGACGCGGCTTAACATCGTAGTGTCTTTTTCTATTTATTTATTTGTTTATTTGACAGATCTCTTTCATCATTAATGGGAATTCTATGAATTAATAGAAACGAATTTCTGAACCGCCTGAGTTTTTAGTTAAATGTAAATCGTTGTATAAAAATAAAGTGCTAGTATTGATTATTAGAAATGGCAGCAAGGAACCTGACAGAAGCTTTTATTATTATGCGAAATAATGCCTTACAAACAAAACATATATATGCAGAACAGGTGAATAAACAATGTTCATTTTATTTATTCAAAGAATAATTAATAACTATACTGAATTATTGATTGTTTTGTAAGCCACAGAGTAGTAAATCAGTTTTTATAATAATAAATTTATGTTTACAGAATTTATCTGATAGAATGGCCCTTGTTGGCCCAGAAAATGTTAGCTCAGATGGTGTAGAATTGAGAGGAATTAATTTAGGTAATACAGCACCTCCACCATGGATAGACGCTTTAGAAGAAACGCAGTATATCCTCAGTCGCTTGAAGACCAAAGTAGACAGTTTAATAGAATTACAATCGAAGCAACTTACAAGGCCTACATTAGATGACAACTCACAAGTAATACCAATATGTTTGTTATCTAAGAATATTCAAATGTTCAAATGAGCAAAGTCATAAATGTTTTTTTGCACTTTTAGGAGGAACGCCAAATGGAACAGTTAACACGTGAAATAGGTAGAGCATTTTCTAGTGGATTCAGACAAGTACAAACAATCAAATCAGCTGCGAGACACGAAACAAAGCACGCAGAAAAGCAGCTTGCTATGAGTGCAGTGATGGCTCTATCTTCTGCCTTACAAGAATTGGGATTACGTTATCGTTCAGCACAACAGGATTATTTACAGAGTTAGTATAATTAATTTTCTATTTACCCCATTGATTTCTCATTTAATATAGTTTGTTACATTTGCTGTAATATTTTATAATATTTTTCAGAGATAAACTCAAGAGAAGAGAGAAATAGGCTATTTTTTGATGATGAACCATTTAATATGATGAATAAGACAGACTATTGGCTTAATGAATCCACAAGTAGTGAACCTAGTTCTAGCATGTGGCATGGACAGCAGCGTCAAGATCATGTTCTTCTCCAGCTAGATGATGTGGAGCAAGATATTAGAATAGCAGTGGAAAGGGAACAAGAAGTAGAAAATATTGTTCAAAGTATTTCTGAGCTTCAAAATGTATTCAAGGTGAACCTTTTTTTACTATATTTTCAGAGTTTTCGTTTGAAAATCATAAAATTGCTAAAATGTTTTTGAAATTATTTATGTAGGAACTCGCGGTTATGGTACAGGATCAAGGAACTGTTTTAGATAGAATTGATTATAATATAGAACAAACGCAAGTGCAAGTACAGGAAGGGTGCCAGCAATTAAAAAAAGCCGAGTCATATAAGAAGAGTAATCGTAAAATGTACTGTATTTTTATACTTATAGGATCGATATTTTCATTAATATTCTTTTACGTAATATTTAAATCTTAGTCATAGTTTTAAAGCATTATTTCTATGTTTTTAGAACTGAAACGTATATTATACAGTCAGTCACTTAAACTAAAAGATTCAGACTTTCTTTAATATAACAAAAAATGTTGATGCATTTGTTATTGAATGTTTGAGTTGAAAGTTTGAGGACTAGGGTTTTTAAAATTCGGAATTCCGCAAGAGATCTCGATTTACTATTTTATTGTCTATATAGTGGAAGTAAACCTTGGTGCATGTATACATTATAATTCCAAATGTAGTAAATAATACTGTCTACTGTGCACTAAATTAAAAATAATTTAAACCTTTTATAGCTTGAGTATTTAAGGCGAAGGTAACGGCGCTTACGGTTTGAGGACTATGAAATAATAAAACTGCATTTAGTCATAATTTTAGGAATGTCCAAACAAAGTACGCTATATTCTTTATGTAATATAGAAACGTAACGTTACATTCAGACTGATCTTCTACTTAAAATATTATTATCTTATAATTGTACTTCCTTTTATTTTTTGAGGAAGTTGGTTGTTATTGTTGTCGTCTTTTATCACAATAAGAATATATTCTGTCAAATATCTTTCGAGACATAAAACCATATAGAAATATACTTAACGTATACCTCGTGTACAAATGTGAAACATAAAATATCAATTGTGAATAAAGATAATAATGTTGAATGGAAATAAACTATGTTTATATTACATATAAATTAATGTTGTTATTATTTGCAAGACAGGGAAAGAGGAAAG
The DNA here is from genome assembly GCA_018906965.1 of Philotrypesis tridentata. NCBI lineage: Eukaryota > Metazoa > Arthropoda > Insecta > Hymenoptera > Pteromalidae > Philotrypesis > Philotrypesis tridentata. Next base: position 1,876,006 of record JACCIB010000036.1, read on the forward strand.
AGTAAAAAAAAGTTTTACTTGTAACAAATATCTCGATTTATTAGTTTGCGTAATCAAGTTATTCTTTAACAAGATCGAGCTTCTTTTAGTATTTTTTTTTGAAGTATTACAATGCTGCTGCTTTAAACAACAAGCTGGATGGTATTAAATATTCGTAATCGCTTCATTGCGTAAATGTATTACAGAAAACGCACCTCACATCACAGATTGTTTATAATAATGTCTATAACTATACTTGTTATCGTATCTTTTTTCTGCATCTGACCATTGTTATTTTTCGCTAAAAAACTTCTAAGATATATGTGTCTTGGATAAAAAATACGTAGCTCAACATATCAACATGAGTGTCATTTTCATAAGGCTGGAAGTGATGCATTCTAAGCTACCTACTCTCTTATGACAGCATAGAAATGGCGTATTTAATTATTCAAAAGTACAGATACGCCCTAAGTCGTCGATACTGATATTTTTTACGTTCAAAGTAAAAAAGATACTGAGTCTATAGTAGCATTGATCTCCTCGCAATATTTAATGACAAAATACTCTTTGAACGCAGTGTAGTGTGTAAGTGATTTTTCACTAATGCCTAACGATAAACGAGTCTTCTTATTTAAAAAAGTATAATATAAAAATATTCGTAGAACATGATCATCATTAGTATTATCTCGATAACGCACGTTTTATTGGAAAATACCTATACATATATACACACTCCATATAAAACACGCGTGTTTTTAAAGAAATATTATTCTTTCGTCGCATTCAACGCGGCGATTCGCATTCAATTTGCATAACGTAAAATTATCATTGTGATAATATTCATTTCAATAATGTACAATTTCAATTATTATTTTCATAATATTTATAAGAGCATAATATTCATTCGGGCTGGTTGAGAATATTGGCAAAAACTCCGAAAGCCCCTCCGAGGATGAAACGAACAAAGTTATCTCCGGCGAGAGGTCCAACAGCATAAAGTCCCTTTCTCGGAGCTCGTTTAACCTGATAAGTGAAAACGTCGACGTCGATCTGATTCGCTCGACTATCTATTGGTTTATCAGGTATTTTACCCAAGTCGATGCCGCTGTTTTGAAGATAGGACAGATCCGGTTTTGAACCTGAATGCAAAAAGATAACGGATATGCGGTGTGATTGAACCGTTATAACAGAGTTTATGCTCGAAAAATTTAATGTCTCTAAGATAAATGTAATTTACACACGATTCTGAGCATTAATAAGCCACCGTCAGTCAATTATTTTAAACAACGACTTTTATTAGAGTAAATAATTTTGAATAAAAACTTACCTATGAGCACCGCAGCAGAAGACACCCTGTACGAAACGAGTCTGCCCTGAGGTGTGCAGAGCGTCACCATTCTCGTCTTCGTCCTCGTGTACTTATCCGCACCAATACTGAAGTCCACCACAACGTGATCGGGCAGACTCTTGTACAGCGGATAGTGCCTACCGCGGTCGCCCATCATTTCGTAGATCTTGTGATACTCCGGGTACATGGACGCCGGTAACCATTGGATCTTATCAAGACTCTTCTTTCGATCCGTCTTGTTCGGACTGTTCCTGAACACGTGGATCACCGAGATGCCTCGAAAACGCGCGGCCATTATAGCATCGGCTGCGCTGAGACCCGAGCCGATGATCAGCACAGGCTTGACACCTGCTTTCAGATCATCCGCGTCGTAGCGATCGTTGATTTGGAAAGCTGTCCCTTTAGTCAAAGAAATTTGTTTTTTCTTCGTTAGTTGCCAATCGGAGCTTTCGATTACAATCAATTGGCAGTACACGGTATCTGCTGTACAACTTACTCAAGGGACTGTTAGACCGATCCAGCTTCCTCTCAAAATCCTTGAAGTCGTGGGTGACCCAGTTGTAGGTCTCTTCCCCGGAAATACCAAGGCGATTTGACGAGTCGCTGGCGCCGGTAGCGAGAACCACCCTCTTACACCTGTACTCGAAAGGCTGGTCGGTTTCGCTCTCGTAGCCCTGGACCAACCATCCGTACTCCTTGATACTGTTCGGCACGCCTGGAATCGGTTTCACCGATGTCACCACTGTGCCACTGCGATGAAAAAAAAAAAAACAAATAATCCTTGGTTACAGTTACCGAAACTCGCTGTATTTTACTTACCATCGGAAATACTTTTCGAGCTTTCGCTTGAATACGTAGTCTTTGTAGTAGGCGGCTACAGTGCCGATCGGCACCCTGGTCGACTTTGTACCGTTTTCACTCTTCTCGTTGAAGTACGGGAGTTTCTGCTTCCTCTCCTCGCTGCTCAGACTCGACTCCCAGTCCCTGAGGTCCAGACCAGGCAGGGACATCCATCGGTTCAGACTTATGGTCAGGACGTTGGGATCTAAGCTCTGCCCGTTATAATAAACACATTTTTATTTTCTTCAATCATTCCAGTTTTATACTTTGAACGCGAGAACTGATTTCGATCGCAAGATAAAGACATATTTTTACCGTGTTATCGTGATATTGTTATTTGTACGGCTATTTACGTGCTTTCGTACTGTGTTTTTCGTAAATTTATTCCGATACGTCTCCACTCGTCTCTAATCAAATGATTTTTTTACGTTCTTGTGAAAAAATTCTTGCTGACCGACGAGGCGGGAGGGGGAGAGGATCGGAACGGGTAATTTCAGAAGAAAGTAAGATGAGCTTAGCATACGACTAGGAGTCAAGAGCATCGACCTTCGATCACGTTAAAGCGAACAATGCAAGTTGCATATATCGAGCCGTACATTGCTCTGTCGTTTGAAAAATTCAATTCAAATTTACTTTTAATCTTTTTCTAATTTCATATAAAAATTAAGCAGTAAATATATGCATAAGTCTTTTGATAATCGGTTTTGATTCGCATTCTCTTTACATATACAGGTCTCGCGAAAAAATTTCCTTTCAAAAAATAGAATCTACCCCGTGAAACTCACATGCCAAGCTCCACCAGGCGGTCCTTTGCCCAGCACCACGTGGTCGACGACCCTGTGCTCCCCGTGCTCCTCCGGGCTTTTCCAGTCCAGCAACGACGGCAGATCCAGCCCAGCGTCGAGGCACGGATGCTGCAGCTGGTCCATCAGCAGCGACAGTGGTTTCCCCGCGTTCCTGCCCTCCAGTCCAGCAGCGAGTGTATCGAGGCTGTCCGGTTGGGAGAACCGAGCCAAGCAGTGACTCCCATCGGCCGCCTTCTCTTTGCCCACCCGCTGACGCTCGCAGGCTGGACAGCTGGACGACGACGACGAAGACGACGACTCTGGACTGTCGTTCGACGAGGTGGTCTGCGTGGCGACGCTGTAACGCAGACGGGCCGTCAGCATCTCGTCCCCCGGATGATCCGCTCCTGTGTAATGTGGCCAGTTGCCCGACAGCAGGTAGGACAGACAGATGCCGCTTGGGCCATTGCCTGGAAAATGAAACGAGACGCTTGTATATTTTTGGGATAGTGCTCTGGGCAGGTATACATATACAATACGCTCGAAAGGGACTTTTTGGCAGTGCGGTGGCGCGAGAGCGATAAATTTGATTCTGCCGCACACATGCTCCGCTGAAGCGAGTAGAAAGCAATATTTCATCTGATCTCCCTCCCTCTCTCAGTATCTCTCTCACTGCATACAGCTTTACGCGCTCTTATTTTTCTCCTTGCGGTTGATGAATCATATTTTGCAACAATGTTCCTTAAGTAAGATACTCAGTTATAGACTTTACGATCTCCGGTACAGCTAAGAGAGAGAAAAAAAGAACGCGACTTGTCTCTATTAGTTTCTTGGAGCTATGCGATGGTATATGTATGATGGAAAAGAAAAAAAAGCGAGGCATGTTTGTTGCTTAATCGCTTCGCAATCTACAATACCGAGTACATCGAACAACAAAAGAAACATATAGACAGTGAGAGAGAGAGAGAGAGAACGCGAACGTACATTTCTAACGGCGTGACCTTTTCTTTCAAGAAATCCACTTGTGCGTATATGACAGTTTCTCGCGCTCGATCGTGATTAAATTTTATAAATATCTAATGAATATCCAGTCTCCTTGGCATCTGTTCTAAAAGATTGTGAATCACGCTGAATTCTGAAGCGTATTACGACGAAACATATTACCTCACGAACTATGATGTATTAGCGTATTTCAGTGCTGACGGTGCACGTTCGAGCCAATTATACAATCAACTTTTTTGAACAATAATGTTTCCTTCTACTCGTCGACGTTTAGATCACAAAGAGTACAACGTTAGTTGTCCTACACAAGGAAATATTACAATGTTTTTCGTAAAAAAAGTTTCCCTTTCGCCTATAATGTACGATATATATACTCTCAAGAAAACTAAAACCGCGAAATTGCTCTTTTATAATCCGCTGGTCGCTCCCCTCGCATTCAGCCATGCATCAAACTACGAATAAATTTACAAGAATTTATAATCGAGCAGAGTAGCCTGCGAAAACCAAACTCTCCTCTCGTTAAATCGTGCATGCAAAAGTCACTCTATCTGTATACTGTTGCACAAAAAGCTGCAATAACAATTTTTTCTCTTTTTTTCGTTTACGAGCACACTCCCCCCCCCCCCCTCCCCTCAACCAACGTGTTTTTCGCATCCTTGAAAGCTTTGCATATATTCACTTACAAAGTGCATAGAACAGACAAGTCTGTGGAGGAAGTCGTTGCTGACAACGGGTCGTTTATTTGCTGCATGTATTATAGCTATATACGTATAGGCGCACTTGGGTATAACATCAAAGAAAATCGCTCTCCACGCACAACGCCATGCGCTTTTCTGCGCAACAATACTCGCGATGAACGATTATACAAGCGCCTCACCTATTATCACAACGTCCTTGTAAACATCCGCGAGGCGCTCGTCCAGCTGCTGCATTTTGAATGTATACGGAGACTCTCGCGGCGCTTCACAGCCTTATATACTTTTACGTATATTGTATTATTATTGCAAATATATATAATTTTGCGTGTGCAATTACGTGGCGGTGTAACGTATATCCTTTACACCGAGCGTTTTCTCTTCTTGCCGCCGATCAGCCGAGCGATGGGGAATACGGCTTTCTGGAAAAAAAGTGAGAAAAAGAGACGTATGTGAGTCACTAAATTGATGTCATTAAACGCAATATAACGCGTGCACGCATACGTGATGGTGTAAGTGTATATATAATATCGCGTAGGTCGCCGTGTGCACAGGCCATTAGATATCAATCGCATTAATCTCTATAAACGGCTCATTCGCGCGCTGATAATCGCGCTCCACAATTTTATCGTGGGAACCCACTTCCGCAAACGCTTTTCCTCGATGTAATCTTTATTATCGTCTGCATGTCCTTATTTCTCTGTAGTAATTCAATTTTTCGTGACGCTGAAACAAAACGAGAGGGAGAACTGTGCGACGGAAAAGCCCACGTGCGTATACACGCTGAGATCCATAAATCTGACTTTCGCCTCTAAGTACGTGTGTACGCGGAGATTACAATCTCTCTTTACCGCGCGATCTAATCGCGCGACGCACTTCCGAGAGACAGGGCAATTTTCCTGACGTACATGTACTCACGCTTAACGCGCGCTTTTATCTATAAAGTGCTCAGTCATTCGAATCGCGCTATACAATTCTGTATGCGTATACAAACGCGGCTCGTCGACCTGTGCTGTGCAGCGGGTATACCCCCTTCGCATGTCACCTGTCGTGCTCAATACTGTTTGAATTAATTTTTTTTCTCCACTTTTTTTTCTCTCTCCACGTGACACACGACGGCGGCATCTGCGGCGCGCTGCGCAAACGAGGCAAATATGGAAAAGCGAGTGTTTGCACGTGACTAAGCGAAAAAGCTCATCGATACGCGCGAACCCGACGCTATTCTCACCGCGATGTGAATGCAAATTTCCTGACTTACGTATACGTACACGTTAAGTACATACATACGCGCGCGCGCGCGTGCGTGTGAGTTTATACAAAACTCATAATTCACTCATAATTCACTTGAGAATCTGGCGTATAGGCATAATGTATAAGCGGCGCTTATGGCGCGCGCGACCTTGAAAATCATGCAATTTTTCTTCTTTCCTTTTCTGTGAGTAAACATGCTTGTTTCGCACACACGCACGCACGCACACATCGGAGTGAAAGGTTGGCCTTCGCACTTGAATTTGTCCATCGTTTCTTACGTGGAAAAAGAGGCCTCTCCGGCGCGGATGATCGCCGAGTGAAAAATGACGACGGTCGGACGTCACGGTATCAAAGCCGGGGCGCGAGAAAAAGGCCGAGGCGCCGTAATCAAACTGCGCGCCGTCTGACGTAACGATATATAAGAAGATAGATAGGGAACTTTTTTTACGACCGATATATTTATATATATATATACGCTCGCGCGCACACGCGCTGCACATATATACTCACGCACATGTGTGTGTCTGTTCGTGAAAGAAAGGTCGAGATACTGCGATTAGGGGGAGAGAAAGAGAGAGAGAGAGAGAGAGAGAGAGAGAGAGAGAGAGAGAGAGAGAGAGACGTGCACGCCGAGGATAATATTTCGCAATGGATGCGCGCGTTGATGGATTGCTCGCGGGGATTGAGTACACCTGATTTCTAACGAAGGTAAGCTATTAACGATTGTCGTTACGTGATGCACGCGCGCGCGCTCGAGGGAACGACGATAGCAATAAACTATTGGCGATGGGTTATGCAATTCGTTTTATCAAAAAACGAGTTCAACTCGTTATTACAAGAAGTATGTATGAAGGAGATTCGCCGCTCTTAACTCGGTATAAGGACGATACTCGGAAAAACGCAAGGGGGGGGGGGCTGGGGAGAGGGGAGAGCCCTTCAAGGCGATGAGCGTAAAAAAGAAGCCGCGTGTCCTTAACGAGGAGTCCTCGAGGGCAAGTTTTTCTTTATCTTTGTGTCTGCGAGCTGTAACGAGTAAGTTATACGTATACAATTCGTGTTATGTACACTGCGAAAGCCGTCCAAAGGTTGCTTTTTTTCTATAATAGGCGCAAATCGTGCTCGGGAGTATAGGAAAAATTGTTGGAGATTCTTATCGTAATTTCAATGTTTCCAGCATGACAACAGGTATAACAACACGGTGTGTAATAGGTTTCTCTGAAGGATAGACTCTCTCTCTCTCTCTCTCTCTTTCTCTCAAGTTTTGTGTGCATATACTTACATCCCTTAATTTCTTCGGACGAAAAAGGGGGGTGCGCGCATGACGCAATGTCTCGAATTTTTGCATCTTCCTCTCAATTTCACGGACTTAACCCGGCCGATAAGAAATTTGCGAAAAATACACTCTCCTGGCATTAAAGTAAATATATCTCACACCTCTCTTTCACTCTGTTCTTCATAATATAAGTCTATAATTTAAGTCTTATAGTTACGAAGAAATTGTTGTAGCTTGTTAATGGTGAGAGTGAGTATGCGCATTTGCACCTAGTTGCAACCATTCCAAGTTACCTAATTAGTTACGGAAATTGTTAGATCTCAAAAGGATTTTATTTGTTTTGCTATTCTTTTCTGAATTATTACTAGCTTTGTACCAGATTGCAGTAAAAAATTATGAATTATTTTGTTACTATGTTGTAGTTGCCTTACGGCCACCTGACCTAGGTATAATAAATAAGTTATCAATCAATCAATTCCCCCCCCTTTCTCTCTCTCTCTCTCTCTCTCTCTCTCTCTCTCTCTCTCTCTCTCTCTCTCTCTCTTCGTCGCCGCCGCCAAAAGGAAAGATTGCGTGTATATGTAAATCCACACAGCTGCGATAATCGTATAAGTATATAAACACACGCGCAGCGCTCGTTCACCTTACGTATATAAAAAATTAATGAGTGTAATGTACGCACCGCGCACAGTAGCTCGCATCCGTGTCTTTCTCGACATTATACACGATAATTGCTCGGAAGCGATAAAAAAAAAAGTCGGCGATTTTATCTATATTGCGGCAGCGCGAAAACCGCGAGTTTTTCTCTATCGCACACGCGCGCGCGGCGCGCGAAGCGAGTATCGCAAGCCAGCGTCTGATGCGATATGCAGAAAATTTTCCATCCGAGTCATCATTATTAAGCCTCTCACTCTCTCGTATAATTGTGTTCCCACGAGCACTCCGCTTTATCGCGGATATATACTTATACGCACATCCTACATCATCCCGCTCACACATGCGCGCAGCTGGTGCAGCGAAGCGTTTGTAACCCGCGATGTAAACAGAAAAAGCCGGAGCACAGTGTTATAAGTGCGTGTACAAGAGCTCGCGATACGAAAATAAGTCGCGTGCGCGATCTCTGCGTGTGTGTATAATACGGTATACAGCAGACTACAAGCATACGTTATAAGCAACATAAACACAGTGCACCGGCGGGTCACGGATCCTCTTCTCCGCGGCAGAGTCGCGCGCGGCGGCGGCGGCGGCGGCGGCGGCGGTTCAATAAATACACGTCACGCGGCCTCTCTCGGCTCTACCACCTTTTACTTTCCGCGTGTGTGTCTGTATCCGCCGTGTAAGTATATACGTCAAGTCGGCTCTCTCGTCCTATATGCATGTGCAGAGTTGCAGACAGCAGTGCAGAGGGAAAGAGCTGGGACGATTTGCGCAAACTCGAGCCGCCCCGAGGCCTCGTGTGTATAAGGTATATACACACAATATACTCCGATATAATCTATCACGAGCACGCACACACACACACACACACTTGTTTCGGAGCATCGCCTTGTAGAAGAAAACAAACCCGGAGCGACCGAGTCTCTGGCAACCGCATCAGGTGCGAAACCATGACGAAGACGAGGACGAGACGATCACGGAAGTGAGAGGGTGCATGTGGAACGTGTGCTGCAGCAGCGCGGCGTCGGCGCGATGATGGCGATTTTAGAAAGCGGACGTGGGGTCGCGATTGGCAAACGCGCGGCCGAGAGAGAGATAAAGGTGCGAGGCTTCTTCATCGTCGTCATCGTCGTCGTCGTCGTCGTCGTCGTCGTCGTCGTCGTCTGGCCCGAGGGAGATTTTCTAGCCGCCGGTTTTTCTAGGGCGCCGAGACGACTCGTCGCCGGATTTCGATTTCTCGGTCCTCTACGAGCACGCGCGCGCTTCTCGGAACACCCGCGAGGAAAGAGAGTATCGAATGACAGAGTCATATAGAAATGGCACACCTATACATATACACTTGCACATGTCACACAGCACACGCAGCCTATATTTGCACTGTACATGCGAGCAGAACACTGTGAAAATCGAACCTTTTGAAAAATATATCCAGCGCGAATGTATATTAAATATATACTTGGTGAGGGTGTATGTATAATGTATAGTGCGCGCTTGTAACGCCGGCGTGGCTTGTAATACAGGCGATGTATGCGCGAATATAAGAATATATGGTATTAGAGACGCGATCCACGCGCCTCGAGTTCAGCCGGTCTACTGGTGCTCGGAGCCGCGGCAGTGTTGCTTGTAGTACTACGCGGCCTACCTACGTCACGCAGTCCCCCGCGCAGACATACCGGCATCGAATCGCGCAGACGTTTATATATACATATACGTGCCGAGTATATATATTCCGAGGGCTGTTCTTCTTTAATCGCGACGATTCCTTTTCTGTTTTCACTCGTCTACATACGTCCGTCTCTCTCTCTCTCTCTCTCTCTCTCCCTCCGGGCTAATCGACGTCGTTAGGCAGATTACGCTCTCGTTTTTAACGACTCGAGCAATTGCCTCGTTTCGCCGCCTCGCTATATTTTACGCGCACGCGTACACTTAAATATACGCGTACACGTATATGGAGGGTCGAGCTTAACAATGCGAACGATCGGATTAATTAATGTATTAGCCCCCGACTGTCTAGACGTACTGACACACGCGCGAGAGTAGGTTTTAGGCCGCTCTGGGGATATTGTGTATCCTCTCTCCTCTCGGTGCTGTTCGCGAGAGCGAGATAGAGACACACGTGCTTAAAATACACGCACGAGACCGAAGGAGACGACGAGAATCTTCTTCCCTTCTCGCAGCCTGTATACTGCGTATATCTCTTGCTGCCCAAAGTAATTGCATCATTTCGTTCCGTATGTGCGAGCAGACGGCTACGGCTGCGGCTGCGGCGGCGGCGGCGGCGGCGGCTCCGATAATAATCCGCGATATTATGCGTGAGTCGCGTCGGCTTGAGTCAGCTTCCTCAATGAGCGCGCGTGTTTTATGTATAGCGCGCGCTTTTTCTTGACGGACACGCGTTTACGCCTTTTTACTGCCGCATCGCCGAGCGTGAAATGACGCGCGCGGTTTTTTTGCTTTCCAAGGGGGTGGGTTATTCCCAGGCAATAACTTGCCGCGCCGGCGAGAAGGACTAAAAATACCCACTTTGGAGCGTGAGGAGCGATGCGGCTGCTGCGCGCTATATCCTTGCGCGTGAGAGCGAGTGAGTGAGGAGAGGAATTAAGTTGAAATGTGATTACGCGGTGCTTTAAAAATATCTTTGCTGCAGATTAGGAATTTTCGCGCTTTTGCACACTTCAAAATTAGTTTTAGAATTTGAAATATTTTTACGTAACTTACTTTTTAACAATTATATTCATAATTTTCTAAGAATGTTTATAATTTTTTATTATTATTTTAAAAATTTTATGACAAGCTGGTGCTATGCGGTAACTCCCGCACTCTTAAAAGGCGTCTTATGAGTGTAATGTACGCGAAATTAAATTGTTCACAAAATTATACGTGTGCGTGAAGTACGCGATTTCGCACGCACTCTCAATTTCGTAATGCGATATTTTTCACAATACAAAAATAGCCAATGCGCTACTCACGACATCACAGGTGAATCTCTCGCACGGCACACTTTGGTCGCACCGTCACTATATATAACGCGCCTATCTCACACGCCGCGAGTCACGCGGCAAACTGCGCCCGCGTAAAAATCATTCTCCGCACACTTGTACAATCGCAATGTATACTATTGTTGCGTCTGACATTATACTTGAATAAGGCTGCGCTACTACGCAGTATACACTGGTAACTTTTCGTTGAACTCTCGCCCTCGGCGTATCGAAAGCAAACACGTGGACATATTATTGAACTCCCCAAACTAAAGAGAAGTCTCGTGAAAAAAATATCACGTTCGACGATTAAGACATAGCCCGAATATCTTTGCATCTATAATTTAAACGCCTCGATCGTGCTGCGCGACTGCGATAGAGTGTCAAAGTTGGGAGCAGAACTTCGTGGGTATATTATAACAATTATGGAGCTGTATTGTATTGAGACGTAGCCATGTACAGGCACGAATACAGCGTTTCACTCTTTCAGCTGGAATCGAACTATTCCGATTAAAAAAAAAACGGTTAAATTCGTATAAAATGCAAAGCCGATCACGCGTCTTTGATTTCCTTTTTCGAATTCGCCGAGTATGAATCACGCGATCTTCTCGCGAGTAAAAGTTTTTCATTCCTTATATATTGAAAAAATGTGAAGAAACGCTATTATCTTACTTTTTACGTACGAACCTATAACATACGTATATATATTGTTTCTACGTGATAACGGTACAATGTACATACTGCACTACAACTATCAACATCCTCTCCTCATAAAAGAGTCCATATCGAAAAGATCGCGAATCAAGTTCCAAGAATACACTGCACTACACGCAACTCTATATATAATAATGCACGCAAAAGAATTAGACGATGCGTCGTCGGCTGTAGACGTCTTCGAAATTGATACCGTCTTATGCGCGCGCGCCCGCATCGCAGCCTGGTCGACCGGTTTGATATTCTAAAATAATCTCCTCCTCGCGCGGCGATGACGACTCGTAAAATCGAGCGGCGCCGTCACGGCTCGATCCGTGTAATAGATCGCCAAAGTACAGCTGTGGAAACGTATAATTAATACGAGCCGCGAATCCATCCGTAATTACCGCGGCCGCGCGCACATATATATATATAGCGACGAGGCGTTCGGTAAACAGCGAGTGCGCGTCGTCGCAAATATTTTCTGAGACTGCGTGCGTATAAGTACACACACGTCGAGAGAGCGGCTTTGGCGGCGAGCAAAGCCAGTTCCAAGTTTCTTTTTTGGCCGAGGATGAAAACCGCGAGAGTCCCTCTCCTCGCAACCACTCTCCGCAGCTCTTATCGAAGCTCGTAACCACGCGATAATACATTATATACCAAGGCTCTTTGGAGGAGAAAATTTTTTCTCCCCGCGAGATAGACGTATATATACTTATATGTATATAGGTATTATATACGCGTGCGCGCTCGCGCGCGCTCAGCGAAAATTTTTCCTTTTATCCGGCCGATAAAGCTCTTGAAATTCCGTCGATCGGTATTTTCGAGCTACGGCGCGCGCGCTCGCTGCTCGGAGAGCGCCAATAAAATACAAAGTACCTCGTTAACTATGATTTGTGCGGGTCCAAGCGTAAATCACCCCGTGCTGCAACGCGTTATAACTCGCGCGAAAATTTTCGAGAGTACATAACGCGCGCGCTCTTCGATCGTTGGCTAAACTTTTCGAAAATTCGACTCGCGGGGGACGCGTGAAATCGGTGCGATTTTCTTTGGGATCGCGCTACACGCCGAAGCAGATTTTTTACGCAAAGAGCTGCGTATGTTATGCAACAATAGCTTTATAGATAGTCTTACATAATTATTTATTGATTAAAAGATTATGTATGCAAGATTTGCGCCAGTGGAGAAAATTAGTCTAATTGCTGTATAGGTTTTACACCCCCTATTGTGCGTTGCAGGATTTACATCGCGAGCTACGCAGAAAGCCGGCATTGTCGCGTCTTTTATTAACGACACCGAGTGTATTATAGAGTGCGATGCTGAAAAGACGGGAGGCGCGAGCGATCGATAGACGCCGTCGCGAGTGGATTAAAAGATGAGGCGAGTCGTCGTTCCTTGCGCTTTATTAATTATTCGCGAGGCGCGCATCATTAAATTGTCAGTTTTTTAAGTGTTATATATAAAATTATGTTAATGGATGCGTTGAGGGACTCGATTGACAAATTATCCTTAAAGGGTCGACGAGGTTCGATATTGTAATCGAAAAGATGGATTGCTTTTTTTGTATTTACTTTTTTGGGGAGGGAAGAAGTGGGGGGGGGGGGCAGATGTAGCGAATCTGTAAACCAGTTTGTTCGGAGAAAAAAAGATGCAATCGGGACTGTGAAAAATTTGAAAGCTAATGCTCGAATTGCATATATAAAACGCCTGAAATATATATTTTAAAAAGTTTAGCTATTATATTTATTTGAATACAAATAATCAGCAAAATTTAGAAATTATAAATTTTCATGTATAACTCTGCTGCAACACAATTTTTTTATTAACGATACAAATGCAATTGACTTTTTACTTCTTGCGAGATTACGTACACGTCTATATATATACACGCACAAAAATGTATCGAATAACGATATGAAGTTCTTTTTGCGCTCTACCCGAGGTCTTTTTTTCAAATCTTCTGATCCAGCGAAGGTGACTTGTTATACACTGTTTCACATGTTACAGACTTACAAAATCTGCAACATAAACTTATAAGCAGCACGACGCATATTCGCGTAACTATCGATTTCAGGACGCATAGGCTACCATATAAACAGCATCTGCGCGGAATCAGCAAGAATGTGTGCCAATTTCGCGGTATAGTGTACACAACATAAAGTCGATATCGCGAATATATATATAATATACATATTCTCTTTTAATTTACTCCTTGCGCCGCGTCAGAAGTGGCTTATTTATTCAAGGCGAGCTGAAAGTGTCATACAACGTGTGTGGCTCCTTGGTTTCTTCCGCTTGTTGTTTGATTATTCTTTTTCGGAGGACGACGCGAGCTTCGCAAATTTTCACGTTACGCTATTCATACTTAATTGTTGAAGCTATTATAGTTTAACTGCTCTCGACGAAACATTTTACTGTTTTGCTATTTTGTCTCGCTGGCGCGTTGGATTTATTTTCATTTGTTTATAAATAAACTTATGTTTAGGTAAAATATTATAAACAAGGGTCTAGTGAATCAAATGAAAATGGTTATTTATTATCTGTAGCACATATTCAAAGGTAATAAAGGGGAATAGTTTCTGAATGACTCGATGGTCGGATGTTAATATATATATATATAAAATTGTTTATTTGAACTTAAGACCATTTTTTTTTTGGATTAAGTTTTTCACTTACAACTTTTTTAAGATATGAAAGCATGATGTAAATTTTTATGTTAAGATTTACTTTCGTAGTCAGGATATGAATTTTAGATCATAATTCTTTAAATTTTTCTAAAAAAATCGAGTACTTAATCATTTTTATGTATAAAAGAAGTATTCAAGAGTTATTGAATAATGCACTGTACATTGAGCTTACATAATTGCTTCGATGTTTTGTATATATCTCTAAAAACTTTTAACTTCCAATCATTTATATTTTTGTTCATTAAAAGTAAGATAATTACAACTTACACCAAAGACAAATATTTTATAAACATTTTCTGGGTGTAACTTGCATGTTTAAAAATACTATCTGGTGACTTTTCCGAAAAATGGCATAAAAAATCTTGTTTTGAATTCCAAACTTTGAAATAAAATTTTTATGGAAAAATTAATTCATCAAACTATATTTGTCAACTTCAGTTCAAAAGACGTAAATATTTTTTTTAAACACTTAAAAATACAACGAAATTATCATTTCTTGAATTAAATAATTAATTTAAAATTAATAAAAAATTGTGGTTGTCGTGTAATTTTTTATAGCCTCTGCCTGTCCTATAAATCCTCTGTAACACTTGTTATGTTCTAAACCTTTGACTTTGCACACTACTACAACTTAGCTCGTCACGCAGTTTTATAAAATTATTAAGGTCGTACATTCGCAAACTTCGTTTGCCTCAATTCTTCCCAGCTAAGTTTACATAAATGTTCTTATGGCTTTATTAAAAAATAAATTAAATCGACAGAAAAAACTTTTCACTTTTATAATAATAAAATAGGTTCGTAATCATCCCACTAATATCCCACTAATAAAAAGTCATGACCGGATGTTTTGAAGCCGCTGAAGACGAATTGTGATTGGTTGATGTTGTACGCATGCGTCAAGACTCAAGAGCCAATATGTTCATTGTTCATGTGTCATGGTTCATGTGTTTCCGGTGAATGCGTTAGTTTGAGGTTAGAGCGCGCGAAGCCCGCTGATGTTGATCTAACATTCTCGCCTAATATAATGGCAAAAAAGATCTGCGTGCAAGCAGAGTGCAGGTACAAGAAATCGAGAAAGATTTGTTTTTATTTTATACACAATAGAATCGACAATGGGTTCATGAGTTCTTCATATATAGATATACCTATGCACGTTCGATAAGTTCTTTTTAAAAACTGTACTTTAAAAAATAACTTTTAAAAGAGAAATAATTCTTCAAAATTTTCAAAATAAAAATCGAATTTGATTATTTTAAGTATTTCTGAGTACTATTAAATTATGAAGAAACTGCAAGAAAAATTAGAGCGCGCGAAGCGCGCTGCTCTTGGTCTAGTGTAGAATAATTCTAAAGTAGCAAGTTGTTGCTTAGCTTTATAAAAGACAGTGAAAATCAACGTTCATGCGTTACCAAAGACTAAGAGCTATCTATATGATTTTGAGAAGCATTGAAACCATTCTAATGATTTGTTTTTTATTATCCTGAAAGGTACATCAAAGAAAAGTGTTAAACATTTGTTATTGCAACAAACAATCGGAAAAACCTATACCTACAGGTCCAGCTCAAAAATGTATTATACATATAGTACAATATTTTCTATTTATCTTGATACACCATATAATAATCCATCTCACAATATTCTGCTATTTACGAAGTCGGTTCAATATTAGCTCTTTGGGAAAAGGAGAGAAGTCTTTTCACTCCATCTAAACTTCGAGGACATATTAACGATCACCGATGCTAATTGCTCAGTCACGATTTCTATACACGCTCTGACGGTTATTCGTTTGCATATACACGCAAAGCGATAAAACTTGTTAGAAAATCGTTTTTTTCCTCGAGCACATGTCCGGCGTCTTTATGCTTATATTATTAGTGTAACCGGTTGAGATTTCCGTAATGTGAATTGCAGAGCTGTCATTTGCGCATTTTATGGATAATTCCTTGGCCACCATATATACATTATACATTATATGTATATATATGTTGAAATTTCCAAAAAAATGCACCTTTCTTTGGTGTAGAATCCAGAAAAAAAATTTTAACATAAAGCTTGTTAAGGAAACCAGTCGGAGTTTCTTTTGTAAGTCAAGAGATGATAAAAAAATGCCGAAGAATATAGTAAAAGATTTTTTTTACAAATGTTCCCGACGCACAAATCAAAAGTTATGTCCATTAAAAAAAAAAGAAAGTAGTAAAAATCCAAATAACCGATTTTCCCTTTTTCTCCATACTCCTCCCAATGTTAAATTCCCGTGTTTCCTACTTCTAAGATGAGAAAAAAAATTTTTTTCTCATTCTAGACCAACAAAAAGTGCATTTTTTTTTGTTGAGAATTCGACATATACATCAATCTCTATAAACAAGTTCCATCACTTCGCCGATATCAATCACCAATGTACTATAATACAGTGGATCGAGTAGACAGAGATGATCTGCATCGAAATTTCGAACCGTTGCACAAAACAAGTTTGTCGGATTTAACTGTACCCATGTGTATATATTATACGTATATCGGAGCCGAGCCGACGCCGATCTTATACTTACATTTTCGTATGCAATAAGTATAAGCCGGACTTGGCATGTATAAGTGACGGTATAGCCTTAAAGTTTTTCACTCGTTGCGCAATTTCGTCGAGCCGTGAACGCGGCATTGAAAAGCCCACGAAATATATCGCTCTCTAATAAATATAGAGAGAGAGGAGTATATAGGCGCAAAGGCGTTTGGCCTAATTTTAGTCGGGGCGGACACTCGTCGCTATTAGAAATAGGATAATTTAATTTACGATTCCGCGTAAATGTTGTATACGTATATGTGCACAATCCTCTATATATATACGCGAAAAATCAATCGCCACACGATATATGTGTGTGTGGGTACGTACACAACACACAAACTCAAGCGCACCTATACATATACACAATTCGAAAAACATAACTATAAGGCTTGAGCGTCGGATCGATAAGTCGTCGGTCGTCGGCTGCGTTATATGCATCACGCTCGTCGTCTGCGCTGAATTATATTTGCTAATACAATGCTCTCGTGACATATCTGATGAGAGCCGGTGTCGATAGTTGTATGTACACACATCTACGCGCGCAGGGATATCGCCTATCGGCCTGAATTTTCCGCTAAGTATAGCAAAGTGTAAGTACTAAATGCACGGACGAATAGAAAATTCTTCGGTGTGTATCGTGTATAGAGGCCATACATACCTCGGCGACGAGCCGGCGAAGTTCACTCATGTTGTCGCTGGATGAGCTGCAGATGCTGCTGTAGATGAGCTGGCGCTGATGACGACGAGGGTCGAGCCTCCGTTTACGTTCCGATTGTCGGCGGCGTGACATAATGAACGGCTACGACGACGACGACGTGGAGGAGGACGACGTGCTCGTTAGGGATCTTTGCCAGGCACACGGCCAGGGTCTTTTTTCGCCCGATATTAGTGGAGCGAGTGGGTGGTGAGGAGGAACTTGGACGCTAGTGACATCGAGCGGAGATTGCTGGAGGTTAGGTTGGCGCTGTTTTAGCCGTTTTAGCGGAGGAGCTGGTGGGAACGTCGGTATATGAGTTGATATGTAGTGCCGCAGTGGAGATAGTAGAGTCGGTAATGTCGGGACGTTGAATTTTTAGTATAGATGGAGGTACAGCGCTCGCGAGAGGGATTTCAAGTGCAACGGTTTTTCAAGGTTGGAGCTTTATGTTCTCAGAGCTTTTTTAAAGTCGGAAGCTGTGTGTTGGTCGATTCTATTTTACTTGTTTTTTTTTTAAATTATTGGTTACGAGTATTGTTGAAATAATTTTAAAGTGATTATAAGTTAAAGCGGAACGAGCACTTTTCATTCTAAACTTGATCATTTTTAACGAATTTTTCCCTGAAATACACTTCTGTCTGAATGAAAAATGATTGTAGCGCTAGTAACATTATCTACTGTTATTACTTTACTTACGTACTTTTTATCTGATTAACTTCGAATTAGTTTACAGAAAATTATTACATTTAATTTACTGTATTTTATTTCAGAAGTGTTTACAGAACACTTTTAAATGAAAGCTGCAACAAAAATAATAATTGACATAAATACATCATATCTTTGTCGAAATTGCATTTCTCGCTTTAATCACCACACGCCATCAGTAATTGCAGATTCAAATCATTCAAAAAAAGTAATAACAGCATCGAAGAAATCTCAGCTATAGAGTGTCATTCACACCTCCAAAAAAAATCTCTCCTTGCAGCCTCATCACCTAGTAAATAATTATAAGCATCACAGCCGAATGATAACTATACCGTACAACGCGATGCATTATATCTTCCAAGAAAAAGATGCAGCAACAGCAACAGCAACAGCAGCGACTAAGGGCAAGGTCGTCGCGAGAATTCTCGAAGGTAACTTCCGGTGAGCATAGAGAAGAAGGAGGAGGAGCGCGCGCGCGAAATTCCTGTGGAATGTGCCGAGATTTTTTCCACACGAGCCTCTCAGCCGTGCGCAACGAGATGCACCTGGCGCTCTCTCGTCGCCCGCATTGTGTCATTCAGTCATTCGTAACGCCTTGGGACTCTCGCTTATATAGGCATGTACCTGCAGTGGACGGTTGTTTTTCTCGGGTTTTCTTACTACCTGCGCCCCGGCATTGGCTCTATGTTATAGAGCTGTGTATATATAGGTATATAATATACATAGAGGAGAAGGCTTTTTAACACGTGACGCCGGCTGGAATTCCTTTTAAACGAGGCGGAGCGGAGGGGGATGGCAACAGATGTGTGCGCTTTAAAGAAAGGCTGCGGGAAAATCGCTATCTTTTGCGGGCTTGTTTGTTCTAATTTCAATAAATTAACATCAGTGATGATTGACACGCCCGTTTGAAGCTATACATATACGTACGTTATTGCATTGCAAATATATTCTTTATTAATCATCACTGTTAAAATCATAATCGATACGCAAAATACCAGCAAAAACACAACGCGCGCGAACCGAGTAAACGCAAAATTCGAAGCCCACAGCAGGTGAGAAAACCACCCTCATAATTGCGTCTCCGACCGCACAGTCCCCTCTACATACAGGTATACACCAAGCAATGCGCACCCTTCATAACGCGATCCTTCCCGCACAATGAATCCCTCTCCTTCTCTGCGGCGAATCCAATAAAACCCCAACCGCGGCCACCAGCAGTAACCATAAAATCCTCAAGAATCTCCCACAGCATTCCTCTCAGTCGCAGCAATATTCGTATGTACACCATAGAGCCACGGCCATGTTGCAAGGGGCCCATTGGCTCGTCTCAGGCCCGGATTTTCTCCCGCTCTCTCTCTCTCTCTCTCTCTCTCTCTTTCTCACACTTACTTATACACTCGCGATCGGACGCTCCCACTCTCTTTTCTTTCGATCACGCTCTCCTCCGCGCGCTGAGTGTGTAAGTATATACCTATATACGCTATAGTATACTCACTATACGCGATATAGTATACTACAACATATAGCTCTCTCTCTCTCTCTCTCTCTGTCTGTCACACGCGTGCGAGTTCCACTTTCCCCATTGTGAGAAGAGACGACGTCGGTGCCTCTGTGTATATAGATACGGCTTTTTCCCGAAGAGAGTCGGCTGCTGCTGCTGCTGCTTTTCGTCATGCTACTCGCGGATTTCACCTTTTCCAAGACGTGCTGCAGCAGTGCCACGCCGGAGAGGTAAGGAGCTGGACGCCGCCATTGACGAACGTCTCGGCTCTCTCTCTCTCTCGTTTAGCTCCGTCTTTCGGTTTTGTGTCCACGAAGTGCCAGTGGTGCGCCGAGATTTGCCCCGTGCGCCCCGTCAACTCCAGTGCTCCGGAACAATAACAGCTGGTGCTGCAAGCGCTCGAACAGCTCGACGATACGTGACATCTGTGCAGTGTCTATACTTACTCGCAAGTCTTTTCAACATTATACGTACGGTTGAAGAAAACGAAAGGTCACATGCAACCTGTGGATTAACGATATCGCGTCGGCCCTGAAACAGCGAGATTACGCGCATTCCATTCTCTCTCTCTCTCTCCCTCCGCGGAAAAAGTCCCACACGCATACTCCCACCTCTAGACTGCACACTCCGACTCCGCTTTGTAGCCGCGCGCGAGCGAGTATAGCGAGTGCGCGCGTATACACTTCCTATACATGTATACGTACACCGCGTATACAGTAATCGCGGCGGATTCGCGAGAGAGCGTGCATACTGCATACTCGTTTATCGCGCGGCTTCATTCACGTACCTACATATAAGTATAAGCACACCTCGCCAATCATAACAATCCCGCGCTCGCTCCCCAGTCCGCGCAAACCGATCGCGATCGCAGGTCGCGCGCGACTGACCCAGATCGAAAATCGTCGCTCTTTCTCCCAAAGCCGCGTGTGTGTGCACACTGCAGCAGCAAGCAGCGGACCGATTCGACAGCCGCGGGAGACATCGTACACACCGCACGCATCCGCAGGCGGAGAGAATTGCGCGAGGGGGCGATGCTCGCCGAGTGGGCCAGGTTTGCCGAAATGGGCCACGGCGGCTGACGATCGAAAACGTACACACTACACATGCACCCGTACACACACTCTCTTTTCACCGTAATAAGTGTATACTTAAAACAAGCAGCACACTCGCGTCCGAGCATCCTCGCGCCCGTGCGCGCGCCCGCGCTCCTTGCAGAGTATATATTGTGTACTCACATATACATACACGAGAGACGAGTATATAAACACGACACGCAGGCAGCGTGAGAGTCCGCTATGTCCAATAAGACGAAGCCGCACCATCAGGGAGTAGCGGCAGCGGGTCTAAAGGACCCATTGCAGCCGCAGCAGCCGCCGAGGTATCAGCCGCCGCCTCAGCCGAGCGCCGGCATTCTCAAGAGCCAGATCACTACGTCCGCGGCTGCGACGGCCGTCGCCGCCGCACCGCCTCAGCATCACGGGGGCGCAGCTGTCCTCAGTCAACAGCAGCAGCAGCACCTCCATCACCAGCAGCAGGCCGCCAGACTGGCCAGTCAAGTGAAGGATGCGGTTCAGAGCAAGTTCGCTCAGAAGGTAGAGCTGGCCCATCACACCGCTCAGAACACGAGGTCAGTATTAGCAGGCATTATGTGAATACTGTATACCTATGTCTATTGTCTATGTATAGTGGAGGATGCATAGCAGTGCATAGCGATCCTACACAGATCACGCGCGTCGGCATCTCGGACACGCGCAGTGGTGTGCTATATGTATATACAGGATGCGGTGTGCGCGGAGAGGGGATGAGATTTTTGGGAGGAGAGGACGTCGAAGATTTCTGGGCTTTAACGGTTTTTCTCGAGCGCATTGTGAGAGCCGCTGCGCGGGAGTGCGGAGAGAGAGAGAGAGAGAGATGGCTTTTTGAGAGAAAACGAGAGAGAGTAGAGAGAGAAACTTGTTTCGTGTGTGCAGTGTGCACACACGCACGACATACGTACATACGTGCGAGAGTGCGGCTACTGCTGTGTGTGACGTTTGAGGAAACGCATTTGCATGTGAGGTGCGTGCATGTACCGTAGATTTTCTGCGAGAGGTGAGGTGAGCTGACTTTTTTTCTACTCCTGTGCGTGCTATAGGTATATACACGTTGCGGTGCGAGATCGGTTGGGATACACAGATACACACATATATTGATAGAGTGTGCGTGTTTGCCTGCGATGTTTTCTCGGAACGGCGTCAAGTGCGTTCGTCACTATTTACGGGCTTAAACGCATGCGCTCGTTAGTGATATCTCCCTTGGCTATAGAAAAAAACTTTCACTCGTATAGCGTTAGCTCGATGCAACACGTCGCGGATCGCGCTCGTTGCCGGTTTTCGCGTTTCTCGCTGGAAATCGGCGCATAAGTGCCTAACAAGAGTATTATATTTCATTGCAGAGCGGACAAGACGACGTTCGGACTGCACCAGCCGAGCAAGAGTTACCTGCCCTCGGGTATCCCGAGCCCGTCGACCGCACCGCCCGGTGGACTTGCCGCAACGACTGGCATACCGGTCGTCGGAGTGCCAACCGTCCCAGCCAATGCCGCGGCGCTGAACGGACAGACCCAGGCGGCAACGCCGAGGCAGAGAATCAGCGACGAGGAGTTTCTCAGGCTCGGACCTGTCGAGATGCTCAAGTTCGTCAGGAAGACCGAGAGCGACATCGCCAGATTGGCCGCTGAGCAGCATCGGCAGATTCAGAGTCTGGTACGTGTCGAGATTTAATTGGATGTCGAATGGTCGAAATCATACACTTGATTTTCCTGGAAAATGGAAGTGATTTTTGTGTACACTCGAGGGGATTTCAATTTATTTTCCGCACGGGCCGACGTTTCGGAGCACGTGTATTACCGATTTTTAGGGCATTACGATAATCGATGAAAACGCAAATTTTGCAATTTATAAAATTTCACGAAATGCAGTATTATAGTAAAATTATGTACAGGTATTATAATCTATGGGATTTATGGAAGTAAGGTGCAATAATAAAATTGATAATGCTCTTGAATACTCTTTATATAAGGAGGTGTTCCCTTCTCTGTAGTCAGAGTTGAACTAACTGTTTGAGCTTTGCGCTGTCGTGATCACAGTCTCAAAACCACCATCGATATCTCATCTTGCATATGAGTGGGGTAAAAGAATTTAGTTTTAAAACAATGACATCATATGAACGAAATGTATATAAGGAGAGTACGACCATAGTTCTTAGTAACGTATATCAAAAGAAAATAATAATTTTTGTACTCTACCAACACCCCCTCTCAAAAATTATTTCATGTCAAAAAAACAAAGAAGAAAACACCCTTTTATTTATTCCTTATATATCTGGGGAAACATATGGCTCAACATTTGTTGCAAGGGTCAGGGAAACCCCGAAAACCTGACCAAGCCATTATTACAAAATTTCACTTATGTGATACAATTATATTATATAGTTATTATTATTCTTCTATGCCCATTCCTTTTCTTAATTCCAGAAACTTTGCTGTTGCTAATGGTTTCGTCAAAGCATCTGCCAACTGATTACCTGTAGGAATGTAACAAAGTTCAATTAATTTTTTATCCACTTGCTCTCGTGAAAAATGATATTTGATATCGATATGTTTCGATCTTTTGTGACTGGATGGATTATTGGCTATGCTTATGCAACCATTATTGTCTTCGTAGATTATTATAGGCTTAACAATGTTAATGTTTATACCTTTTGCTAACGATTTTAGCCACAGAGCTTCTCTCACAGCTTCGTATAGAGCCATATATTCAGCCTCAGTCGAAGAAGCTGCTACTGATGCTTGTTTCTTAGTACACCAACATATTGTACATTGCTCATACATCATAAATAAAAAACCAGTAGTACTTTTTCTGTCAGTTCCATCAATGCCACCCCAGTCTGAATCAACATATCCTCTCAATATATTATTATAATCATTTCTTTTGTAAGTCAATTTGACATTCATCGAACCTTTCAAATATCTTAAAATTCTTTTCAAATTTTGCCATAACTCATTATTATTTTTATTTGCGTACCGACTTAAAATATTCACTGCTGTACTCAAATCAGGTCTAGTACATACCATTATGTACATTAAGCATCCAATTAAATTTTTACAAGGTGCTTCACAATCATCATTTGAGCTTAAAGCTTCGTGATTTAAATTATTTAAAATTGGAGTACTAACAGCATTACAATCAGACATATTAAATTTTTCTAGAACTGTTTTTATATATGCACTCTGGTCCATAGTTATTTTATTCTCAGTCCTTTCAATTTTTATACCCAAGAAAAGCTTTATTTCTTTCAAGTCTGTCATTTGAAATTGGTTCATTAGATAAATTTTAAACTTTTTCATTGTTTCAATATTTTCTGTAACAATAACTAGATCGTCTACATAGAGTACAACATAAATATTCTTAGATATGTTTCCTTTATCCAAAATGTAAATACAGCGATCAACAGCTGAATTTTTAAAACCTTTATCTAACAAAGCACTTTCAAACGTCTCGAACCAGCATCGGGCTGCTTGTTTTAATCCATAAATTGCTTTATTTAATCTACAGACTTGATTGATTTTACATTTAATACCTTCGGGAACTTTCATATAAATTTCTTCTTTCAATTTACCGTTCAGAAAAGCAGTTTTAACATCCATGTGATGTATCAATAAATTATTTTGATTTGCAAATGCTAATATGAAGCGGAAACTTGAAATTCGTGCAACAGGAGCAGAAATTTCATTATAATCTTCCAAATAAGTTTGACTAAAACCTCGAGCAACTAAACGAGCTTTATACTTTATAGCATTTCCAAATTCATCATTTTTAATTGCAAAAATCCACTTACAATCAACAATATTTTTGTTTACAGGTTTTTCTACTAGAGTCCATGTGTTATTTACTAAAAGTGAATTTAATTCATTATTTATTGCTTGTTCCCATTTCTGTCTATCCTCTCTATATTTTATATCATAAAAAGAATGAGGAATTTTACAAACAATGGACTGAGCACATAAAATATAATCGTCATCAAAATCAATTTCTTCATATGAAATATGTGGTTTATTTTTATTCCTGTCACTCCTTCTACTCTCAAGTTTTGATTTTTCTACACTTTCAATATTTTCAGACTTTGACTTATTGTGTTTATCAGTTTCGATTACTGATTTACTAGGCATTTGATCTAGTTTAACTATTTTACTAGATAATTTTTCCGTTCTAGACCTCAAAATTTCTGATTTATTATTATCAGATTTATTAACTTTTTCAACAAATTGATTTTTATCAAATTCAAGAGACTTTACTGATTTTAAACCATCGTCAGTAATATCAGTTTTTGTGTAATCAGAGTTTTCAATGTTTATTCCATCAAGTCTCAACTGAGGTCTAGATGCCAAGAAATCGATCTCGTCAACGATTACGTCTCTTACTTTAACAAACTTTTCGTTATTTGCGTCCCACACTTTGTATCCGTTTGGTTCGTAACCAACTAAAATCCCTTTCCAGGATTTATCATCAAATTTATTTTTCCTTGTTTTATTATGTACATAAATTGTACTTCCAAAAACTTTTAAGTATTTTAACTGAGGTTTCTTGCTATGCCATAATTCAAAAGGTGTTTTATTATCTTTAACAGCTTTCGTTGGCGTAATATTTATTAAGTATGTAGCAACTAGAACTGCTTCTCCCCAGAATACTTTATTTAGTTTGGCACCGCTTATCATAGCGCGGGCCTTCTCAATTACCGTTCGGACCATACGCTCCGATACACCATTCAACTGCGGAGTACGCGGAACCGTCAAATGATAGCTTATGCCTTTCTGAACACAATAGTCTTTCATCTCATTTGATAAATATTCTCGACCATTATCAGAGTACAAATTGACTATTTTTAAATTAAAATGGGCTTCACTTTTTGCAGTGAAATCTTTAAAACAAGAAAATACATCTGATTTGTGTGTAGTTAAATACGTTACACAATAATGAGTAAACTCGTCAATAAACATAACAAAATAATTTTTGTTATCTATAGTCGAAGGAGTGATAGGACCACATACATCGCTATGAACTATAAACAATGGTCTTTCGACATAACTTTTGTCTTTAATTTTATTAAAAGGTAATCTTGCTTGTTTACCATTTATACAAGCTTCACATAAACTCTCGTCAGGCATTATATTTTCAATTTCAGTTATGTCTTGAACCATTTGATTATTTTTTAATTCTAAAAATTTAGATTTACCTATATGACCAAGTCGTTCATGCCATAATTTATAATCATTTTTAACAATATTATATGCCTTTATTTTATTATTTAATTTATTTGCATCAACGACAAAATCAATAAAAACCATATTGTTAACAGATTTACCTTTAATGATTACATTACCATGTTTCATTATCAAAATCTCGTCTGGATTGAAAACTATACTCATCCCGGCCTTTTGCATCTTGCGAACAGATAATAAATTGTGCGGCACCTCTGCACAATAGAGAACATCTTCGAGGATTCCTTGAACTCCAAGATTGCTTTTTACTTTGACGACTCCCTTTTTCGTTGCCGTGATGAATGTATTTTGCTTCGCTACTGAAATCTGGATTGGTGGATTTAACTCGATGAAACTTGTAAATAAAGTATCGTTGTTTATCAAGTGATCTGTGGCTCCTGAATCGAGAATAAATGCGGTGGTATTGAAGTCTCCTTGCAAATGATGTCCTGCCATAAATGCAAAATGTGATGCTTCTGAATACGATGTATTTGCTTGACTTGTATCAATCATTTGTACATTTTTCTTTCTTTCATCTAAATATTCTTGCCTCCTTTTAGCATAAATACAGTCTTTTATTAGGTGTCCAATTCTTCCGCAATGGTGACACTTGATACCACGAGAATTCCTTTTATTATTTTTGAACTGTTGTTTAATTTTATTAGTATTCTTTTTGAAACTAAAATTTTTCTGTTTAAAATTTTTGTAATCATTTTTCTGTTTAAAATTTTTGTTTTCAGTTGATGACTCTGCAGTTATAGTTTGAAGTATTTTTTTACTTGTGTCACAATTTTCACTTTCCATTTTTATTTCTTGATCTAAAAGTCTATTTTTTACAAAAGCTACATTTAAATTACTTTCTGATAAAGTCTCAATAGCAGTAATTATGCCATTGTATGTAGCAGGTAAAGTTAAAAGTAAATGTGCCACTTTGTCTGTTTCACCAAGGTCTGCACCTGCACCGGACAATTCAGTAATTAAATCATCGAATGTTGTAAAGTGTTTAATTAGCGGTACATCAGCTTGTAATTTTAAAGACAACAATTTCTTGCGTATATTTAGCTGTGTGGCTAAACTCTTGCGCTCATAAATTCCATCTAAATCATTAAAAATCTCCTTGGCAGATTTTTCGGATTTTGCATAGCCTATTAATGTATCAGATAAATAATCTATAATCACACTTTTGGCTTCCGTATCTTCTTGTGTCCATTTATCAGTAACATCCTTTGGTTTCGCACTATCAATCACATGAATCAACTTTAGTTCTTTTAACAATGTACGTATTCGAAACTTCCACACACTGTACTTATCACCATCGAATGGTCTTATATTCTTTTTCACTTTAGATGTATCCATTGTCTTTTCAAAATCACTTACAAAACAATTCACACAAAAACTCGCACTCTTATTATATGTGTCCTGGGCCCATAACCTATGGGATTTATGGAAGTAAGGTGCAATAATAAAATTGATAATGCTCTTGAATACTCTTTATATAAGGAGGTGTTCCCTTCTCTGTAGTCAGAGTTGAACTAACTGTTTGAGCTTTGCGCTGTCGTGATCACAGTCTCAAAACCACCATCGATATCTCATCTTGCATATGAGTGGGGTAAAAGAATTTAGTTTTAAAACAATGACATCATATGAACGAAATGTATATAAGGAGAGTACGACCATAGTTCTTAGTAACGTATATCAAAAGAAAATAATAATTTTTGTACTCT